>CM039474.1:26761839-26834005 GCA_022433065.1 Begonia loranthoides | reverse complement strand
AACACCGCAGCTTTGTCAAACTTTCATGTGCTAATCCTTGGATGTCCCTCGAACGTCCATGTGCAGCCTTGGACATCCCTTGGCTTTGTCGAACTTCCAAGGCTGGTCCTTGGGAAGTCTGAGGCTAATCCATGGATGTCCTAGCCACGGATGTCCCTCGGGGTTGGAGGACGTCCAAGGCTGATCCGTAGAGTCACTCGGACATCCAGAGACGTCCATGTGTCATTTTACAACCAGACTAACTAGATCTGAACACAAAAAAATAACAATGAAGTAAAGAGACAACCAAAATAACCAATCTGAATATCACATGCATAATTACATTCTTAGATGTGACAATTATATTATCAAATGTACAATTAAAGTCGTAGAAAAAATGTACATTAACAAAAAAATGAAACAATTACACTTGCTAGAGATTGACAATGTTGAACCCTAAATTAGGGCTCATATATGTATGTGAGGAGTGCTTGAAAAGGCTAGTGGCTCTTCTTCAGGATGGAATTTTCTTTGTTAACATCTGTGAGTTATTGACACATCAACAAGGTCTGAGAGTTGAAATATGTCGTGTCGGCTAAAATAGAAAGAGCTAAATTAGTATGTAATTTAAAAGCACAATGATTATGACACATAGTGTTACAAAATATACTATTTTTTATTTGTAGGGGCCATGACAATTGTAATTGCCTTTTATAACATCACTTGGTAGTCATAATGGGTTTGTAATATCCTAGATTTTATTGGAATTAAAATTTTATTATATAATTAATATGATTTTCTCCAGGAATATTATACCCTGATTTTCTCTTGGAGTCTGTGTTAAGATATTACGATTTATGGAGTATATTGTACCAATTATTGGAACGGGGTTGAAGCTTAATGAAGGAAAATAATTGGTGGAATAATTGAGAATGTTAGTTTAAAGAATTCATGGACTTGAAATATAAAAGAAAAGAAATAAATAAAATGAAGAAACGGCAGCGTTTGACGTGGGACTAGGCATCGTTACACCGGTCGTTGGTGTTTTCCTGTTGGTCCGGTCGATACCACGGGTCCGGTCGCATGGCATGCTACTGCTCCCACAATGAAGGCAGAAAATCAACTTTCTAGAAAACACACCGCTCCTTCTGCTCAATGTCTCTCGCTTACTTGTTTTGCTGAAGGTCTGTCTCTCTTCTCTTTAGTGACTGAGAGACGAGGCTCTACCTATAAATAGGTAGAGCTCTCTGATGAAAATCACAATTTCAAACTGAGAGAGGAGAGAGATAGGGGAGAGAGAAAGGAAGAGAAAGAGAGGAGAGTCTGCTGGAGAGGGTACTCGGAAAGAGAGAGGAGTGGACGAGGAGAAAAATTGGAAGGAGATCTCTGCGGTGAAAAATTCTTCAAAGGTAAGAAATAAGATGCGGTGGCCAGTGGAGGCCCTACATCATGGGATTTTATGTTTTAACTACTTTCAATTATTGTTGAAAATATTGTTTGAATTAATTGTAGGAACTATCATTAAAATAAAATGTTGTAATCATTATTGTAATTCATGCACGAAATAATAAAGAAAATACTTGAACGTAAAAATGAATAAAAGTATAAAAACTGCCTCAATTTCATATATGGACTATTGTACTGCTTTTAAATTCATTATATTGTTATAAACTGTACATGCATCATGATAGGGCTTATGAAACTGCTGACATATGCATAGCATGTTAATGAAATGAACCAATAAACGTAAATAGGTGTATGAGATTGGTGGTGACACCCCTAATGAATGTATCTCCTTGTCGAAGTAACGGTTAAGCCACAAAACTGTATGATCCAACTTCCCTAGACTGATGAATCTCATACATCTGGACTATTAAGTGAAACTAAAATAACATAAAGAGGAGATAAGTTCTTCTCTAAAACGACTGTATAAGCATTGCATAGCATAAGCATAAGCATACATTCTATTTCTTGCTGAGCGTTAGGCTCATTGTTTTGCTTGTGATGCAGATAATGATAATAAATTCAATATGAATAGGAGACATTGTCAGACGAGATCTTGGGTTATCAACTGAAGTAGACCTGATGAGTTATGGCTCAAGTAAAATTGGTTATCTAAATTATGATTTTAATTCAATAAATAGTTTGTATAATATGGACTGTATTTTAAATTATGATTTGAATTTATTCTGCGAATTTACTCTAATTTCCTACTTAACACACGTTTTTAAAAGATTAAAAGAAAATTTTAAATTTATCTATAAAATTGGAAGAAAGAAAAATGGTTTTATAACACGGGACGTGACAGGGTGTGCAGGTCAACTGATGACATAAAACATGTTTGTTTTGGGTATGTCTTAAATTATTATAAGTGGTTTAATTAGAGGAAAAAATATTATAAGAATCATTAAAAGTGACTTACATAAATCCACCCAAGACTCGTAAGTGAGTCTCTCACTTAGACGTCAACTATCTCTTCCTCAATCAATGTGTCTTACTGCATTAAAAAAATTATTCAAGAGATTTATTTAACATATCAGCTTCTTATAAATTGATTAAACATTGATGAAAAGTTATCCTCACTAATTTAGATATTGACTCTTTGTTTTGAAATTATGAGAGTTGTTATCTTGAAAACATTATTTTTCTAAAACAAAAGAAAAATATGAATCAGAATATCTTAAGCATACAATCAAAACTGAGAATAACTTTGAAATGATATAGTTTCCAGGGTCGTTATGTTATTTGCACGAGCCAATCTTATGAAATCTTCCATTAATGAAAAAAACTACAATGATCAGTTTAAGCACTACCATCAGACTACTAAGTGCAAATTTGATACATTGTATAAAAGCAAATTGAAGACATACCACTTGTAAATTTTGATATTAAGCAAGTCTTGGAACTGCTTCAATCAATGGAGGACTCATTGTCAATATCTTCTGAACTTTGGCAAGTGTTGGAAGAGTGGACGATTGTGTAATAACCCGATCCTAAATTCTCCGGTTAAAACGATGTAATTGTTTTGTTAAGAATAAAATGAATTAATACATCGTTCTATGGATGTTACATTGCAATGTTGCGACGTATACCCTCGTAGGCGTTTAACTTAGGTAAGATTTAGAAGAGAATATGAAAAATGATGAATTTATAGGCGTTGTGGACGACTGGGCATAGGACGCGGACGCGGACGCGGACGCGGCGAACAAATAAATTGGAGTCCGCATTGAATCTGTATAAACAGGGAGCATCTGGACAATACATGCGGAGGATGCGGACGATGGATTTTGCGTCTGCAATGAATCTGTCCAATTTTGATTCACGCGGACGACACCATGCGGACGATGCGGACGACTAAATGGCGTCCGCAACCCAATTTCAGACGGTAAGGACGCATGTTTAGGACGTTGTTTCTGTGTGATTTTTGGTCTTACGGGCGACTGTACGGCGTCCGCACTAGTCCGAAAGACAGCAGATCTGCAAAAATCGGGAATAAAAGTCAGCAAATATCGACGAAATTTGGCATTTTTCGAGTTAATACGCACACTTTTGGAGGAAGAAGTCATGGCAGCTGCTGAGTAGCCCACTCTACATGCACGTTTTGCCTCCTTGTCGTCTAGGTGAGCTTTTCTTCTATTTAATGATAGGAAGCTCTCTTCTTCCTTTTGGTTTTCTACCGAGTGCTGAGCGTTGAGAGAGCTGCTGAGTGTATGTGAGGAGTTGCTGTTGGGAGGACATTCAACCTTCAAAGATAAGGATTGGGTGTGTCTTGGCTGTCTAAGCCCTACCCACAAGTAAATGTTTTGAATGTTTGGTTCTGGTTTTACTGGTTTTGTTTCCTCTGATTTTACTGGTTTTGTTATGAGACAAGATGGAACATGAGATAAAATGGATGGAATGATCATGTTATGAAATGAGAACTTGGTGATGTTAAGTCTACAAAGATAAAGAGATGAAGGTGCATGTTGTCCTCAATTTAACTATGCTCTATCATATTAAGATATGCATGCTACTAAAATATGCCATGCATAATGAGATGAAAAGAATGCTAAGTTTCAAGTATATCCCAAGCGAAAGAAAGAAGGGAATGACAAAGTTAAAATATCATGCAAAGAAGAGTTATCCTAGTTGGTAATCTTCCATGTTTTTCTGGTTTTATGAACTTACTGGTTTTTTGTGAGCTTACTGGTTTTTATGGCAACTAGAAAGTATAGGATGAGAAATGAGAAATAAATATTGATGCCACGAAATGAAAGTGATAAATGACAAAATATGGTGATGCTAATCCCCACCTCTAGATAAATCATAAGGATAGCAATGTAGATGTTGATGTAGATGAATGAGTAATATTTTACTGGTTTTGCTGTCAACTTGTAAACTCCCCCAAATTTTGACATGACATGAACAAAAATGATGAATGATGAATGAATGATGAATAATGAATGAATGATGAATGACAAAGTAAAAGATGAAAGGATATGGTATGAACTAGAGATGATAGAATGGAAGAAATGGTAAGATTGATGTTCTGATTTTGGGATTCTGATTTTGTTAGGTAGTTTATTGCCATTATGTGCTAGATCTTGTTGTGAAAATCCATAAGTAATTTAGGATGGAGATATGTGATGTTGAATTCAATGCTATGATGTTAAATGTAAGAGTGTAAGATTGATTAGGTGATGAAGTTGATATTGTTAAAGCATGAATTAATTTGTAGGTTCTCACATATGGCAAAAGCATGATAGTTGTCTTCATGGATCTTTTAATTAATGTGCTAAAGCGAGATGAGATAAATGTTTCTTCCATGTGGAGTTAAGCATGTCTAATACTACAAATTGTGATGATATTGGCATTAGTTGGAAATTTCCTAGTGAGAAAGCATGGTTTGATTTGAAGTTCTTGTTGTTAGTTGTTCATAAGTAGAAAGCATTCCCTTAATTGGTCTTGCAACATTTCCTTGATAGTATGCAATTGTTATATTTCTTTTCGACGATAGTATGGTTAATTCGTTGATATGAGAAGCATACAATGTTCTTCCTTAATTGCTGTGGATTTTGTTTTCCTATATGTGATATGTTAGAATAAGTTCATGTTAATAGAAATCTAATAGGAAGCACCCGAAGGGATGGTGCCACATGCATGAGTGAGGAAAAAGAATAAATAAAGCGATGCCGGGATGAGCGGGATACGTCATCACCGAGGAAGCCCTCCGTCGGGATACGTTGGAAGGGTAGAAACTCTGGGGGCGGGATACGCCAATAGTGAAAGACACTTGGAGGCGAGACACGCCAAAAAGGGGATGGATGATAGGAATGTTCGGGATGAGTGGGATACGTCATCACCGAAGAAACCCTCCAACGAGATACGTTGGAAGGGTGGAAACTCTAAAGGCGGGATACACCGGAAGAGGAGGAACCTCGAAGGCAAGAAATGCTGAAAAAGGAACCGAAAAGGAAGTTGGAGGGCGGATTTCATCCCCTAAGAACCTTCCAAATCTTCACACTCCGGATACGAGTGAAGCACGAACAAAATGAAAAGAATTGGTTTGGGTGGCCCCCATTCCAAACGGAATTGAAGAGAGATGCATAATTGATTTTTCCCATATCCTTACTGGGCGTAAGCTCACGTCCTTACTTGTGGTGTAGGTAACGAGATGATCATGCCAGAAGTAAAGGAAGAGGTCATTCCCGTGGAGCCTAAGGTAGGTCCAATGGATACGCCGACGGAGTAGTAGTGAGGCACGAGAAATGAGGAAAGAAAGGTTTAGTAAGAAATCGAGTGGATTATTTTTATATTCCGTTATGCGAGTTTTCAAATGTTATGTATGCTTGATTTGAAGGATTTCGGTTTAAGACTACGTTTCTTTATATGTTGTTTTTAATTAAGTATGGATCTTATCTTCATTTCGTTATTCATGAAAAATTAGATTTCTCATTTAATTACGCTTCCGAAATAAATTCCTATTTTCAAAAGAAATGGTAAGAAAATAAGTTTTAGTAGCGATCGGATTTTGCACTCTGATAAACCTTTTTATGAAATGATCTTGATTGAAAAGGAGTTTTGCAAATCAAAGGCTTTGTGTTAGTAAGTTAATGTTTTTATGTAAAATGATTAAGAAATCCGGGTCGTTACAAATTGTCTGATGATAAGAAATATGCACAATTGTAACATATTTTTATATCTAATTCAAATAGCCTAAATCAACGAACTAATGCATAGATTGAAAGTTCATATAAACTAAAACACGTACAAGTATCCATTTGGTCTGATGTCAAAAAATGAAGGGGCTGCTATCGACGCTACTGGAGGGGCTGCTGAAGAATCCTCATACATCCTTAGCTCATCCACGAGTGGCTGTTGAATGACATGACGTTGTTCAATTGGACTGCCAATTCCTTCAATTTGGCTACCATAGGTTGCAACCGAGGAAGTTAGGCTTGCCAAGCAACCTACAATCTAGTTTCACCTCTTCTCAGCCATCATCATAGAGTAAAAGGACTGAGGAGAGGGCTGAAAATTATTGTCCTCCACCTCCACCTAATCTGAGTAGAATGAAGCTGACGTCAAAGGACGTAGTGTAGCCGACGTAGATAGAGTTTCTACGCCCTTGAATACCCACTCTCCTTCGACTTTGACCATCCCCATCTGAACGAAGGTCACTTGATTGTAGACATCAAGTATTTTTTCATTGATTTTTGGCTTGTTGGAAGGGAGCGTCAAGTTGCTACTATCAGCAATCTTTTGAACAAGACAGTTGTA
This sequence comes from Begonia loranthoides, assembly GCA_022433065.1. Lineage (NCBI taxonomy): Eukaryota > Viridiplantae > Streptophyta > Magnoliopsida > Cucurbitales > Begoniaceae > Begonia > Begonia loranthoides. The sequence continues at coordinate 26,827,267 of CM039474.1, read as the reverse complement.
AGGAAGGTTCTTCCTTGGGTTGTTCAGGACATCCTTCATGAGATTCCTAATCACGTTTCTAAGGTTGAATCTCCTCTCGTTGTAGAGCTCTCCAACACATAGAAATCTATGCAGCTAACATAGTCTCTATGTCCATCACGAGGCAGAATTGTGTGGGTTATCATGTGATGGATGACTCTAGCTTTGGCGTTTAAGTCCTTGGATTTTGGCTAGTAAAAAGATCTAATGTCATGATTGTAGTGTAACTGTTGCAGCAATGTAAGACCTTCTTCTTATTTAATAAATTCTGGATCCCTGAATATGTGAAAACACTCCTTGATCAGTTCCTCTGTGGAGCATGCAATCAGCTCATTTAACTCATTGAGAGTTATCATAATCTCTCGTCCAAACAAATACATCCTTATCTCCATGAGTCGATTGCCCACCTCCAGATTAGCGTAAAATAGTTTCACAACCCACTTACAATAATATCCTCCCATCTTGCACAACCTAGCAAGTGAAATGCACTCAAACATTTTCTCTATTCTAAAGTCTGTGAACGCATATAATTCAACCATCCTAGAGATAATAATAGAATAGTGTCTAATATCATTGTCGTACCTTTTCTTGGACGACGCTATCCTGAACTCCGGTGAAAGATATTCTTGTGCCAGTAGGCGTGGACTAGTTGAATCACCTTGTAATTGATCTTGAGCTACGGAGGAAGTGGTTTTACGATTTATTGTGATTTTTCTAGCCTTTGATGTCATTTTAGGGTTCGGGACTTGAAAGGTCGCTCAGAAATCGCACGAAAATTGCCTAGGTCAATCAGCTTGCTTGTAGCAGGCATCCTTTCAAGTTTCAACTTATATTGATGAAGTTGAAAGGGCGTTTGATACAAAAAATGCATAAAATTATACATTTGAAAGACAGACGTGTTTCCTATTAACGTTCACATATTAACGGACGTTCTTCCTAAGAAGCAAATATTTGCTCATTTTAGTATGAACGTCCGCTTCTGTTTGAATGGGTATATGTAGATGTTTATTATAAGTACAAACGTCTACCTTTATATAAAGGGGAATAATCGAAAGTCTGTGCAACTTGTAGACGTCCAGAAGACGTATTTTAACAAAAAAAACATTACTATAAGGTTTATATAATTCATTTTTCATAGTTCATTGTTTTAGTTGCTAATGAATTTAGTTTAAAGTTTGACTTCTCACTTTCTCTATAGTTAAAGGTTTTTTTTGTTTGTCGTTCTTAATTACCTATCAATTTTAGACAAATAAAAAAAATATAAAATGGGAGAAGGAACAAAGATGTACGATTGACTATCCAGTTCCAGGTCAGCAACAGCACGGATCTGCTTCCTGCTTTGCTCTTACTTGTCTCTCACGGTTCCATACCTAATCCCAGACTTTTCTACGTCCTTCAACAGCTTCCCTTCGTAAAAATATTATATTCATCCCCAAAAAGTCTCTCCTCAGCCATGGCAAAACACATCATTTTTTCTCTATTTCCTCCTCTTTTCCGTTGGATTTTATGCTCTTACTAGAAACACCGCCATTTTAAATCGCTAATCAGACGCTGCTCATTTGCTCCATTATTTTTCTCGTTTACTTCAATCTCCTGATTTGTTCATCATTTGCAGAGTAGGTTCTGTTCGGCACCACGATTTCCCTCCTTTCGATCAGTTTAACCAGTAGCTTAAAAAGTGATTTCAGTTTATGGGCTCCTAATTTCTTCGTTGTTTGTCCAAGTTTTTCATGGAAGCCCAAGCTGTAAAACTTTTAAAACGTTCCGAATTCAGACAACAGCTTGAACTGCTCTAGGTGTTTATCAACTCCACTAGTCGAAAAATGTAGCAGACGAAACAAAGCGATGGTGATTTCTTAAGCTGCATGTGTTTTAAATACGATGATATGAATACCCATTTAGGCAATGATTTACCATGGCTTGCTTGCAGCAATAGAAGAGATGCGTGTGTTATCTGGGTTGGTGAAATGTGTAGAGACAGAAACTAGAAAGAGTCAGCATAGGTAGATGGGAAGTAAATGCCATTTGATAGTGATCCAAATTAAGTATATTTCTCATCCTTCGCAATTGAACGATGAACAACGTATATCTAGGGAGGAGCATCAAATCCATCCATGTATAAAAATGAGCACCACAATCGGAGAGAGAGAGTTTAAAAAAGGTAACGTCTGAAACAGATGGAAAGATGGTTTGATGGATGTCTGTCAACACCATGCGTGCAAATACCTAACCCTCCATGACTCATTTTATTCCCCAACACGCAATCTCCCAACCTCAACCTAAACCCTAAACCTAAAAACCTAAACCCCCTACAGAGTTTTCTGATGCCATCACCTTGTGACCATCTTTTCATTGTCAGATAGTAAAGCCAACCCTGATATATATATATATATATATATATATATATATATATATATATATTCTTGCACTCCACTCCCTGTACTTCACTTAGAACTTAAAACTAAATCTCTCACCTCTCTTCACTCAATCCTTCTAAAGTTCACACAATTAGTTTCCACAGATCGGACGATATTTCCTCGGTCGTGGATGTTAAAATCAGAGGAATTTCCATGGTTGCTTATGCACTTCTAACTCATTTTACGTACTCATATATAATATTGTATAAAATACTACTTCATTAATAAATATAGAATAGAATAATATTTAAACTTCATGTCGATTATTAATTTACTTGGTTAAAATTTCATCTTAACGCGTGTAACTGTTTTAACTCAAAATTTTTATTTAGAAGAAACATCTCGTATGGTATCTAACATCGAAGGTTTTGCTACTGCTAAGTAGAGAGAGAGAGAGAGAGAGAGAGAGAGAGAGAGAATTTAGTTTAGGGATACAGATTGCTCCATTAAAAGAAGATTATATGATTTCTCTGACCCGACATCCACAGAACACGAAAAATCCCAGGCTAGACGAAGGGTGAGTTTGCATACGCAGGATTCTAGGGAGAGCGATAGAGGGAGGTTGAAAAAACACTCTAGTTTGACAAATTTGAAGGTCTTGTCAAGGAGACACAAAGCAGAAACTAAGGTGAGTAATCAAATATGATTCACCACAGGTATATAGCATCACGCACACAAACACCAATAATCAAGAAACAGCCCTTTTTTTGCATTCTTTCTCCTAACACCAATGAAGAAAACTTCATTTTTCGAGCCCATTTTACGGTTTTCTAATTCTGTCTTTCGCTTTAATTCACTCAGATTGACTTTTCCTAAACTATTGACCATTATAATATTAAGTTTCTACACTAAATTAAACTAATTCATAGTCAAGTTTCCGGAATTTGAATTCTTCCGAAGAGATTTGAACCTTAAAGTTACAAAAAAGCTAAGATTTTAGACACTTGAGTCAATTCTATGGGTGTTACCTCTTTATAGTTGAGCTGTGTCGTTAGTACATAAAATTGAAGATAGATATATGATGTTTGATCAAGCAAATAGACAACACGCGTCTTGAAGGAGATGATGCTTAAACTTTTAGAGGAAATACATACTAAATAAAGGAGATCAAGAAGTACTCCACTAATTCATAAGCATCGTGCCTTCAAATAATGCTAAGACAGAATGGTTACTTACACATAACAACAAACACATCAAATAAAATATGGTATTGATACAGAGAGGCTCCGAAGCTGGTAGAACGAGAACCCTATTTGACCAAAAGTTCCATATGAAATGATGGCTCATGCAAAGTACGTATTCAAAATGGCACATGCAGGATACGAATAACTGGAAATTGGTGAAGAACATAGAGAAAGAAGGTAATTTGTTATTCCTAGATGAAAATCTCGAGCTCTTACCCGTCATCCGTAGAAGAGCGGAATCAAATTTCCTGGTCTTCCTTAAAAGCTGTAAGGGTGATCTTTATATCTTCTCTCTGATTGAAATTAGGTTGGAGTTATTGAAAGAGAGAATCTGATAAAGGTAGGTAGATCATAAGGTATATAGAGTCTAAATAATAACAAATTAGGGTAATATATTCAATGCCATGAAGACACAGAGAAAAGAGGTCGATTTTGCCAACCGAGGAAGAAGGAATCATGGTGAACATGAAGATGATAACCCTCAGAAGGATAATGAAGCCTTAGTAGTAATTTAGCCTGAGAAAGTGCAAATGGGCTTAAAGGAATATTAGAAAAGCTTGAGCTTCGAAGCATCAACTCCCATGACTCATACCTTTGGTGTCTGATTTGCCTTCTGTTCGTCCCTTCATTCACCACCACGTCCATTATCTCTCTCCCAAACCAAGTCTGCTCCACCGCCAACCTTTCACTGCTACTCGGTGGTAGCGTCGCTTCTAAAGAATCGAAAATGGCGGAGTAGTGATCCAGAGTCTCTACAAATCTCTGCAGAAATAAGGGATGGTCATGATTTGCTTCTCTTTCAGCAAGGGTAACTACTTTGGGTTTCAGAGACTTGATTCTATGGAGGAAGAGGCGGAGGTCCTCCTTGTAAAGCCGGTGGAGATAGAAAACACAGTTTACGGCTAAAGCTTCGTTAGGGTTCAGTGAGAGAGCTGAAGGGATGAAACGATTATGGTCGTGATCGTTGAGAATGAGAAGCGGCTGAAACTGAAACCTGAGGCCAAGAGATTGAGCGAAAACGGAGAGATGATCGCCGGTTTTACAGAGGAAGTTGAGGTCTCGGCCGGTGCCGGTGATTCTAAGCATTGGAGGTGGGTAGAATTTAGATCGCTCAACTAAGGCTTGCATAAGAGGCGGCCATTGAACTCCATGCATTATTTCGAAATCTAGAATGTGGATTGCTCTTTGTTCTTCTCCTATTGCTTCTAAAATCGCTTGGTTTGCAGTCAAATGGCTGAATCTTATGAATGGAGTAATTTGATTGAGTGATAAATAGCATGACTGAATTGCCTCGTCGGAGAATGAGGAAGAAAACTCAACAGGGTAGACATTTTCGTCGCCGAAATCTGTAGAAGGGACGACGTCGTCCATTGTCATCAACATCAGCATTGAGGCAGACGCAGCGCCACCCACAGCGCGAGGTACGGCGGCGAGTCTGTTAGAAAGGGCTTTGGAGAGCTGGTGGACCAGCCTCTCGGTGGAATCGCCACAGGGTGAGGCGTAGGAGGATAAGATGGAAATCAGACGATGAGCAGCTGAGAAGTCGGCTTGAGTAATGAGCTGTGCGCATCGGAGGAGCAAGTGACGGATATGGGTAGCACTCGGAGGCGATGCGGCGAGCCTCCGGGAGGCTTGGTAATGCAGATCTGAAATGGTGTCTTCTTCTTCGTCATGAAGGCGGTGATGATGATGATGATTACGAGAATCAAATGGACCCATCACTTTCCCCAAATTATTCTTCTTTGCCTCATAAACAACCTACAAGCAACCGCCTTTCTCCATTAATACACATACCCTAGAACACCCATACATATTTATATGTAATTTGTATGAGAGAAAAAGAAGAGAGAAAGAGAGATGAGGAACAATGAGGGAGAAGCGAGAGTAACCTTTAGCTAGTTAAAGGGATGGGGGGGAAAGTGAAAGAGATCTAGATCTGCGGGGTGTTTCCATTTCTGTGCTTCGACATGATAATATAGGTGAGAGATTTGATGGGGATACGAAGATGATGGAGAAGGTTGTCTGAAACAGCTTCAACTCAAACACAGTCTCTGGTAGAGTCCGAGGGGGAATCCCTTTTTGATTCCTCTTCAGTCTTCTCTTCTAATATATAATTATGACAAACCCTTCTTCTCTCATGCATACTCTTTTTAAGTCAACCAATTTAAGTTGGATTCTATAAATTTAATATTGCTCCTTGTTTTCCCAACATCATGGGTGTTTCACTGTTTTGCCAGCTCTAGACTAAGAGCACACAAATTTACCTAGAAATTGTATATATGTAAAATCACAAACACATGAAAAATTGAGTTTTGTCAACATATCTTGAATAATTTTATTCTTAAAAATGCCCTGCCGCCCAACCAAAAAGCTTGGTTTACTTTTCGTAGTGTAATACTTATTATCATCAACTTAAATCTAAGCAAAATAAGAATGGTATATAATAAATGTTGAAATTTGCAGTTTTTCAGAATAATAACGATCAACCCAACATATGTGATCTAGCTTTTTTTGGCAGAAACTATCCACAAATACACCCCTTCATAAAACTTCTTGATGGAAGGAGTTTATAAATAGGGGGATAAATAAATTGAAGGTCCTCTAATCTTACATTTTTCATTCAGAAAATTAATACACCATCTATACGAAATTGTGAAAGATTAGAAGAGATTCTTCAAAGAAGGAAAACAGTTGTCCCTGTTTACATTAATGGCTAGAGATAAATTTCAAAAAATTCTGCAATTGATGTCAATACTTTTATTCGGATTTTAAGGCATGTTTAGATCGGTTAAGTTAATCTATCAAAAAAAACCACAAATATAGGAATGAAAGAGTTTTGTTAATATGTTAGAACATGATGACACTCTAAATTTTTACTGTACAATAGAATAAGTCCATACAAGCACAGGGCTGTCCAGTGTCCACCATCAATACAAATCTATCTAAAAAAAATTGGTCAAAATCAAACATAATTGGAATGACGAAATTCTAACCAAAATTCTAATAAAAACTAAATTGTTGAGATAAAAGAGTGTAACATTTGCCATATTATTGTAAACGGTGATGGTCGGAATAATTTTAATTTAAGGAACGGGAAATTATTATTTCAAATTGCGGATTAAATAGTCTAAAAGTAATTAATTTTGTAAAAGAAGTAAAATGTAGCTTAGTGCTAACTACAAGATTAATTAAGTAATAGTGCTGAGGACTTGAGGATCAGGTTGACGGAGGTGGTATGTTTATTACCAACAAGAATATACCGGTCTGATGTGGTGTCTCTGAATCATTTTTACGCTACAAGCATATAATAAATTGCTTATGCTCTCGGAGTTGAAGAATCTAAAGTCAAAAGGACCTCCAATTGTCGACTAAATTAACCTTTTTGGAGCTGCCTTAAGACTCTTACTGCTATAATTAGGTAATCCCTCATCTGTTTGTTCTTGTAGAATACACGTAGAGAGAACTGCAGTCGTGATCTGCAGAAACTCTTCTGGGTCTAGTTACGAGTGTCATTTTTCACCCTTTTTTCAGTTAAAGAACCATGGTTTTTACGAGACAGAAAATGGCAATTCATAATTATGAAGTGTAGTGAAGTAGATAGTTAGAACTACAGAAAACAGTAGTGTTTCTTGAAAAAACACGTCAGTAGTCAGCGAGTGTGGCATTATTCTGCTATGATTCGACAATCATTTAGGGTTTACAGGAGTTAAAAAGAGGAGAAGAAGATGACAAAGGGGGGGTTGTAATGGAGGTGGGAGGAAACGTAGAGAGAGAGAGAGCGAGAGAGAGTTATGAAAGTCTTTGGAGAGGGTTAATGAGAGAAGAGTTCTCATTGTAGGCCGAATAAATGCACATCCAAGTGCATTAAATGAAACCTTATCTGTCCAATCCAATCTGCATTTTGTATTTGAGTATTCCATTAAAATTGAAAAAGTGATTAATTAATCAGAGATATGAAGGGGTTTCTTGAAAAACTACTCTAAAATATAACTTTTAATTATTGAATAGCTATTACGAATGAGAGTGTAGTGCTAGTATTATTAGTAAAAATATTCCTTGGGAAACAATCATCCCCACTTGAATATCCATCCTTTTCATCTCAGTTGCCTACCCTCCTCCTTACTTCTCCACCTATTAAAAGCTCACATTCCACCCCATAAAAAAAATGATAATGACTTCGTGAAACCCATTAACGCAACGTATGATAAGTTGAAAAATTATCGAATCTAACTATTATATTTTGTGATTAATTATACGTTAACTATTGAATAATTTTTATTAACAATTTAAACATTAAATTATAAAAAATTAATGAAGTAAATATTATGCTTACGTTTTCTGTTAAAAAAATGTTGTCTTTCCGCGGCGGAACGATGTCTTTCTACTAAACAATTTAAAAGATTACTTTTTACGGGGGAATGACGACGTTTTGTTGAGGAACGTCAACGATCCACAGCAGAACATCGTCGTTCTTCTTAGGGAAAGATTACGTTTCGCCTCGGAAAGATTACTTTCCGCAGCATAAAGTATTTTTTCTCTACGAAAAGTGATGAGCACTAGGCGACAACGACGAACCAGGAAGAGGAAAGAGAAGATGACGATGAGAACTGGACAGTAAAATCGAGAGGAGAGTGAGCCACAAGAAGACATTCGGAAAACTGAAACCATGAGAATTGTTTTCGACGATGAGAAAATATTCCGTTGTTGGATCAAAATATGAGATTTCAGTTATGATAGGTGAAGATGCGAGATGTGCTCACACAGATGGATTTAGAGGACGCGTTATTAGGGCTCGATAAAAAGCCCACGTTATGGAGTGAAGAGGAGAAAATTTGAAAGGATCGGAAAGCCCTATCTTTGATACGTCTGCATTTGTCAAATCAGATATTGCAGGATGTTTTGAACGAGAAATGTGCCGCTGATTTATGGTTCAGATTAGAGCAGTTGTGTATAAAGAAAATCCTGACTAGCAAGTTGCATTTGAAGAAACGACTTTATTCTCATCAATTAGTGGAAGGAGCCTCTATTACAGAGCACTTGGCAGCATTCAAGGAGTTAGTTTCAGATTTGAAAACTATGGGATGCAAGTATGATGAGGAGGATTTGGGGTTAATTCTGTTATGCTCGTTGTCTGCTTCATATGGTGCTTTAAGATATACGATTTTGTACAGTAGAGAAAGTCTAACTCTGGAAGAGGTTTATGGTTCCTTGTTATCAACGGAAAAGATGAAGCAGCTTGTTGTGGAATCTGAGTCTCGAGGTGAGGGACTTGTCATTCGGGGTAGAACAAGAGATTCAAACAACAAAAGTAGTGATAATGTTCAGAGTTTGAAGGGTAGATCAAAGTCAAGGTACCGAGATAGAACCTGTTACTTCCGTCAGAGAAGGGGGCACATCAAAGCTAAGTGCCGTAAATTGCAGAATGAGTTAAAGAGAGCTATAGTGAAAGGAAAACAACCGATGACGTCCAATGATGTTGTTGTCGCAGAAGAAGAAAACCATAGTGATGGAGATCTTCTAATTGTGTCAGAGGGAAACTCAAAGCCAAACAAGGAGTGGATTCTGGATTCAGCGTGTTCCTTTCATATGTGCTACAATCGGGATTGGTTTACGACATATGAGGCCGTTTCAGGAGGTGCTGTGTTAATGGGAAATAACACATCTTGCAAGATAGCTGGTATTGGTACCGTCAAAATCAGAATGTTTGATAGAGTTGTGAGGACACTGGGTAGCGTGCGACATGTTCCCGAGTTAAAGAAGAATCTGATCTCGTTGAGTACTCTGGATTCGAAAGGGTATAAGTACAGCACTGTAGGTGGAGGTATAAAGATCAATAGGGGTGCTCTCGTCAAGTTAAAGGGACACAGAAGCTCTGCAAATTTGTATGTGTTACAGGGTTCTACAGTGACGGGTAATCATGCTACAAAGTTTGTGAATTCACCTTCAAAAGGTTTGTTGGAGAAGACTCAGAGGAAGTCATGTTCTCAGGTGAAGTTCAAGTTGGGTTCTGAATCCACATCAGAATCAACACGTCAGCCTATTATAGATGTTCAGCGTGATGCAGTCACCACATCGTCACCAATTTCAGTTACAGTTTCACGTCAGAGAGGTATTGTCAGAGGCAGAACCAAGTGGAAAGGTAAAGCTCCACGGCGATATGGTGAAACATCTACAGTGGGTTACGCATTGAGTGTGTTCGAGAATATAGATTCAGCAAAATCTCATGCAGTTCGTTGCGACATCTTTGATAATTCGGTGGTACAATGGAGAAGATGTGATTTCTCTCCTGGTGTGTCTCTCAAGTTTAAGCGGGGCTTATACTTGATCCGTACCAGATATTGAGTTGGCCCAGAAGGGGCCTTTGTGGAAGAGGAGGTTATTTTTTGCTGGAGTTTTGCAGATCGTTCGCCTTACATTGGAATTTCTTTGAAGATGGAGATTGTCAGAGTTCAGTGTTCTGGATTCGTTTTGGGGTGGGCCGTGAAGCCTGCATTGGATCTCTTAGGTGGAATTCGTGTCAAGGTGGAAATTGTTAGAGTTCGGAGTTACCCGAATTTTAGTTGGGCCGGGTGGGGCCCATATCCAATATTAGGGTTATTTAGTTTATCTATATATTGATACTTGAGTCGTAAAACTCATTGTACCTTGATTTCTCTCATAGTGATTTCTCCTATGCCCGTGGTTTTTTCCCGTTAGTATTTTCCACGTAAATCTTGGTGTCCCTGCTTCTGCAGTTTTCTTTTTCCGTTTCGCGTTCGATTCTCAACAAATGGTATCAGAGCTTTGGTTTCAAGAGTTCGTGTTTCCAAGTGTGGTGAAACAAATTCACTCCGATCGTTCCGCATCGAACAAGGTTTGTGTAATTTTTGAGAAAATTACAATTTTTGGGAAAAAGAAAAGAACGGGAAAGTTGTTCCCCCTGCCATTCGTCTTGCTCATGAGATTTGTTCTCTCTATCGTCTAGCCGCCGTAAAAAACAATTACCTCGTTTTTCATCTCTGTTTGGAATTCTCTAGAGCAGTTATGTCTCCGAACAACAGGTTTGTCATTGGAGGGTTTTCTATTTATCGTCATTCGTCATAGATCATCTACATTGTTGTTCTCCATTCTCGCTGTCAAGCCGTTTCGATTGGGGCTGCCGTAAGAGTGTCCTTTGCAAAATTGGATTTTTGCCAAAGATAAATATTTTTGAAAATCATTGGGATTTTTGGAAGATATTTAGGAAAATAAATTTGATGGATTTATGGCAGATTTGGAATCGCAGGAATATCTCAATCATGGAGATTGTTTTCGGTTGAAATTCAAATAAGGTTTGAATTTTGTAATATTTGCGATTATTCTGGCAATTGGATTTGATTTGATTTTGGAGATGATTTGTTATGGCAAAAATATCTGAATTTTGGGGATATCTTTTAGAGTCTTGTGATATCCATAGTTTTCCGCCTCAATATTTTAGGGTGAATATTTTATTGAAGTCAGTGACCTTTTGGGTCAGATATTTTGTTAAAGATTATGTTTATGGGGCGATGAGATATTTGAAGGAGATCTTCCACTTTTGAATTGAGATTCAAGATTGCGTTATGGTAAGATAACGATAGTAAAATTTTAAAGGATTTTGAAAGATGATTTTGATATGGCAGGTCAAGAGGCGAAATGTATTCGCATAGATTTGGCTACTCTTTGTGGGATTTGAAGATGTTACCATCGTAGTTTAAATGTTTTTAAACCTTATCAACATCTGTTGCTGAATTTAACCTTGAAAACTTTTATATTAGTGATATGTATATTTCTTTGAGATGGGCAGGTGGCCCTCGTTGCAGATCTTCTTTAAGGGTGTAGAAGAGGAAAATTTGAAGATTTAAAAATTGGTTCCTTGCATCAGAATTCGTTTCGAGATGGAGATTGTCAGAATTTAGGGTTTTGAATTCATTTTGTTGGGTCTGGTTGACGAACACCGTTGTGGATTTCTTTCATAGAATTCATGTCAATGTGGAGATTGTTAGATTTCGGTGTGACCCAAATTCTATTGGGCCGGGCCGGTGGGCCCGCATTGTAAATCTCATTTAGGGTTTTATTTATTTTCTCTATATATTGATATTTGAGTCGCAAAATTCATTGTACCTTGATTTCTAAATTATTGATTTCTTCTCTGCCCGTGGTTTTTTCCCGTTAGGGTTTTCCACGTAAATTTCGGTGCCCCTGCTTCTGCAGTTTTCTTTTCCTGTTTCGTGTTCGATTCTCAACAGGAGCTTCCCGGAATCGTCTTCGCGGCAAGATTGTTTCTATTATTTTAATTTTAATATAAAACTGAAGTAGAATTAGAATTGCAGAGATGTATTTGAATATGATTTTTCCCGGGTTCAATTTTATTTGTTCAACGTAACGGCAATGTTTCCTCCATCCATTTTTCATAGTTCAGTATTTAAATTGTTAGCAAAAATTATTCAATGGTTGACTTATCATTGAGTACAAAGTAGAGTTGTTGTTATGTTAATTTCCCTTATACATATATTTTACAGCCATAAACGTCGAATTGACAAGGAAATTTATCATAATTTAATTTTTTAATACATGCAAATTAGTTTCAAAGTTAGAACAAATTTATCAGGTAAATATATAGGGGAGGTTTATTGATTTTGATGTTAATTGTTAACCATTAAGTAATTAAAATTAAGGTGACACCATTTCCTGTTAATTCGAATTGCTAAGTAGAAGCATAGAGTTGTTGATGTCCACATTGTTTGTACCGTTGCTGCATTTTATTATTATTATTATTATTAAGGAAAAGATTATTATTAAGAAAATAATTAAAATTATTTCCTTGTCTTGGGGTAACCGTTGCCGTCTTTTAAGGGAAAATCTCCCTCACTTAACACTCAGATTTTCCCCACTTTCACCACGAATTGTTCACGCTAAATTCTTCTACTCCCAACCTCGGTTTTTCCTGTCCTGCAAATTCCAGTTAACGCTAATGTTGGAGAAGAAATTTTTAAGGAAATCAAGTTGGATTATCAACTCCGATTTTGGAATATTTGATGCAAAGGTTGGGATTTTGGTTGGAGATTCAGGAAACCTCTCTCGCTGTTGAACTTGAGAAAGGATTATCAAGCTTTTGCAGTGTTAATCCAAGAGTGAAGGATTGGAGATCTTGTTTTCAGTGTCCTTCAATAAAAGGTAGAATTTCAACATCCCTCCGTTTAATTTCTTTCCGGCTTGGAAATACTGGTTTGGATTTGGAAAATTTGAATGTTATTGCGGTAATTAGACAGTCGGACAAACTCGACGATGGTTTTTGCTCGAGCTTCGTCGGCATTGGAAAACCGAGGGGCGACTTAGCAAAGGCCGAGCCGCAATACGCGAAGCTTCCAGCTTCGGTTTGTTGAACGACTGGCTGAGACCCTGTCTAGGCCAGAGTCGATAATATTCGCGACACAGGGACGCGATTGTTGGTGATGATGGGTGGAGCGTCTCTGTTAGAGCCATGAATGTCTCCAACGAGTTGCAGACATGTGGGCTGCATCTCAGCGGGCTAGGGACTGAATCGTTCAGTCCTAGGCTAGGCTCTGGTCCAAACTAATTTTGGGCCTAGTCTAGACCAAAAATTTAGGTCTTTTAATCAAATTGATTTTGAATTTAATCGTTATGATAATTAGATATTTTAATTTATAAAATTCAACCCAAAAATTAATACTTTAATTTTTGGATAAGTACCTAAATTTAAATTAAAATTCATGAACGTTTGGATTTGGACTCTTGATACTTTTGGGCTTTGACCAATGTTATCCACTTCGAGGTAGGGGTTATTTATGCATTGCATTTGCATATTTTTTTAAAATAATTATTTTGAGACGAATCGCATATTAAAACAACGCATCCATTTTTATGACTGTCGGGTTTTTATATTATATTATATTTTTACTGTTCACGTTTCAACTAAGCATGCATTTAAATATTTATAGATCAATCGGGGTGTATTTTGTTTTCACACATTCTCCCGTGCAGAATGTGTTTGTTTGCTATTGAATTGGATAATAGGAGATTTTTCAAAGTCCTTGAGTTCGAATCCCTAAAGTGCAAATAAGTAATGAGACAGCTGTATGTATCGTGTCCTTGGATTGTGAATCCCTAAACCTAATCAGGGTCTTTCTTTTGCTTGCGATTGTCGAATATCGCATTTATTCTATTATATGCCTATGACATGGTGTGCTCGGAGTCCGTGAATGGCTCCATTTTCACTGTGGTTTTTAATTTGTACAGCAATGACTTATTTTAATTATATACCACATATTAGTGGGTGATTTCATATACGTGCTCTTTTGTACATCTTTTCTCTTAAAGGAATTTATAAAATGAGTTTTTTTTTTTTAATTTATACATACTTAAACATCATTCTAATTAAATCTTTTCTTTAAAAACATAATCCCTACTGAGTTTAGTAATCTTACCACAAATAACACCTTTCAGGATTTTATCAATCAGATTTTCAGTTGCCAATCACGTTTTCACCCGGCGAAGTTTTATATTTCTTTAGCATTCTCCCTTGAGAGATATTTTTGTGAGGTATACTTTAATTGGATGACTGTAATCAGTAATTTACTTTCCGCACAGTTATTTTATTTTGGATTATATTGTTTTATTATCTGATATCACTTGTTGGATCTATTAAGCCTATATTAGTTGGACCCTGGTTATTAATTAATACTTTAAATTTTTAGTTTTAATTAATAAATTTTCAGAGAAAAAGGGTCGGATGATTCGATTTTTCAGGTCAGGTCGTTATCCATTCTGTCTCGGGTCCCATTTGGGTCGTGACATTGTTAGATAATAATTTTTGTTTTTAATTATGATCGAGCTTTACCCCTATCTAGTAATTCTTCAAATAATAATTTAGTTAAAATAAAAAGATTTTAGAGCATCAATTTAGGTATTAGTCCTCCAATGCGCCAATCTCCAAGTATAAAAGTTAATATAATTTGATATTTTTTTAGAATATTGAATTTAATATATTAAGATTATGTGTTGGTCTAGGACTCTAGAAATAGTTATATTATGAATTAATGATCCTTAAAATCTATAGTTAGGATTTCAACTGCAAAATAAGAATACTAAGGCTAAATGATTGTTTGGCAACTATGTGTTTTGTAAATTAACATCAACTATATTTTATTTTTTTAAGATTTAATATTTCTACTTCTTTAAATTACATTAAGGTAATTAACAAAAAAAAAATTGAAAGATTAGTGATAAAATAAACACTAAATAATTTTTACTAACAAATAAAATATTGAATTATGAAAAATGAACAAGACAAATATCGTTGTCACATTTTCTGTTAAAATTTTAAAATTTTTTTTTGCAGTGGATAGGTTGTCTTTCCACAGCAAACTCATACATTAAGTAGTTGTAATTAAGGACTTACTATTTACATTGGAAAATGTATTTTCTGCAACGAAAATGTATCTTCCACTGCATAAAAGAATATTTTTCGCAGCGAATATTAGACTTCCACTGCGAAATCGTAGTTTTCTCAATGGAAACATGTCTTTCGCTGAAGAAAATATGTACAACGATTGACTTTCCTTAACCCTAGTATATAATTTCACATTTCGTCCTAGATAGAACATACAAGTCAAAAGCGATTTTGGAGAGAACTTTAAACCCTAATCCTAACTCTCACTGTCTCCTCCGATAGATTCTACTAGGCTTACGAAATTGACTCTCAAGCGTAAAGTAGTTCCATCTCAATCTCAATCTCAACTAGAGTCGGAGAGAAGTATTCAAAGGAGTTACTTTCCGTAACATAAGACATATCTACTATGGAAAATATCTTTTTCGTTGTGGAATCTAGTTTTCTGGCGAGGAAAATAAGTTCTGTTACTGCGGAAGATACGTTTCCTCTGTGAAAAATATCATTTTTGCAACGGATACTTATTTTTCGTAGCGAAAAATAAGTGCTTGACTATAACTACTTTATATAAAGATCTACTATGGAAAGACAACTTATCTCCAGTAAAAACAAAATATAAATTTGTGACAGCAATATGTATTTAGTTCATTTTCTATAATTTAATATTTTATTTATTAAAAAAAATGAGTTAGTATTTATTTTACCAATCATTGTATAATTTAATGATTATTACTATTGTTATTTAGTTAATTATCCTTCAATTATTAAAATAATTCAAAAATAAAAATAATAAAAGAAAGGTAATTTAACACTGCAGATCTTATAATTCGCGATCAATGACAAGTCAAATCTTGGAAAAAAAATTTTAACAACTAAAACTCTGAACTACGGAAAAATGTCGCCGAAGACCTCGCCATCACGACTCCACGTCGAACCGAGACGAAGGACGTCAAATGCCGTCCTCTGGAAGTTTGAAGAACATGGAGGATGGATGGCGGGAGTTGGCGGATGATGGACGACGAAGATGGACGTCCTTGCCAAGCTCGTTGGCCGTTGGAACAGAGAATGTACAACTAGGATTGAATCTGGCGTTTCCTAAGGCGACGGACGGACGTCCCTCCCTGGCCGTTGGATCGAGTGATGGACGTCCAGCCTCCTAATCGACGGTCAGGATTGAATCTGGAGTTCTTCATATTTGACGGACGGACGGACGTCCCTCCCTAGACGTTGGATCGGGTGACGGATGTCGACTGATCGACGGCCAGGATCAACTCCAAATTAACTGTCACGTGCAAGGCACACACCATTTTTAAAATGCACGAATTCCCTTTATTATGACTGACGTCCCTCACCTTGACATAGATATCCGTCGGCCAATACGACATCGTTCTGCTCTCAATGGACGCCTCTCACCTTTAGACGGCGTCGTCTAGGCCATGACAGACGTCCCTCTTAATACGACGGACGTCCGTCATTCTCAGATATCTTTCGAATCTGTCTTTAGACGCCGCCGTTTAGACCATCATGGACGTCCGTCTTAATACGACGGACGTTCGTCCTTCTTGGATGTCTTGCAAATCTGCTTTTAGACGACGTCGTTTATGTTATGACGGACGTCCGTCGTATTGAGACGAACGCCTGTCCCTCTCTAATTTAATTCTTTGAACTCAAAACGACAGCATTTTCCTCTCGACGAACGATGAAAAGCTGCTTATAATCACAATGGGTGTCCTTGCCCTAGATATTGCCCTTGCCCTATAATCGCGACAGAGTTTTCCCCCGACGAATTCCTGAACTCCCGATTAACTGCCGATGAACTCCCGAGTTTTGAATTTGAAAATGGCGCCGAAGACAGGTCAAGCGTCGAAAAAGTGTAAGGTGGTGGCTACCACCAAGACCGCTGGTCTAGTGCTGTCTGCGAAACCTGGGTTGTTCAGCTCGGCCTCCGCCAAAGAACGGTACGATAATGACATTGTACCCCGTGCAATAATCATATCTAGGAACGTATATTTCAATTAATTCGTTGATTTTTTATTGAAGGACATGTTTGAGTGAATTGGGTTGGATAAACTGTGCACGATGGGAATTTATTTCTGTGAGAGAGCTGTAAAACTGTTTTATGCGAATTTGGAGTTGGACATCTCTAGTGACAGAGAGTTGAAGACTTTTCTGTTTGGAAAACAGATTAGAATAACTCTGAGATTGTTGATTGAGCTCATTGGATGCTCCACGGAAGAGCCGTTGGAGGAGTATTTCCATGCTTAAAAGACCTTGATTTTGTCAAAAAATAAGAAGGTCTTGCATTGTTGAAACAATTGATTCGCAATCCTACAGCTGTGGAATCTTTCTTCCAGCCCAAATCAAAGGAGCTTGATACCAAAGCAAGGGTCATCCATCACATGATCACCCGCACAGTTGTGCCTCGTGATGGCCATAGAGATCTTGTCACAGCCATGGATCTCTACACAATGGAGAAAATTTACAATGGAAAAAAGTTCAACCTTGTATACGTCATTATTAAGGGTGGGCAAGAACCGAACAGAACCGAGAACTGACCCGGAACCGAGATTCGGTTCCCGTTCAGCTTTGATTCTCGGTTCCCAAACGTATAAATGGGTAGGAATTGAGAATCGGCTCTCGCTTCCGGATCAGTTCTCGGTTCTTGGTTCATGGAACGAGAAGAACCGAGAACTGCACTCTATGAACTAAACAGGATGATGTTTCAAAATTTTCAAAAGTAGTTTTTATGCAGATCTAAACTATACATTAACTTAATGAACATTCAATTAGAAAACACTTGTTCTGTTTACAGTTCGTGTACAAGGGAGATTAGAACATTGAGAGGATCAAATATTCAAAATTTGAAAAAAAAAAAACGTAAGCTTTAAGGAGGTTTTCAACCAAAAACTAAAACTTTATTTCTTCAGAAATATAGAAAACAAAAGTAGATCCACCGATCTATGAAGCACGTGAAGATGATAGAGGATGCTGTATACCAGGAAGCCACGAAAGGCAGTTTGGATCCGAATAGCCGCTCATTATTGCTTCACAACCCTAAAATCTTTTGGCGGAGCTTGAAGGACTGTAGCCATGGCTGCCGTAAAAGCACCAACTGCTCGGGGAGAATCTGATCCCTCAGATGCTGCTCCCCGGCCTCCTTTAAAACCTTTCCAAGCAAAGGCTAAATTGGGTTTCTCCATAGCTTCCATTTCTTGCTCTTACCACTTAGGTTTTCCAACTAAAAAGAAAGAGGGTCTTCGTGAAATGATTTTTACAGAGAAAAAAAACTTGAGACCAAAGGAGAAATTTTTAGCTTACATAGTCTTTTTTGTCAAGCTTTTTGAAACCTATAAGAGACTTCAGTCACTTCACCCATCTTCTAGAAGCACCCATTGATGCAGAGACTTCACTCAGCCCTCAAATCAGCAGTTCATGATTTTATAATAAAAATCAGTTTGGAACCCGAACCTAACCAAACCCAAGTGTTGATTCTGGTTCTTGGTTCAGTTTATTGTGGTTCTGAGTCCGGTTCTTCACTCTCGAAACCGAGAATCGAATGGTCGGTTCCAAGAGGTCCGGAACCAGAAGCGAGAACCGATTTGTCCACCCCTAGTCATTATGCAATAAATGAAGGCAAGCCTGAATAGTGCAAGGAAGAATCTCCCATATAATTGGCTCATTCAGCGCATTATTGACAGCAGCGGGTTGGTTGTCCCTCACACAAAGCGACGAACCAATGAAAAACCACTTGACGTGTACAATCAAGTGACATTGGCTAGGATTGGGCTGCAACAAGTATGAGGGGAGTGGGTATTCAAAGGAGAGGAGGCAGCTACACCTCCTGCACCTCGTTCTTCCATGTCAGCTGCACCTCCGCCTTCCACATCAGTTGCACCTTCGCCTTCCACGTCCACTGCACTAATTCCATGGATGGCAGATGCACAACCGTCATATCACATGGAGGTGGAGGATGATTTTATGCATCCTACGGCAGACTTGCACCTCCCCTCCCCAGTCCTCGCCATCCGTACTCATCAATGAGGAGAGGTGGCAGTGACTTGTCACCCAACTTGGCAAGATTCAAGTGAAGTTGGATAGACAGGAGAGCCAACTTGACGAGCTTCAAGCCACTGTACTACAAATGAAAGAAGTACATACGCATATGGCAACCGCTCCTCCATCAGCTTCTCCTGCATCTTCCGATGCCGGTTTAGACGGATGTTAGTATGTCTTTGAATTTACATGCAATTTCCTTATATGCATTAGTAATGTTGATTAACAATGTGTTAGAATTGTGCAGGTCTCCGATCATCAAGCAACCGTCCCTTCCTCCAACCCTTGCCAAAGTTCAAAGATTTTGGCCTCGGGTCCTCCAGTGATGGATCCTACTGCAGATCGAAGGATAACAGTGCAAGTGGTATGTCTTCTATTTGGTTTTGTACAATTTGTAGAAGTTACACTTACACTGATTTTCCATTGCAGCTTGTGAAATTGATGGATGAGTTCATGGCACTTGCACGAGTAAATATGAAGAATAACAAGGAGATGTGTGCTCTCCTTTGCGGCTGCAAGGTAAGAAGCAATGTCATTTGAAATTTATTATCAGTTGTGATTTGAAAATGTATGTTGTACGTCGTGTTGTCGATTTGCAGGGTGACAAGATATATTCAATAACAACACTCCTCGTGCCAAAGCAATTGAGAGCTCCAGACTATGTGAGAATGTTTAACCAATTTATAATATATTGTTATTGAAAACAACTAAATATATAAATAAATCGCGTTCTTAACATACAGTGTGTGATGACAAATGAGGAGGACATTGTTGCGGTTCAAACAAGGGAGGGTCTGTTGACGCTTGGCTGGATTATGTAAGACACTTGTATTCATTCATGCAATCATACATGGAGTAATATTTCTTCCTCATGCAGTGCCACCTAGAGATGGATTGTTTCATGTCATCAATTGACATGCACACGCAGTATGCACACGCAGTATGCATACGAACCAATTGATGCCGGATTCAATTGCAATTGTCATGGCACGTCTGGACAAAAAGCGGTATGTTTTTCCACCCTGCGCTTTGAATGAAGTGAAAAACTAATTTGGACTTCCAATTGCAGCCAACGCGGCATATTTCAAGTATCCCACCCTTTAGGGTGGTCGGTGATGGCCAAATGCAGGGGGCAGGACTTCCATCGCCACGATCCGTACGAAGGCTCTGAACTCTACGAGGAGTCCATGAATGTGGAGATGAGCTCTGATTTGCACTTCAATGTCATCGACATCCGGAATGCGGACCCTTCCATTTTTGAAAAGCCACTTGACGTACAACCAGAAGAAGAGGCACCACCTATTGAAAAGGCACCACCTGTAGAAAAGGCACCACCTGTAACGTATTCAAGAACTGCAAGAAATGCAAGAGGTGCATGAGGTGCAAGAGGTGCAGCAAGTGAAAGAATTGAATGAACATTGAACAAGTGTCTCAATTGAATTTGTTTTTTAATGTATGTTGTTGTATAGTGGTTATGGAACATTAGAAAGTTTTAAAAAGTTTTTTGGATGTTGCAATCTGCTTTGGTTTTTTTCTGGTGAACGTTGAATGTTGAATTTGGGCGAGGGACGTCCCAAACAGGGTGAGTGTTGTCCATTGGTCTGCGAGGGACGTCCGTTGGACTACGAGGGACGTTCGTTTAGCCGATAAGGCAGACTCAAATGACATGAGGGACATCCGTCATGCATGAGGGACGTCCGTCATGGTGAATATTACAGATTCACATCCTTGAATATTACAGATTCACATCCCTGAATGTAACGTCCGTCCATGAATGTAAGATGCTTTAATGAATTCAATAAACACATGTACAACTAAACTTCATCAAGCAAATAACAAATAAACTTTAGTGTATTATACATGTACAAATATGACACAAACAAATACGTATATGAAGCCCCATGGTTAAGGATGTGGGTGTGGGGCGACGGACTCCTGCAAAACACAAAAGCAATGTAATGTAAGACAAAACGCACATAGTGAGAATAACTTATGAAAGCATAACAATCTAAGCACCTGCGTATCAGAGACGATGGTAAACCCCATGAAGGTGTCGTGTGAGCGTTCTACTCTTACACTGCCACTTGCCATGCCAGCTGCTGAAACTATGCCTTGACAAGAGCAGACATTGTGGCCCACACTGTGACAACAGCTACTTGTCATGGGGACATGTCTCCTGCTGAGTACCATGCGGCTACGGGGCTCATCTGCATCCCGCACTCTTCGTTTTCGAGGCTAACCTGAGAGTCTCTTAACTAGCGGCGGCAAAATTGGAGGTTGGTTCATTGTAGGCCACATGTGGTGCCCACTGACAGGTTGGGTAAAATGGGAGTACATCCTCATAAATGTGTCCCGATAGTACCATACATGCACATAATCCTCCGCTGAAGTCCTCATAAAATTGATGTACGAGATGGCATGTACGCATGAGATTCCAGTCAGCTCCCACCGGTAACAGTTACAAGTGCGCGTGTTCAGATTAACTGTGTACCGTTCATTGCCGTCACTGACCTCAAACCGATTACAGCCTGAAGGTGTTGGACACCAATTATGAGCTGCATGTTGCAGATTGACAAGCTTCTTTGTGGTCTTCGGACACAATAGATCGGTTGCTTCATCCATCTGGTTATATTTCTTAATGATCCTAGTCATTATGCCCATTCTAATCATCTCGAACATAGTGAGGATCGGTTTGTCCCGGGCTAGCAAGAGGCAGACATTGTACACTCACTCATATTATTGAGGCCCATGTCACACTTTGGAACAAAACTGAAAACATGTTTTAACCAATACCTCGGGTTAATTTTCTACATATATGCGTACCCTGTCTAGTCGAGCGCAAGTAGTTTATCCTTCTCTTTCCGAAAGTTTGATGATGTTGTGGCCCTTGCTGCCTTCCACATGATATCTTTGCACTGCATGCCTCAATTTTGTTTTTTGAAATTGGCATACAAGTGTCTTAGGCAGAAACGATGCTTAGCTGCTTGTATTGTTCGTCACCATCCCCTTCGTTTAAGGTCTGTGCTAAATTCCTTGCCCTTCTGGCAAGACTCGGGGTAATATTGACATTAAAGTCATTCCTCACAGTCTCAATAATGGAAGCAAGGTCCCACGTGAGTTGACTTTTGAATCTATCCAAATATTGGTTTGCCACCCATTTGTAGGAAGCGTGTCGGATTTCCATTTGTCGTGCGTATGTGTGCTTCTCATTATAGCTCTTAATTTGAAAGGTAAGCTCACCTTTCATTTTTGAAGCGTGAAGCCGCCAAATGCATCCATCCATGCACACAGCAGTCGACTGATGACGTTCACTTTTAACAAACTTGATCCCGTGCCCATTTTTTGAAGCATAATTAACCACTTCATCTCTAATATCCTTCAACAAACTATACTTCTTACCTAGACAGAGCTCCGAGGACGAACATTCAATTTGGGGATGCATACTCTCTGCCTAATCATCATCCTCTAAGTCATATATTGAACGAAGCTCCGAGTCCAGGGATCCCGAGATTGAACGCACTCCTATACTAGCTTCGTGATAGAACCACAGATTCTCATTGGACTCTACTGCCGAAATAGGATTAGGATCCACCTCCATTTCGCAGTCAATGGATTCTTCAACAATAGATGAAGCAGCACGCCTTGATGACTCCATGTGATGTGCAACACTCTTGTTCGTTCGTTACGTTGAGGGAATTGGTCAGGGGAAGACAAAATCTCTCTCTCAAATATCTATGGCAATGGACGGATTTCTTGTGTTCGACTCTGTTATAAGACAGAAGATACAGACTTACTATCTAGGGTTTTAGTATGAAATCCGAGCGTCACGAACGTCCCTCGTATTAGGACTGACATCCGTCTTGGCCCAAAACGTTGCCGTCTAAATGCTGTAGGCGTACATTGAGGGCAAAACGACGTAGTATTGGACGACGAACGTCCGTTTCATGATGAGGGACGTCCGTCTTAATTGAGGGAATTTTGGCGTTTTAAAATCCTGTGTGCCCTGCATGTGACCCAGTTAATTTGGAGTCAATCCTGGCCGTCGATCCAGACAAGGGACGTCCCGCGCGCTATCCAATGGCCAAGGATCGTCGTCCGTTCCTCCCGTGTTGAAGACACCAGATTCAATCCTAGCCGTCGATCCAGATGAGGGACGTCCCTCAATTGATCCTACTGCCAAGGATTGTCGTCCGTCTTCGCCTCTAGAAGACGCCAGATTCAATCCTAGCTGTCGATTCAGACGAGGGACGTCCTCGCTCGATCCAATGGCCAGTGAATGTCGTCTGTTTGTCGCCTCTAGACGATTCCAGCTTCGTCTCCGCCCTTGCCCGCCATCGTCCATCTTTTTCGAACCGCAGGGAAGGACAGAGCTTAATGTCCTTCGTCTCCGTTCAATGTCGCTTGACAGAGTAGCAACCGAGGCGTTAATCTCAATGGTCCTAGATAAAAATCGTGATTGTGAAGTTGCCGACAAAATTTTCTTAAAATTCAAGATTTTAATTATTAAAAAATAATCTCTAAGGTGTAATTTGTCATTAATAGTTTATAGAGTTTATGGTGTTATTTTTTTAAAAATAAAGAGTTAGAAAAAAAAAACAGAATGAAAGGTAGAGAAAAGTCAAATCGGAAGTAATAAATGTTTGCAGAAAAAAGGCAGCTTTTGGTTGCTTGCACTACACACCCCCAATACGAGGGATTGTCAATTATTTTATTTTTAATTTTTTTTAAAAGATTAGCAAATATATATAATTCTTATTATAACTTTATATACCTCGTAAAACATGGAAACAATTTCATATTTCTCATAATTAAAAAATCAACAAAATTATTAATTTTGTAATAATAATTATTTTAACGTAAACATTAAATTTAAATGACTTGGATGCAAATAATTTATGTGCTTTTAAATTTA
Source organism: Begonia loranthoides (assembly GCA_022433065.1). NCBI lineage: Eukaryota > Viridiplantae > Streptophyta > Magnoliopsida > Cucurbitales > Begoniaceae > Begonia > Begonia loranthoides. The sequence goes on along the minus strand of CM039474.1, from coordinate 26,803,276 downwards.
TTTTAATATGTAATATTGTGTGATGAACAAATAATAAGGAGAAAATTAGAAGGTTTAGTAGCGTAGAAGCGGAATTTGATGGGCTAGAAAATAAAAAAATAAAAAAAAAAAATAGGGGCGTGTTCAATTAAGACTCTGTACTGATAATTATTTGAAGAAAACAATGGTTCTTCTTTGACTTTTCGCTTTTGCTAAACTTGAGCGCAGTTCATCGGAGCAAACCCTAGCCTCGATTTCTTGATGTCGTACAGGATATGGAAGTTCTGCTGCTGATAGTTTCCGATTATCGAAAGAGCTGATCGAGGAGTGCCCATAATCGCCAAGCAAACTACAGCCTCCGGATACAGCCGGATGAAGTAATTCTCCACCGGGAAACTCCACACCGCTCCGTCTGAGAAATTTATTTCGAATTCAGGCAACTTCACCGTCTCAACTCCTGTTACGTTGTAGCAGGGATCCAAGATCGGAAAATCTTTCACTAATGGATACTCTTTCACCTTCTCCATAAATGCTTTTTTGATAATCTTGTAAGCCGGATCGGAAAAGTAGCTCAGAGTTGTACCGGAGTCGATGATCGTTCCTCCGCCTCCTTCCAGTGACGATTCCCAAGTTTCTACCGGAATATCCAGCGTTTCTCCCCCCACTGATATGGATTTTATCTGAACGTAGTAGAACGTGTCGACTAGATTTTCCTTTCCGGCGACTAATGAGGTGAAATTCAAATCCGGATGGTTAAGCAAATCTTCATCCTCGCCGAAAATCAATTTGCTGCTTGAGTCACTGTTTCTGTCGACGAGGCAGTAGGAGAAAGAATGGCCGTAATGCGGTTGGAGCTGAGAGGAAAAGGAGAGAGGGCCTCTTCCGAGCCCTAATAATCCAGCAGCGCCATGAAAGAGGCCTCTGTTCCAGTGACCGCAACCAAACATTACATTCTCCACCTGTTTGAACTCCGATTTTCCATTTTGCGAGGTCAGATTTACAATGAAAGTTTCGAGAGCGAAATCTCCAGTCGTGTTAGAACTATCTCCATACCAGTAAAAATAGGGGCACGATTGATTCTCAGCTTTGCAAGGCTGAGGAGGGTCGGGGGAGGAAACTAATTGACATTTTGGATCCTTGCAGTTTATGTTTTGGAAAGAAGTTGAATATCTTGGATCATAAAAATCTCCATTTTGGTTAAAGCAATCGTAGCATGGTAGACACTGAATCCAATTTAGGTCGCTACCAGTGTCGAGAATTAACGAGAAATGTTTAGGAGGAGTACCTACAAACACATCCATGAAGTATTCTCCAGATCCAAGGCTTACTCCTGATTCCAAAGTTGCCATAAGTTGCCCAGAAAACCCATTCGAGTAAGATTCTGGCGAGGCAACCGCCGGGGTAATGGCTTGCTTCTTGTTATAGTTCTGCTTTGATCTGGCAATAGAGTCTTGATTCTTTTTCTCAGTAATTCTTGTGTGAAGCGTCTGGATTCTGGTTATGTCTCTGGTTGTGGATTCGACTACTGAGGCCTTAGGCTCTGTTTCTCGGTTAACTGACCGCCGTTTGAGGTGGAGCTTCACCGGCGGATTCTGCGATGGAGCTGCTGTTCCTACGTTTTCCTCAACTTCGCCGCCGTGATTTTCTGGTGTTGCTTCTGATTGCTTTGTTTGCTTCTTGTCGGAGAAGCTACATCCATTACTTTTTGCCGAGGAGAGGCCGTCGAAGTTGAGATGAACAGGAAGTTCTATCCCGGCGAGACCAGAGCTGTTAGAATTGAAATTTTTGTGCTTATGAGCAGCAAAACCCACTTCAAATTCGGCGGCGGAGAACAAAAAGAGCACGAATAGCAGAGAAACTTTCGAACCCATTTTCATTTTTATCAGAAAAATCTACATCAATCGTCGTCTCCGAAGGTTTTTCGAAGAAAAAACGATGCAGACAAAGCAGAAAATTTGATCAGAGAAAAACACGGCTGCCCGATACCTAAGAAGAGCGAGAACAAATCGAGAAACGAAACAAAATTAGAACAAAAAAGACAAGATTTTGGTTCCTTCTAGGGGAAGCTGCGTTTATGGGAGATACGGCGGTGAATTTAAAAGAAGAAAGAAAAGGGGAGGAAGACGATGGATGCTGAAATCAAAATGGAAGACTGAAGAGAGAGAGAGAGTAGAGAGAGAAAAGTCTGCAATTTCCGAGCTTTGCAGTAGACGAATCAGTGTCAACGGCTTTGAATTGCCAATTTCACTCACTTTCCAATCCCCCCATTCAACGCGGTTCCATTTTTTTTTTAATCACGTCAACAAGATTACACACACTGTTTCAAATTCAATTCTAGGTTATGTACTCAGCTGGTCTTCTTCTTCCTCCTCCCTCTTCCTGCCTCCTCCTTCACGCCATCGACGACGCCTACACTGTTAAATTCACACCTGCGACTCAAGCTGTTACAAAAACTGACAACCCGACCTAACTTACCAATTTAAAATTGATGTTTGTTCCTCGGATTGGCCAATAAGACGCTTTGGTTTGGCAGATTAGAAGACCAATATTTTTAGTGGAATTCAATATTTGAATTTTGATAGTTACGCCCCTCAATAAGATCGTTTTTCTTCGATTTGACTGTCCCATGTCATATTTTTATTTCAGTCTTTGTATGTCCGATCTTGTTTACTTTAAACTAAATTAGAGTTGTTGAACGTACAACAAGAATTCTTCAAAAAATAAATAAAATAAAATAAAAGACTAAATGATACACGAAAGTGAACAGTGTTCTTCTAATGCAATATTAAACTATGTTTATTCTCTGTCTCCGAAAAACATAGCTGGTCTCGAGTTTGACCGCAGTATTTCGGCCTCTAAACAATTGCTGACGAGACATTTTGCTGAAAACTAGCACGAAACCATTAAAATACGAAACTTTAGTTTTTTGTTTAAATAACATCATCAACAGCACAGTTTCTTGTCGTAGAAATCACTAACGGTCGAGGGAGATTCTGATGATGGTTGCAAAAGCAAAGAGCTAATTTCTGTCCGACTCCCAAGTTCAAGATTTAAGTTAGTCAGTATTTCAAGATTGTGGATATGAACCAACATTGGTTGGTGGAGCTGGCTTCAAAAATTAAAAACCGGAGGAATGGTCGGTTCTCAGTAGCTCTGAACCATTGGTTCAATAGTTGGTCTCCAGAAAATCGCACAAAACCGGATCAAATTGTTGCTCAACCCAGCCCAAAGTACTAACACAGCCCAACCACTGTTCCCTGGGCGTTGTGCTAGCCCTAGCTGGCTCCCCCGTCTTCTCGACGAGTCCACACTAGCAGACAGACTGCTTTCGCTCGATTTTGAAACTCCATCGGAGTTCCTTTGACTCTAGGGTTTGGCTTCGTTTTTCCGTGATGTTCTTCTCACGTCGTTCGTATTCCCGTGATTTCAAGCCTGTGTAAAAGCGGTGTTTTTCGCTTCTGATATAAACGTCTTTTGATTTGTTTTGGTCGCTTAAACTCTCTCGTTCTGATATCTTCTTGGAAGGTGTAAATGAGAGGAGCCATTGGTAGAACGATCCCGAACTCTGCACACATCTCCTATGCCTCTAAGCAAGTCCTTGTCCCATTTTCATCGTCGGCTTCTTCTTCTTCTGGCGGTCATGGCCGCGGCCGCGGACGTGGCAGTGGTTTAGGTTCCTCATTTGATTCCGCACACATTGACTTCACTGCTAGTCGGTCACCTGGAAAACCTAATGCAGACATATCCAAAACTGAACCACCCGTCTCTCCTTTCGCTCCCGGGAGTGGACATGGCCGCGGCAAAGCTGCTCCTTCATCCCCAGCACTTCCATCGTTTTCAGTAAAATCCTCATCTGCTGGTCGTGGCCAAGTTACCGAGGAACCAAGGCTATCCGAAGGTGCAGATTCAGTAAACAATAAGCCTGTGTTTTTTGTACGGGAAAATGCTGCCGGATCAGCTACAGGAATCCAGTCTCGTGTGTTTGAAATGCGAGAAGAAAACATTAAGCTGCATCAGAGTTTAATTTCTGTCTTGTCTGGAGCCGGCAGGGGAAAACCCATGAAGCAACCTGGCCCTGACTCCCAAATTAAGGAGGACAATCGGCATACAAGGAGCAGACAAGATCCGGGAGGCCGTGGAGCTGTGAGAGGTGGAAGAGGCGGTGGGGTTGGCTTTAAAATGAGCCGGGAAGAAGCAGTGAGTAATGCGGTTAGGATATTATCGCGAGGTGGTCGTGGTAGCGTAGACATTGGGAGTGGTGGAAGAGGGAGAGAAGGGATTAGAGGCAGAGGAGGGAGAACAAGAGGAGGTTTTATTGGTCGTGGGAGAGGGGAGAGAGGAAGAGGTAAAGATACAGAAGATGATTATGCTTCAGGACTTTATTTGGGGGACAATGCCGATGGGGAAAAGCTTGCAAAGAGGCTAGGGACAGATTACATGAACCAATTGGCGGAAGGCTTCGAGGAGATGAGTGGCAGAATTTTACCTTCACCATTGGAGGACGAATACTTGGATTCCATGCACACGAATTTCATGGTAAGCGCCTGTTTTCAGATTCAAGTTGGTTTGTGATGAAGAACTTGAGAGGAATAATACGTTTAATAAACAAATTCATAGGTTGTTTTTTGATGACTACTTTTCTTAAATATTTTGTGAGCTCGTAAGTTGATGCAGAATGGCGTCTCGTTGTTGGGATTTGACTGTTTTTTATATGGCAGATTGAGTGTGAACCTGAATATTTGATGGGGGATTTTGAAAGCAACCCTGACTTAGATGAGAAACCTCCTATTCCTTTGCGTGAAGCACTTGAAAAGATGAAGCCTTTCTTGATGGCATATGAAGGAATTGAGAATGAAGCTGACTGGCAGGTACCTTTCGCAGCAAATTTTTTGTTTATTCAAGCAGTTTTACTTACTTCGTGAGTTGCTCTTGTACCTTTTGCCTCCTGAAGGTGTTATTCTGAATATTTCTTTTTCACCAGTTCATGCTGTGAGGGTTTTCCTTTGGTTTCTAATTGGGGTAATTTTTAAACCATTATTTCTGTTCTAGGAAATCATAGAAGAAGTCATGGAGAGAGCTCCATTGATGAAGGAAATTGTTGATCATTATGCCGGACCAGATACAGTTACTGCAAAACAACAACAAGAGGAATTAGAAAGAGTTGCGAAGACACTTCCCGAAAATGCAGCTAGTTCCGTCAAGCAGTTCACAAACCAAGCAGTTCTTTCTTTACAGGTTAGTGTGTGATGCAGCTGTAAAAATCCAAAATTTAAACAAACCATTCAAATATTTTAAACTAATCTTGATTATCCATCCATGCTGCACAAGAAAATAAGAATTAGATAAGAACGAATCCTCGGAACTTTCCCTCTATTGATGATTACACTCTTCCTTCTCACAAATAAATCAACATTGGCATATCATGGCAAAAGCTGGTTTATCTGATTATTCAGTGTCAAGAGAACATGCCAAGTTGCTTTGGTGCAATGAAGAAGCAATTGTTGGGGTCAATTCTAGGCTTTCTACATCTTTTCTTGAAAAAGAGAGCTCGATGAGCTGTCTATCAATTAGAATCTATTTTGCCGGCAGCTATGTGTAATCCCTTTGTTAAGTAATACTTTGCTTTACTATTCTTAACATGATGAATCGTCAAATTTAGACACTGGCAGAAATAGTTTGGGTCCTTAACTGGCGGCTCCTTTTCCTATGAATTTGATAGAGCTGTGTTTGTTTGATTGGCATCTCAAGAATTCCTTTGGCTTTTGTTTATTTTGTCGTGATGTGCAGAGCAACCCTGGTTGGGGATTCGATAAGAAGTGCCAGTTCATGGATAAACTAGTTCGGGAGGTCTCTCAACACTACAAATAGGATAAACCATATTGTTCTTGTTTTTAAGGAGCAAGGTTTTCTTAAACTTCTGAGCTTTGAGGAGCACACAATCAACATCCGAGGTTGCCGCTCGGTTTAGACAAAACCAAACCATATTTTCAAAGCTTGCTTGAGCAATAAAGATGAGAATTTATTTATGCAGATTCTTTAGTATTATGCTGTTCTCTCGTGCTGAGATGCGTTTTTGTCTTCCCTTTTTTCATCAGTATTATCATATTCTTGATTGTTGTCTCATTCAAAATAGAAATTCTACCCACTTTGCTCAGTTCGAATTTGAATTTCAGCAGCAACATGGGAAAGAGATAAGACCATGGAAAAGAAAATCCTTCAGACAAATAACGTTGAAGATGAAACAACAATAGGATATCATAATTCTTTGTTTCAAGCGACAAATTCATTGACGAAGCAACACAAATATTTCCAGAATTTGCCTTCAACTGCCCGGATGCAAAATCCAAAACTCCTAACTTCGTAAAAGGGTTCACATCTGTCAAATTTGACGCTAAATCTACTCGAGGAAGGATTGCATCATTTATCAAAATGAAACTACTACTGTATTCGGATGAGTCTCGGGTTGCAACGCAGAAAGAGCAGTGTCATTGTCGTTGTCATTAGAAAAAGTTGATTTTCCATGAAAAACCCTGTGCAATAAAGTAAATGTGGAGAATGAGCATTTGCAGACAGTTGCTAAATGCTAAAATTGAGAAGAAAATCTGCATTTCAAATGATAACACTGAAGAGTATGCATACCACCTTTGAGAACTGGAACTTTCTTCAGATAATGCCTTTTCTAACCTCTGCTCAAATGGCGTTGCATGCCAACTTACTTTCTGATCCTGCAATGCGTAAGCGTAAAATAAATACATATAAAAAAAATGTAAAGAAACAGTAAATATACTGGAAATATAGAAATGGTGTACCTCCTTGTACTTATTAGTTGAATTTGGGATTCCATTTCCATCCCACAACTTTGGTGAGATATTATTGGGCTCGTTCTCATTCCAGTGAGCAGCTACCATCCCTATGATTGGTCTATCTCCAGGTGTTCTCTCACATTTACTTCTGTTAGAAAAAGTTTCAAACTCTTTTGGAGTGTCATTCAACGCTTTTGCAGGTTCAGAGTCTTTCCCTAGAACTTCTGATATGCGGCTGGCATTTTCTGACTCCACGATAGATTCTTTCGATTCAGCTGAAAGACCATCAAAGTTGTTGTCGTCCTTCAGGACCATAGATTGAGAGTCACTTTCAACTGGGTTCACAACCGAACGTACAAACTGAGACCTTATCTGAGTTTTCCCATTTATTAAGTTCACAAAATTCGAAGGAAAAACAGTTCCAGGAGTTTGCATTTCATCTGATAGCTTCAATGGAGTTGGATATGGCGATTCCTTTGATCCACTTGGATTATATTGTGATTTCACTACATTTCTGCTAACTTTATCGGGTAACAGGCTTCCAGGAGAAGATTCATTGAACAGACATTCAAATCGGACTGACTTGCTCCGGCAGTGAATATCTGTTGCTGTAGCATTAGCACAAGGAGACTCAAAGGCTTTATTGGAGTGGACGGGCAGCCCTGGAGAATTCTGTTTGCTGATAAACAACCATAAGTTCAGCGATCGCATGCTATGACTATGGACAAATACATTGTCAAAGAATAAATTGTAAAAGTCATCACAAAAACCATTCATGTTAAGCAGATATAGCGATCGCATACGAGTGGTTTAGGACAAATATTGAAGTGTAATACAACCTGCAAGGGATACACCCAGAAGAACTCAACCCTGTTTCTTGTTTCTTAGAAAGTTCCACTGGTGTTGGGGGATGATCTAATTGCAGTGTTTCAATAGAGTGTGGAAGCCATGAATGACACTTCAAATGCTCTGAATCCTTTTCAAACGAAGAGCCATGCAACTTCTGGCTTGCTTTTCTAATTTCAGCAGGTGTCTCAGTTATCGTACCACAAGCCTTAAGAAATTTTGCCTGCAATTTGATGCTTGTAAGATCAAATCATATAGAATGAACGTCTTCTCAATATCATTTTTGGAATGAAAAGCGTTAACAACTGTGTTTCAAATAAGGAGCCAGAGGCTGAATCTAAAACTTTCAAATCGATATGAAACATTTAATTTTTCATTCCTTCACTTTTCATTTTGGGTTCACATGACCCCACAATCTTGCGCGAACAAGTTAATTGAACTTTTAGCATTGCACTAACTTTGTTAATTGCCACAATTGACATATCTAATATGATCTTAATCGCCTAATAGCTCTGCAATGAAATTCATAATACATTGAGCAGATGCATACTTGGAAGCTTACGAGTAATATGAAGCAATAAACACAGCCTTTAATGATAACAACACATTAAACATTAAAGGAATAGATAAATAAGAAGTCCATGGAGATGGAAATCAACGTCTCTCTCCAGGTACAAAGTACAAGGTCAAACAAAGACCTTCGGAAGAGGGTAATGTTTTCAAGTAGGTTATACAAACCAACTTCTAATTGCATATTGGCATCAAATAAAGGAAACTTATTTCAAAGCGAAATTGGAACGAATAAAATTATTTGTATCCAAAAGCAACAAATGAGCAAACCTCATTTTTAAGCTCCTTCACATCCGCGGGAGATTGAAAGTTCGTAATATCGGCATCCTTGCTTGAAGAATCTTCATTTTCTTTGACACAAATAGCTTAAAGTTAAAAGATATTCACTGCTTTACCCAGAACAAAAAGAACGAAATACAAATTTATTACCTTCAGACAAAAAAAGCGATACCAATTGATTTTGAGAAACAACGACCTGAAAAAAAAAAATCACCCAATCTCTTATCTTTAATGAAAAACTAAACAAAAACACAGAATTATTTGCAGGCCGAGAAAACGGTTGGAGGTAAATGATTCTGCAACTTCGAACACATCAAAAAATAAAAAACAACCGAATAGTTGCTTTCATACGAAGAAACTGGAAGAAATCTTTACCAATATTTTGTAAAACAGAAGGAAAAGGCACCTTGCGCTTAGAAAGAGAAGAATCAGAGAGATTATTGGATCGCGAAGAACGACAGCGATTTCTGATTCCCAAGCAACCGAAGAAGCAGCTCATGGCTCTAGAAATGGAGAAGTAAAGGAAGCTCATACCAGACCGAAATAGAAGCCCTAGCAGGCGCTTCAGCAGCTTCCATACCATGGATCGCCACCAGAACCAGGAAGCCCTATTCAACACCTCACTGCAATTGCTGTTCAGACGCTTCGGAAATTTTGAAACACAAAAAGGCGAGGGAAAGCGCTACGCGCTTCTAATCAAATGGTTGACTGGAAACGCCTACTTTGACTTCATTAATATTAATAATTTCTTATTAACTACCAATAAATATATAATTTCTTCAATTAATAATATATTTCTTTGCAAAAGATATATAATAAAAGTAATAATAGGTATAATTAAAGTCTTATTTTACATTATATATTATCTATCTTAATTAATTAACAACCCGTCATAGAGTAACACATCAAAGTTATATTTACTGTGTTTTTTTTCTTGAACATTCTATAATTTTTTAATATAATTAAATGACTAATTTATTATAATTACTGTATTAATAAATAAATAATTATTATTTAAAATAAGTTTATATATAATATTATTTCTCATAAATTCTCTCTCAAGTTAAAACAACAAAACAATTAAGCTACAAGGACAAATCATACATGATTTTTTAAGGGTAGTTTTTAAATTTTAAATAAGCACGTGAATGTTGTCTTAAAACTATGCAAAGGTGTTTCAAGAAATTATGCAAATCATCAAAAAAACAAAGAGAGAAAGAGAGAGACAAATAAATGTTAGGGTTTCATATATTGAATAATAGGGAGAGTCAACATACAAGTTTTTAAAGGGAAAACTAAAATAACAAAATAAGGTAAAGTAAAAATACTAACATACCCATACAACATAAGATAAATAAAACTTAATTTTTTTAATATTATTGACTTGAGAGCTTTGTGATTGAATCAAATGCCATGAGTTATGAGTCTTTCGTCCAATATTCGTCGAATTTAGACATTGCTATTGATGAGAATCTCGATACTTCCCGTATTTTGTGCTCAAGTCTTTGTCACATAGATACGTATTTAATGAACGAACAATATGTTGGGCCAAAAGTTTTGGTTTTGGGCTTGTTCTGAGGTGGGTTTTTGTCGAATCTCTTTGGCAGATCAGAATGAGCTTCTATCTTTCAGATTAGCTAGTGTGTTTTTTCTTGGTGGACCCACTAGATTTGCATGCATAGTCAGGGGAAGAGTCTCAAAAGTTCCAACGATTTCCATGGTCTTCTATAATGTCCTAGACTGAGGGATCTCCTCCGTCCTTTGATCCTCCCTAGTCCTATTACAGACCACACAAAATCAATCATAATCAAAGAAATGGCTTTTCTTGAGGAGGACAACACTTTTACAGCAAGTGGGTTTGTATGTTCCATTGACGTGGAACTATGAAATTTCAAATTACAGCAAGTTTTGTCAAAAATGATTACTTGTCAAGCTTGGAAAGCAAATGGCCAAAATGGGTTATACTGACAGCTTTTACTGGTCACCATTTCGCCAATACCCATTAATTTCTCGCGCAGTCTTTGGCAGCTGCAGAACCTTACCGTTTTCTCTCTCACCTTCGCCGTTCATCATCCCTATCATATATTTACAATTCATTTTCGATATCCGAAAGAAAACGAAGGAAGATGATTGTGCCATTGTAAAAAGTTTATTTCTCTCTTTCATTGTTTGTGGAGATGTCTGGTTCTCTTCTTTGGGTTGTTTCTCCGAAGGAGAACGCCTACTCTCTGCTCAATCTGAATCTCGTACCAAGAACAAAAGGCGGATTCAAAAGGTCCAGGCTGAGTTTCTGCTGTGGGGTCTCGGCATTTGCCAGAGCGTTTGCCAACCCGTCGAGATCATCGGAGGAGAGAGTGTACGAAGTTGTGCTGAAACAGGCGATGTTGGTGAAAGAGCAGAAGAGGGTTTTGGATAAAGAGGAAGCCATTGAAAATGAGAGTACGAGTGATGAGAATTTATTGAATGAAGCTTATGCTCGATGTGGCGAGGTCTGTTCTGAATATGCCAAGACATTTTATTTGGGTATTTCTTCTCTCTGCTTCTCCTTCTGTCTCTGAAATCGGGCCTCTCATTTTAGCTTCCATTATCAAATGCTTCCCCTCCAGTCTGCCCCGTAACTATCTAGTTATTTTAGTGTGAGGAACAGTTTCTCTTAGCTAGCATATACCTATAGATGCGCATGGGCACGGGCACCTTAGTGTTTACAAGGGTGAGTTTTACCTCATGCAGTGTTGTTACTGGTTCAAGAGCTTAATATGAAATTACCCACAATCTAAAAGCATAAACTACTGGGTTGAAGTTAATTTAATCAACGGATTAGTTGAATGCGTGATCTGCAGAGTCAGCCTGTAAGAATATGTTCATTAGTCGCAAAAGATGGAGGGATTCGAAGAAACTAGTCCGTCCGATTTTGCCTAGATTTGGATAATCTATTCAAACACAGTTGGGCAGCTTCCCTTTCAAGGATAAATTGTACCTGATACAGTAGTTACAATTACTGAAGTGAAGGTGTCTGAGTTTGGAGCAATTGAAAGGAGAAAATTATTATCCTCTATAATTTTGGTTTCGGTACTGATTTATGCTGGGATTTGAGACTTTTACCTGCATGCAGATGAATTACTGTTTTTATTCATGTTCTACCCCTGAATTTGTAGGTACATTACTGATGACACCAGAGCGGAGGAGAGCCGTCTGGGCAATATATGGTAATTTGTAGTCACTCTCAGTCAACTTCCAACCTAAACTTGATCAATTATGCCGGCACTGGACTAATTTAAGATTATGTTTCTTGCTTGAAGATCAGACTAAGAAAGATTATTGAAAAACGCATTGTTTCGTAGTTTGGTGCAGAAGAACAAATGAGCTTGTAGACGGTCCAAATGCATCGCACATCACGCCGAAAGCTCTCGACAGGTGGGAGAAGAGATTAGCTGATCTCTTCATGGGTTGCCCTTACGATATGTTTGATGCTGCTCTTTCTGATACAGTCTCCAAATATCCTGTTGGGATACAGGTAGAATAGAACCAGTTGATCGATCGATATTCAACACATCTATTTACCTGTTTCTAAAGTATTTACATTTTGGAAGTTTTTGTTTTCCCCTTTCCAGCCTTTCAAGGATATGATTGAAGGAATGAGATTGGACTTGAGAAAATCAAGATATGAAAACTTTGATGAGCTTTACCTCTATTGCTATTACGTTGCCGGAACTGTTGGACTCATGAGCGTTCCTGTCATGGGAATTGCGCCTGAATCGAAGGCTTCGACCGAGAGTGTTTATAATGCAGCATTGGCCCTTGGAATCGCCAATCAACTCACAAACATTCTCAGAGATGTTGGAGAAGAGTAAGATTTTGAGACCAATTCTGTCCGATAAAGATCTTTGAAGCATAATCCTCATCATATTGGTTGAAATATTGTCTGGTTTTTGTTTCGTCTCCTCAGCGCACGAAGAGGAAGAATATATCTTCCGCAGGACGAACTCAAAATCGCAGGTTTATCAGACGAAGACATCTTTCGTGGCAAAGTGACGGAGAAATGGCGTAGTTTCATGAAGGGGCAGATGAAGAGAGCGAGAATGTTTTTTGACGAGGCGGAGAAAGGTGTTGCAGAGCTCAATGCGGCGAGTAGATGGCCGGTTTTGACATCTCTAATGCTCTATAAACAGATATTAGATGCCATAGAAGCCAATGACTATGACAACTTCACAAAACGGGCATATGTAGGAAAAGCAAAGAAACTTCTCTCACTTCCCATCGCCTACAGCCGAGCTCTAATTGGTCCCTCCAAGAACACTGAACTGGTAACCAGATGATTTCGATATTCGCTATGGTTGGACTTGAGGTCCATAAAATGTTATGTTGATTTACAATGCTGGATTGAAAGGTGTTTTCAGTGCCAAATTGATGTGTACAGTGTGAATAAGTTATGCTATTGTGATTTCAAACAGCTGCTGATCACTGAAGAAACAGTTGAATGCACTGAATACTTGCAGAATGAGGAAGCCTAGCCAGTTGTTCTCGCCCAATGCCTTGGGCACTTGATCATAGAGTCGTCTTCTTCATGCTTCGATTTTCTCAACTTGAAAAATCAAATTCCAGAAGCTCTACATTTGTACATCCAATGGTAACAGACGCCCAACTCTTTCGACCCTTCGCTCACTCTCAGTTCGAATTTTGAGACCAAACAGCTCCTCTGTTTTCCTGACTGCCCAAGTGCATCTCAGTTGGTGCGGCCAGTGGTATACTGGAAAATGAATTTCTTTGCATTCCGCTTGTGCATCAATGTTGATGAAATTACTAATCTCAAAAACTTAAGCTGTTATATTATAATTTGTTTAATCGGGTCTCGTTGCAGTCCCTTGGCCGAGTTCGTCTCCTACAGATTGCAGGAGCAAAAAACCTCCGACTATCATACCTTGGGTGTCGCGGCCAAATGCAGACCAAAATGTCCATCAATTACGACGGTAGTAACCATGTCGTTTGATCCAAGTGTCTAGATCGTATTTAAACTCTTGACATTTTCCAGACCGAGAAGAACCCGGCCTAGATTTAGGCCCTCCTGGAAGACCTCAAGTTGTGATGGATTCACTCAGACCCAGCTTTTACAGTGTCATGAATCCAAGCCCTCCTCCATTATTCTTATTCCTTTTTCATAATAAATTCTTCCTCTTGCTCATAGTGGTGTCCGACCCAGCCCGCCCACTCGGCTCGGTACTGTAGCGATCCGAGCTCGGCTCGGATCGCTACAGGACCGAGCGGGCTCAGCTCGGGCCCGGTAGACGGGCCGAGCCGAGCCCGAGCACCCGGGCTCGCGAGCTCGGCGAGCCTGGCGGGCTGGCTCGCGAGCCAGCAGGCGAGCCAGCCCGCCAGATGTTCACTGTGAGCCCGAGCTCACGACTCGGGGAGACGGGATCCCACGACGACGGGGAGACGGGATCCCTCTGGCCTGAGCTGACGAGTCGCGACGATGGGGACGGAGCTCGCGACGACGGGGACGGAGCTCGCGACGACGGGGACAGAGCTCGCATGAAGGACCGGGCTCGCGACGACGAGGACAGAGTCGGGACGACGAGGACGACGAGGACTGCGTCAATGGCGATCGTCGGCAAGACAGAGCTCGCAGACTCTGTCCCGACGTCGCGAACTCCCGACGCAGAGAAGCCTACGCGAACTCCCGACGCAGAGAAGCCTTCGCGAACTCGCGACGTCGCGAACTCCTGACGTCGCGAACTCCCGACGTCGCGACTCTGTCCTTCGCCGCTTCTCTGTCCCGACGTCGCGACAGAGCCTTCGCCGCTTCTCTGTGAGAAATCTCACAGAGAAGCAACGTTGCTTCTCTGTGAGAACTTCTCACAGAGAAGCAACGGTCTTCAGACCGTTTCTTGCAACGGTCTGAAGACCGTTGGCGAGCAGGCGAGGGGCGATGGCATTGGCAACGGTCTCTAGACCGTTGCCTGGAGCGCATGGCGAGCCCCCTCACTGGCAGTGAGTCACTGCCAAATGCCAACGGACCGTTGGCAACGGTTGAAAAATTTAACGGTTGAAAAAAAATTTTCTATATATACTCCTCATTATCTCTCAAATTTTTCATCCCAACTTTCTCACATTCTCTCAATCTTTTCACAAATTCTTCTCATTTTCTCTCAATATCTCCTTCTCAATTGCTTAATCTCTCCATCATTCTCCCAATTTCAAAGGTATATTTTATTTTTATAATTTTAATTTTTTTAATTTAATGTGTATTACAAAACAACTAATTTTTTTTTTTGCAATTTTTGTAGGACTCGTATTCGGGGAGGAGGTGATCACAATTCACAACAATTGCATACTATTGTTGCGTAATTGGTGTGCGGTATCATTTTATTTATTAATTGTTTCGTAGTAGTCAATTTTTTTAATTATGGATCCTCGTGATTTTTTGATTGACACTTTTAATGACACTAACGATGATATTGAAGAAATTAGGGAAGATAATCTCACAATTGCAATTGATCAATCATCGGCACATGCATCCACATCGTCACCTAGAAAAAAAAGAAGTAAAACATCGGAGGTATGGAATAATTTTGAAATAAAAGATATTAAAATTGGTGGAAAAATAGAAAGTAGAGCACAATGTAAATATTGTATTAAACATTATGCATACGTATCCGGTAGTTCTACTAGCACACTTGGTAGGCATTATGAAAAATGTCACGCTAACAAGCAAGTGAAAGACCCTACACAAACACTCATAAATGCTAGTGGCAGTGGCAATTTTATGTATTCACATAATAAAATGAGAGAAGGAGTAGCAAAATATATATCACAATCTGAAGCACCTTTATCTATGTTTGATAGCGAGTTATTTGAAAATTTTATGAAAGAGTATATTAATCCTAGTTTTAGACGAGTCCCTAGAAGTACGACGCGAAGTGATATTATTAAAATGTATAATCATATGAAAAATGAATTAATTGAGTTTTTTTCAAATGCTCCGTCTATGTCTATTTGTATTACTTCTGATTTATGGAGTGCACCTAATGCTTTAGGATATATTGTCGTAACTTCTCATTTTATTGATGACTCTTGGCAATTAAATAAAAGAATATTAGGATTTCGTAGTTGTGAATATCCACATAGTGGCGTTACCATTTATAGATATATTGTTGGAATTTTGCAAGAATATGCTATTAGAGATAGAATTTTTAGTATTACGCTCGATAATGCTTCTGCTAACGATGTTGCAATTGGTGAATTTAAAAGGTTATTTCAATTAGATACGGCTCATAATACTCTTTTTCATATGAGATGTGTTTGTCATATTTTAAATTTAGTTGTTCGAGATGGCATGTCACATATTTCGCTACATATTGAATCTATTCGATCTGCAATTTCTTTTATTACTTCATCTAATACGCGACAACAAGAATATAAAGAATATTGTAAAATTGCTCAACTTAAACCAAGAAAATTAAAAACCAATGTAGATACAAGGTGGAATTCGACTTATTTAATGTTAGAAAATGCTAAGCCATATTGGTTAGTTATTTGTGCTTATATTAGTGAAAAAACAAAATGTATTACTCTTGATCATAATAGTTGCGATATTGCTAATTTATTTCTTGATTTTTTAAAACCATTTTATGAAGCTACAAATAAATGTTCGGGAATTTATTATTCCACTACTCATCTTGTTCTCCCAATTTTTATAAAATTAACGGGTACTTTTCAAATATTTAAACAAAGAAACGAATTTTGTGCATTAATTGAAAAAATGGAAAAAAAATTTAAAAAATATTGGCTTAACATACCTCATATTTTTTGTTTTGCATGCATAATGCATCCTAGATTTAAATTAGATGGGGTGCGTATAATGCTTGATAGAATTTCTTCTAATTTAGGTATTTCTTCTTCAATTAATGGTGCTCAATTAAGAAATGAAATTGATAATTTATTTTCTTCTTATGAAATTAAATATTCTAATAATCGTTCAATTCCGTCATATGATATGCATGCTAGTTCTAGTAGTGGTGCTTGTGGTGGAGATCCACAAGATTTTATGTATGATATATTTAAGCAAATAGATAGCAATGTTCATTCTTATAATTCACAAAGAAATGAACTCGATATTTATCTTAACACCTACCATAACATTTCTTGCCCCGAGGATTTTGATATTTTGGCTTGGTGGAAAGTCAACTCTATTTCATTTCCTATTCTTTCTAGAATGGCACGTGATCTACTAACACCTCCGGTCTCTACAGTAGCATCGGAGTCTGCTTTTAGTGCAGGTGGACGTGTGTACGATGATAAACGAGGAAGACTTGCACCAGAAATCGTTGAGGCACTCATTTGCATGAAGGATTGGAACGACGCTGTGACGAGAGATCAACAACGAGAAGATGACATAGTTGAAGAATTCAAAAATTTGGATGTCGAAGACTAAATTTTTATTTAAATTTGAAATTGTAATTTTCATTTTCATATATTTTCTTTATCTTGTAAGTTGTGATTTGAAATTGTAATTTATATTTGAAATTGTAATTTTCATTTTCATTTTGAAATTGTAATAAAAATATTTATTCAATTCAATAAAAATATTTATTCAATTAAATTATTAATTATAGTATTTTTACATTATAATAAATTATTATAATAATAAATGATACCGCACACCAATTACGAAACAATAGTATGCAACAATAGTATGCAATAGTATGCAACAATAGTATTTATCAATTACGAAACATTATATAAGATATTATTATTTATGTATATTTGGCTCGTTAGGCTCGGCTCGTTAAGGCTCGTTAGGCTCGCTCGGCTCGTTAAGGCTCGGCTCGTTAGGCTCGGCAGGCTCGTTAGGCTCGGCTTGTTAGGCTCGGCTCGTTAAGCTCGGCTCGTTAGGCTCGGCAGGCTCGTTAGGCTCGGCTCGTTAAGCTCGGCAGGCTCGACGAGCCAGACTTTTTCAGGCTCGGCCGGCTCGGCTCGGCTCGTTAGCCACCTCTACTTGCTCACGTTATTTTTTGGACAAACTACAAATTAAATACTAAATTTTTAGAGGTGGTAAAACTTAAAATCTTTTTTTAATAAAATAAAGGAAAATTAACAAAACCACCACTGAATTATGGAATTGCTAACAAATAAAATATTCAATTATGAGAAATGAACGGAGCAAATATTGCTGTCACGTTTTTCGTTAAAAAGAAATGATCTTTCTATTGCAGAATGTTATCTTTCCATTGTAGAATGTTATCTTTTCGCTGCAGAATGTTATCTTTTCGCTGCACTGCAGAAAAGTGAGTCCTTGGAATAGGACTTATGAAAGATTACTTTCCACTATAGAAAGTGAATAATTGGAATAGAATTCAGGAAAAATTACTTTCTTTTCTTCTGCGGAAAGATGATTTTTTGTAGAGAAAGTTATTTTTTCCGTAGTGAAAAATACTTTTTGCTCTGAATTGTTATCGTTTTTTAGTGTAAACAATGAATTTTCTGATAAGTTTCCTCAATGGATCGGAAACCTGTATAGCTTGGAATACATTGATTTTTCAATCAACAGTTAACTGAAAATCAACAAAAATCAATTTTGAACAGCTTAACGTTTTTAAAATCTATTTTCCGGTGAGTTCCTTAATGAATCAGAAACATTTTTAACTTGAAATACATTGTTTTTTTAAGGGTAAATGACAAATCAACCATCGTGGTTTGAGATCAATAACAAGTCAACCACTATGGTATTTTTTTTAACAAGTTTACCATTGTAGTATGCGAAAATAACAAAGCCGATATCGCGGTAACTTTCTCCGTTACTAAGTTGACGACACGTGTCTCAATAAATCGTAGCCATACACTAAAACTACACGCTGTGCGTTTTCAGAAGACACAATATTTCATGCGGTGTAAAAAGATAGTGACCGCATAAAACGCGGTCTCTCAGCATGAGAAGAGACTGTGTAAAAATACGGTCTCTCACGTCATGAACGCGGTCTCTCGGCAAGAGGAGAGACCGCGTAGCAGGCGTCTACGTCGGAAAATACCATGAACGCGTTCATCAGTCCCCACTGCTTGGATTACTCGTCCTCCCGCCTTCTCTCTGTTTTTTTTTTAACTTACCCAAATTCCTTGAACGGCGAAGAATACATGAACGATGGCTCTGTGTATGCAAGCCATATTCTATTGTGCAAGTCTTATTCTTGCTGTTGCAAAGGAGGGAGGGAGATGAGATGCAGAGGAGGGAGGGAGATGAGATGCAGTGTTCAAGAGAAAATTGTATAAAAGTTGGCCTGATTGCCTGTATTTCTGACATGTAATGAAGTCATGCAAATAACTCAGGTTTTGTTTTTCAAGTTTTTTGCATTTCCAAATCTCCCATCTCTTTGACGACCTCGGAAGCATACACAGAGCCGCCGTTCATGTATTCTTTGCCGTTTAAGGAATTTGGGTAAGTTAAAAAAAACCAGAGAGAATGCGGGAGGATGAGTAATCCAAGCTGTGGGGACTGATGAACGCGTTCATGGTATTTGCCGACGTAGACGCTTGCTGATGCGAGAGACCGCGTAAACCGCAGTCTCTCCTGATGCGAGAGATCGCGTAAAACAAGAGACCGCATTCTCTCTTAACGCGGCCTCATGCCGAGAGACCGTGTAAAATGCGGTCTCTTCTCATGCTGAGAGACCGCATTCTCTCCTGACGCGAGAGACAGCGTAAACTGCGGTCTCTCGCGTCAGTGATTGCATTTTTCATGTGGTCACTGCCTTTTTACACCATATGAAATGCCGTGTCTTCTGAAAACGCACAGCGTGTAGTTTTAGTGTGTGGCTACAATTTGTTAAGACACGTGCCGTCAACTTAGTAACGGAGAAAGTTATCGCGATGTCGGCTTTGTTATTTTCGCATACTGCAATGGTAAACTTGTTTAAAAAAATATCATAATGGTTGACTTGTTATTGACCTCAAACCACGATGGTTGATTTGTCATTTACCCTTTTTTTAAGAAATAGTGATCTACTTCCAAGTGCAAGTTATCAATTCAACAAAAAGGAGCATAATCGGCTAACTCAAAAATAGTGCAGTAACTTCAAGAAAGCGTACCTTCAAATGCATATAGCCAAACACAACCAAAATTTCAGGAATTCAAAAAGTATCAAAGAGGATAATGCAGTTCAAAAATCTCGTTCAAACTCGTTGTGGAACACAAGTTATGAACGGAACAAGGTTCTGCTCTAAAACTGTTCTCGTAAAACAGAAACGGCAACCAGCAAAGAAATGTGCATAAACTCTTGAATATAAATTCAAATGACTCCAAATTGGTGCTCAAATCTTCTTATTAAACATGGCTTCAACCCCTAAAAATTACAGAATCAGTCTCGAAAAGAACATAATGGAACAAAACTAAACCTGCGAGTGGTCCATGGAAACCCTATTCCTGGTAGCCGTGACTTCAATGAATCTCTTGGAAAAAAACCTCTACACCTCGCTTTCTCTTTACTTTTCTGGACCTCATCTCTGAATTAGCAGCTATGGTAAGCTACTAGGAGATTCGAAGCATAAAATCCAACCTAAAAAAGTAGACAAACCTGAGGAGGAAAGTTCTTTGGAATCAAGTCGCAGGTCTCCTTTACTAGAATCCGATTTGGGGCATTTTGGAGAGAGCTCTGAAAACACAAAAGACTTTAGCTTCAAATTGATTCTAAACTGAGATTAGGGTTGCCCTTAGAGAGGTTAAGAAACATTCCAAAGAAACCCTAATACAAAATTACAAAAATGCCTCAAAAACAAATTACAAAAGTAACCTTAAAATAATAAAAACACAAAATAGGTCCCTGGTTGGATTTTTGGTCTCTGTAAACGAACATTTGACATAGCAAACAAACCCCAAATGTAAACTATCACTCTGGAAAGCTATGGATGTCTGCTACAAACCGTATGAACAACATTTTTTCATTTAAGATCGCCTGGGTCTAAAAAAATGCCAAATACTCTACTGTGGTCGGGTTGTAGGCAGATTTGTAATGCACACTATGTCTTCTATATTTTTGCACTAATCCAAATGCTCGGACTTCTCTTTGTGTAATGAACTAAAATTCTCCTTCAAGATAGCTAGGAAAGAAACACCTACAAAAATAAATGAAAATGTTATAAAAGAAAGGAGCCCCTTGGGTCGGGCTCAAGCTCGAGCATCCAGATTCGGGATATATCAAACAATTAACTGAAAATCTTCTATTTTGAAAAGTCTTCTCACTTTTAACGTTTCTTTCAACAGATTAAAGACGATGTTTGTATTGTTCATTTCTCATAGTTGAGTGTTTTATTTGTTAGCAAAAATTGTTTAATGACTGACTTGTCGTCGATATCATAGTTCAATGGTTATTTTGTTAATTTTCTGAAAATAAATCTCAAAATTTGAGATTCTTTGAACTTAAACTTAAATTTTTTTTTTCTAACAAAATGAAATTTAAACTTTGCACTACGAACAAAATAAAGTTCGAACATATTTTTTTCTTCAGTTTGCTAGGTTTCATCCCAGTTCAATTTCAATTTTAAATTTTTTTCAATTTGGACTTTATTTTTCGTAATTTTTAAAATAAAAATTTTAAAAATATATAATTGTTATAATATCGATTCAGTTTAATTTAGTTATGACTGAAACAAACTCAAGCATAATCTAATTTTTTTACTATGAAAAATTTGAAGATCGATTTGTTCATAAACAAAAATTAGGATTTGAGCTCATCGAATTTCAAGGTTTAAGATTCAATTTGTTAAAAAAAGAAAAATCAAAACTAAATAGACCCTCAAAATTCAAGATTAAGTTTGTAATTTACTCTTAATTTTTTCACACTATCATTAAATCATCATTAACAAAAAAGTGTTGCATCGTCATTCAATCTTATTATGAGTGGAATTGTTGGTTTTGATTCAAAGCTCTGCAAAGTTGTATAACAAACAAAAGAAGTTCTGATACAACAGCAAAAACAAAAACGAGAGAGAGAGAGAGAGAGAGAGCTCTTTCCTTCTATTTTCTGAGTTAAGAGAGTTGTTATCCTAGAAATTTTCTATTTTTGAATTTATAATCCCCATTTCTGGTTTCAACAAGGAAAATACGAGGGGAATGGAGCTTACAATGAACAGAGAGATGGGGGTCAATAATGTTACCTCAATTAATGATTAAAAGCACACTCCCTTTACCGTAATCCGTAACTATGCTTCGATGCACTCCTCTGGAGATTCTAGACGACAATGTAACCATAAATCCGTCTCTATTTCATCCTGTTGCCTCGCAGGCGTTTAAGAGAATCTTCCCTTGGACCGTTTGGTCCATAACCGTTTAAACTGGGTACAGGCTGCTCCAGTTGCAGATGGAGGGGTGGGGATGGTTCCGGCTGCACAGGAGGCTTCTTCTTTGGTCTGCGCTTTTTCTTTACATGAGGCTGTCCTTTCTGCGGCAGAGGCTCTGTTTTTTGGTCTTGTGGTGGACATTCCAGCTCCTTCTGCCGTACTTCAGGTTTTCCTTCATGTGGTAAAGGCTTTATTTTGTGCTGCTGGGATGGAGGGTTCTGAGATGGACAGGGAGGATTTTGTTGCCTTCCAACACTGGAAATATTAGGCGGTGGCCCAGAATTTTCCTTTAAAGAACTGCTCGAGTAGGCCATGTCATTTGATTGAGGTGGACTAAAGTGTTTATTTTGTGAAGTAGAGCTTTCATGTGTACAAGGAGAGGCAAGCGATCTGAGGAATATGTTCAAACTCTTTCCATTTTCAGAGCAGTTTATCATACTCGTTGAGTCTGATAATGATGAAATTCGAGGTAATCCATCGTAAGATAAAATGCAGGCCACAGCATACACTGAAGCCCCAAGAACAGGAGGAAGAACTTCCATGGGATGTGTTACCTACAATAAATTCACCAACAGAATTACCACTCAAACAGAAAAGGCAGATTATCCAACTATGGAAAACAAAACAATTGCATACTTTAAATAAGATGGCTGCTGACAATCTCTCTTTCAAGCAATAAATCTGAGCGATTTCAAGTGCAGTCAACCCAAAATATAGCCATCGGTCCACAACAACAGTAACTGAATTACCAGGGGATGCCATAATCCTCCCTTCTTTCCGCCCACTTGAGTTATCATCTATATCTATCTCATCTAGATCACACCGATCTTCATCAGCTACTTTTTTGCTCCCATCTGCATTATCTCCTTCGATATCCTTTGATGGGGCAACAGCAATATCAGTTGAAATCATTATCAATGGGAGTGGTCCCACAATAGTACAATTCCTTATGTTCAGACCCCAATCCCCACGGGTAATCTCATCGTAAAGAACCAATGGGAAGTCACTATCTTCCTTGAATGACAGCTTAGAGTTGATGGAATGAGGAACCAAACGAACTTTTTCACCTGTAGCAATTTCCACGGCAATTCGTTTTTTACGCTTGGAACCTGTTACTTTTGGATGTAATTTTCCCACCCTTGGATACAAACCAGATGCCAGCACAGAATGTAGTATGCCTGGATCTCGAGCATTTAAGCTACAACTAGAGATATCTTCCTGAATAAACCCATTTCTAATCAGTTCCGAAAGTAGTTGGTTTCGCATGGACTTTATCATTCTCATAGTGCCTGGAGAAATGAAGCATTCTGCGCAAAACCTTGCCTCCTGACCTCTTATTTTTGCATTTTTCCAGCACTCAAATGCTGCTACGACTGCTAGTTGATCACTATGGCCACCATACAAAGAAGAAAGCTCTCGTTTGGCAGCATCAGCTTTATTTCTTTCACTTGGAAGCATCGGGAGAGTAAATGGATCTTTATAGTCAGAGGCACATGCCAACGTTAAAGCTGGATCAAGACAGTTCATCAATATGGCAAATAGAAGCATCTTGCTAGTTAAGGGATGAACTGGCAGAGAACCTAGCTTCTCTCCAAGTGTTGTCAGATTCTCTTCCGATGACAAAGCCCCTATTTCTTGAAGCGCTGCAACAGCATTACGTATGGCTTCAGGAACTGGAGGGTCCATAGTCTTTCTCAAGAACTCATCGATCTTACTGTTTGGATCAAGCAATTTCACCTGCCAAGGAAAGACAAAATGATTGATTCATAATGAAGATGTATTTCAGTATAACCAAATCAATGCAAACTTATCATGGACTTTCACGTCAACGTCAGAAAAACTAAAAAAGAAAATAAGGCAGTTAAAATATAAAAACAAATTAAGAATTAACAAGTGAAGAGATTTAAATACAACCGTAAGAGATTTAAATGATCTCAGAAATCATGTCTTGAAAGATAATGAAGGCAGATGAAAAAAAATACCTGTAAACACAGTTCATCTACTGGTGTTCTCTTGATTTCAGGAACTTGAAACTCTGGGAGAGAAGCTGCCCGATCTTTTGAATAAAGATGATAACATATTCCGGGTTGGCATCGACCTGCACGACCTTCTCGCTGCTTAGCACTCGCTTTTGACACCCAAGAAGATTGAAGAGTGGATACATTATTATAAGGATCATAGCTCTTTTCTTTCATTCGTCCACTATCAATAACATACACAACATCGTCGATAGTGATGGCAGTTTCAGCAATATTAGTCGATAGAATTATTTTACGACAACCGGTTGGTGGCCTTTTGAAAACCTTCTTTTGCTCAGCAGAAGGTACCATTGAGTGAAGAGATAAGATCAAAAACTTGGAATCATCTTTGAAAAACCGATTGTTCAGTAATCTTTCTCGAGTGCTATTAATATCATCCCACCCTGGAAGAAATACTAGGATCGCCCCTTCTTGAGAATCAAGACATATTTTCCACACCACTTGTTCTATGAGAATAACGTCAATTTGCTCAGGATTCATCATTGAAAGATACTTGTTCAGTAACTGTTGGTTTTCCAGGGAATTGGAATTGATACTTTCCAAGTGTTTCCTAATTACTTCTGCAACTTCTCTCTGATCTTGCCGTTCTGCCCAATCCAATGCAGTGGACCCATCCTTGTCCTGTAATTGACAATCTGCACCAAATGTCAGTAGCGTGCAAACATTACTAACTTCACCCTTTCCCGAAAAAACCATTAGCGGGGTAAGTCCAGTCAAGGAATGCTGATAATTAAGGACTTGGGAGGGTCCAGATGAAACTAAATCTAGGAGGACATCATAGTCATCATTTGACCAAGCTGAACTAATAGCTTTATTTAAAGCAACCTTATCCTCTTCTGACAACTCAAGCTCTCTTGTTGAAACACCAAAAGCAGTATTGTCAAGGTGATTACGGGATGAGGATTTCAGAACAGAAATTATATCCTCCAAATAAAACGATTTTACCTGACAAAAGAGAATCAAAATGTTATCTCACATAATGCGTAAAAACCAAATGTATAAATCTAAAATGTCAGAATTTTACAGGATAAGTGAAACCAGGGACACGAATAATTGGACAGCCGCCAAAATAGTGCGAAAATCGTTCAGCATCGATAGTAGCACTCATTAGTATCTGCAGTTAATAAAAAATAGTTATATAAAAGAAAATCAGTATCTATTTCCTCGCTTATTTACATGTTACAAAGAAACTTGTACCCATTAGTGACTGATAAATATGATCAACCATTAATGACAATAAACTCAAAAAAATAAAATCTCACAACATATCTCCTAAAAAGACTCAAATGATTGAAGAAATCTTATCTTACCAGCCGTAGATTAGGAAATGCAGGAAGCATGTCTCTGTAAACAAGTTTCAAAAGTTTATAAGAAATAGTCAAAATCACGATAAAGAGTAATGTGACAAATGTTCATTTCAATAAAGATTGAAACAGAACAAACAACTATGAAGAAGATTGTACAAGTCAATATGCTAAAGTAAAAAAAAAAAAAAGTAATAGAGACCAAACTTGGAAATGATGCAGTTTAACTTCAGAATTAATAAAGTTTTGTTAAATTTTTTTCAATGGAATAAAGGTTTAAATTCTTGAGGTTAAATATCTGATCTTTGCCTACCACACAGCACCATATCCTTCCAGCCCTGCTACAGGAACATTTAATCAATATCTTCAACATCTAAAGCTGAAGGTGTATTTTAATTGTGACAACACATTCATACCGAACTTCAATAATTAATCAACTTCATGATAAATGTCAGAACACGAGCAAATAAATATCCTTTGGAAGGAAAAAAAATGACAATTATAACGACTAATCTCCACCTATAGTACAATTTAATGTATTTAAGCTTGAGCCTCCATGGCTTTATTCTTGGGCTTTTTAATTTCAAAGAACTTACAACAATATGAGACTACATAACTTACCCTCTTTCAACCCTGTGCTAAGTACAAAGCCATGAGGATTTGATTCAAAGTAGAAAATATTGTTGGATTGGTAAAGATAAGTCATTACAACAATCGTAGAACAAAAGGTCAAGTAATAGATTCTGGCTACCTGATAATGGTTAACATGAAATCAGAATAACGATCCCTTTCATGAATTTCATCCTGCCAAAGTAGGAAAGAAGAAAAAATACTTAACTTGACAAATCATATTACCACTCAGATCAAATTCATAAATTTGAATTATACTATCAACCCAAATTAACTTCAGCAAAATATTTGTTACCCGTGAATAAGGAAAGTAATGAAAAATCAAAGTTAAGTGAGGTCACTTGTATATACCAGTGAACGTTAATTACTAAAATAAACACTTAGAGATCCTAACGAGCAATTCACCACCAAAGTCGGAGCAACTTAAAGTATAAAAGTTAATTTGATCAAGCATCAGTAGACCCTTCTATGAGCTCTTTTTCAAGCTTGCCAAGACAAAATAAAACTTAGTGTTAATGTGAAAAAAATGTAAAATATTATTCACTACCCACGTTAAATAAAAATATTTCGTTATAAATTCACAGTAATGATAAAATATACAAAAGATTTAAGAACAGAATGCTCTCAACTAATATTCCTAGATCCATGACTTTTTACTACTTCTCTATATTTTTTAAATAGAACTTTATATTATAACAAAAATTAAAATTACAAATAAACATGTTATCAAATTCTTTTCCTTGTTCAATACTTAGGTCCACCATGCATTAATTAATAAGAGTTTCACTAGAAACTAAAACGTGATACAATTTAAAAAGAAAAAGAAAAGCAAGAAAAGCAGTAGATTTTAATCTTTAAAAGTACCATTGTGTTTACAGTAATATATGATTTTTTAATAATTATAGTTACTTTTCTTTGTACGACAATTATGCAAAAACAAGTAAAAATAATGATGAGAATATTTTGCCACCAAATAATAATACAAGAAAGCAAAGAATTCTTATACAACTCAGAAATGAAATGAGAAAATTTAGATATTGTTGCTTCTATACCACAATGATGTGAGTTAATTGAGATGCAACGTGCTTCATATTTTTCTTCAATGCTCGTTTTTTTGATCTAGCGACACCTTTGGACAGCAGCACTCTCAACAGAATTCCATTTGTGCAGAAAACAACTGAGGAGTGCCTCCCACCTTTACTCTCTAACCGTATCTTTCATTATGCCAAAAAAAATATAATCAAGTAAAAATGTAAATATATAAGTATAAAGATACTTGGCACAATTATAAATTCAACACCCAAATGTGAATTGCAGCATAAGTTTTATACATATATCCCTGACTTAATAAGCAACAAAAGGTGAAAACCCCTCAGACCTAACAGGTACTAATTAAATGTATTTACAACTAGTTCATAAATAGAATCTAAAATCATGATGCACACTTTGGTACTATGATATATCCCTTGTAGTTTACAGAAAATAACTAGGAACACAAACACTAACTGTTCTGCCAAATTACAATACTTACAAAGTTTTGAGAGGTCTGTACTCTCTCCCAACTCACTCCTTATTTTTCGATCCCCTTCCCCTAAGGCTCCCTAAATAACCCCCCTTGTCCCTTGCACATTTATTTTCCCCAACTACTAACTACACCCAACCACCTAATAAAAGTGACAAACATAATTATTAAATGCTAACTTTTGACTTCTCTCTTCTTGCATATGTGAACTTTAATGGGGAAGACGTATCAGTACTGTCCACCCAAAGAGCCACTTTGTCCTCAAGGTGGAAGTGAGAAAATTGACCGTTAATGGTGTCAAAGCAATCCCACGAAACCTCATCATTTGAATGTCCCTTCCATGTAATCAACACTTCAATTCCGAGAGATCCATCTGTGCATTTGCGAACACCTTGAAAAGCTTCCAGTTCCACACAAAATTCATTTTCAACCTTGAGGAGGGGAGGCAAAGTGGAAGATGCGCTATGTTTCTCAATCGCTTTCTTAAGTTGTGAAACATGAAAAACCAGATGTATTACACTGCCCGGGGGAAGGTTGAGTTTATAGGCCATGGTACCCACCTTAGCTATGATGGAAAACAACCCATAAAATTGAGGATGGAGTTTCTCGTTTCGCTGTTTCGCTAGGGAGCGTTGGCGATACGACTATAGTTTAAGATAAACGCAATCATGTAAATCGAAATGTACCCCACGGCGATGGTTGTCTGCTATTTTCTTCATCTTAGAATGGACACGAAGAAACTGTTGTTTCAATTCATCCCAAATAGCATTGCGGTCCTGAAGAAGAGAGTTCATTGAAGATATTGCGGAAGAACATGCGTCATAGCGAACTAAGGAAGGAGGATCTCGACCATACACCACACGAAAAGGTGTAGTCTGAGCAGCCGTGTGATAAGAGGTATTATACCAATATTCGGCCCATGACAACCATTGTGTCCAGCGTTTGGGTTTATCACTTGCAAAACAACGCAAGTAGGTTTCCAGGCAACGGTTCACCACCTCAGTTTGACCGTCTGTTTGAGGGTGATAAGCAGTGTTGTAGTGTAGCTTAGATGCTTGCGCCTTGAATAGTTCATTCCCAAAATATACTCAGGAAAACCTTGTCTCTGTCAGATACAATGGAGCGGGGAATCCCATGCAGCTTAACAATATTGGAGATAAATTTCATCGTCATTGTCATTGCAGTATAAGGGTGTTGAAGGCCAATAAAATGAGCGTACTTACTCAAACGATCCACTACTACCATGATAGAATTCATCACGTCAGAACGAAGGAGCCCCTCTATAAAGTCCATGGAAATATCATCCAAAATCTGTTTTGGAATGGGTAACAGTTGCATTAAGCCTCCGGGGAACAGAGCTTGATACTTGTTTCTTTGACATCGCACGCTGCCACATACGCCACAACATCATGTTTCATCCCTTGCCAATAGAATTCCGCAGCAATGCACTGATAGGTTTTTACTATTCCCGCGTGGCCGCCCGATTTGGTATCATGAAATTCCTGAACGAGGATAGGGATGATGGTAGAGCTCTTAATTAAGACCACTCGGTGTTGATAAAAAATCGGCCATTATGTAACGAGAACCTCATTGGCTCTTGTTCGCCAGACTGCAATGCCTGATGTATTTTGCTAAAAAATGGATCCGTCCGGACTTCACTATCAAGTTGGCCCCAAGGTATTTGTGTGACGATGGAGATAACAAAAAGAGCGAAATTCGCAGGGTGTCAAGATAAAGCGTTGATGGCCTTATTTTCCACCCCTGGACGGTACTAAATTTCAAAATCAAAACCCATAATCTTGGTCATCCACTTCTGGTGATCAGGACTAACAAACCGTTGTTCCAAGAAAAATTTTAAGCTGCTGATTAGTTCTCACCACAAATTTGCGCCCTAATAAGTACGGCCGCCATTTCTGAATAGCAAACACAATTGCCTTGAGCTCACGCTCATAAATTGATCCCAACTGAGACTACGGAGATAGTACCTGGCTAAAATATGCAATGGGGGGTCCACCTTGCATCAATACCGCCCCAAGTCCACTTTCTGATGTGTTGGTCTCGATAATAAATAGCTTTGAGAAATCCGGTAGAGCTAATACTGGAACTATAGTCATGACTTCCTTTAAACGCTAAAAGGCCGTCTCGGCCTCTGATCCCCAATTAAAACAGTCCCTTTTAAAAAGGTTTATTATTGACTGAGCAATCTTCCCATACCCTGCTACAAACTTGCGGTAGTATCCTGTCAGTCCCAAAAATCCCTGGAGCTCTTTCATCGTGCGTGGAATGGGCCACTGGACCATAGCCTGAATTTTGGATTGATCGGCCTTCACTTCGTCAGCTGATACGACATGTCCCAGATGTTCTACTTGAGTTTATGCGAATTGACATTTAGCCCGATTAACATACAGACTATGCTTATGTAGTGTCCCCAGCACCTGCTCTAAGTGGTGTAAATGTGAGTCCATATCCGCGCTATGTATCAAAATGTCATCAAAGAAAACCAAAACACATTTGCGTAAGAAAGTTCGGAACACATCATTTTTTACCGCTTGAAACGTGGATGGAGCATTTATGAGGCTGAAAGGCATGACTAAGAACTCGTATAGTCCCTCATGGGTTCGAAAAGCAGTTTTGGGAATATCTTCGAGATGAACCCTAATTTTATGGTATCCTGATTTAAGGTCGAACTTGGAAAATATATGGGCCCCATGCAACTCGTCCAACAACTCATCAATAACGGGAATTGGAAATTTATTAGGAATTGTCACCTTGTTAAGAGCGTGATAATCCACACAAAAACGCCAGCTTTCATCATTCTTCTTGACTAATAAAACGGGGCTAGAAAAGGGGTTACAACTGCGTCGAATAATTCCTGCAGCTAGCATTTCAAAAATTAGTCTTTCAATCTCGTTTTTCTGTATATGAGGATACTTGTACGGTCTAACACTGACTAAGAGCTGGTCTTCGCTTAGATTGATAGCATGATCATGGGAATGAACTGGAAGAAGCCCCGTGGGTATTGCAAACACATCTGAATATCTATCCAAAAGACTTTGAATTACCATCGGTATGTCCTCCTAGGTTGCGGGCCTTGATTCCTCCAACTATAAGCTGCAACACTTAAGTAATACTCCTTCGCCCCCTTTTTTAAGGGCGGTCATTAGGGTACAAAATACAAAACAAAGCCAAAAGTGCATAGTGAAAGTTCGCAACATAGAGCGAGAGTCTGCAACAGAGCCAGAACCAAGCTCTCTCGATGCAGATGAAAACAGAAGATGGAGACGGGAGCGTTCGCAGTTTGGGAGAGTCGCAGCAAAAACTCAGGGGAGCGTTCGGGATCGGGAGACGCAGACGAACCGAGCTCTCAATCGACGCAGATTGGTAGACAAAGATGTGACTCGTGAGCGTTCGCCATTCAGGAGCATTCGGGTTCTGGATCGGGACTCGGGAGGGGGAGAGTTGCTTTAGAGTGCAGATTGCAGAACACACGAAGGAAGCCCTAATTAACCTCTCGGGTCGATACCAGTTCTTCAGTTCTGAGAAGTAAGAACCAAAAACCAGATCGAAAAATTTCGGTTATGCATAAACAGAACCGAAAATTGGACCGACTATGGGCAAAACCGAACCGAACCGTCCTGAAACCGCCGGTCCCGGTTCAGTTCTTCGGTTCCAGTTCAGTTTGCACACCCCTAGTTTTAGGTGGTGTGAGACCGACCACAGAATTAACTGATAACTCAACGACATTGAGTAGTAAGTCTGCTTCTTCCTCCCCATCAACTTCAACCACTCCACGATCAGTTTCTTCGTTGCCCATGTCCTGACAAATTAATAGTTGCAATTCCCGTAACTTACAACGGTGCCTAATGCTATATTTCTCATCGCAACGATAACAAAAACCTTTATCTCGCTTTGCCTGTAATTCTGAATCTGTCAAACGCCTGAACTGAGTTTGTAGTTTAGGAGCTACCTTTGTTGTAACGGACTAGCCTCCCCCATCCAGACCTCGGACGGCTGAATTTGTTAAGTTTCTCGGATGGTAGTTGTTGGATCTTCCCCCCACAGGTCTTGCCAGATACTGAAAATTGGAGTTTTGCAAATTCAGAAGCTTTTGCTCTCGATACCCCCCACATTTTTATTACCCTTTAAAATCTCGAATTTATCCTCAATTCTTTGGGCCGTCTGCATTATTCGCCCAAGCCCGATTGATCTAATAACTAATAATTCCTCCCGAATATCTGCTCGTAACCCATTCACAAACTGGGCTTCCAACATGTGTTCGGATATATCTCGAAAAGGCGATGACAACTTTTTAAATTGTTGTCGATATTCCCTTACGGATCCATCTTGTAGAAGGGCTAAAAACTGCTCAGATAAAGTTTCTTCTTCAGATGATCGAATCTATCCACTAACTGAAATTTAAAATCTGTTCATTCTCGAAACGGTCTCCGGCTTTCCTCCCATTGGAACCACACCAAAGCCTCCCCCTCTAAATACATTGGCACTGTACGCATGATTTCTCCTTCACTCCAGCTCTGTAGTTTCAAAAATCGCTCCACACGGAAAACCCACTTGTCTGGGTCTCCGTCCGCGAACACCGGCATCACCAGCTGTTGGAGCCGCAGCTCGCCGACAGTCAGGCCGCATTGTTGCTTGTCCCCGGTGTGTGTGAGGTCGTCTCGCGTTGGCCTATCACTTCGCGGTTCTCCTCTGGCCCTCTCCCTGTTGCCGAACGTCAATGCACAATGCGTCAATTCTCGGGCCTTCTCTCTATCGCCGAACATCCACGCATGGTGAGACCCGACTCCCTTCTCAAACAACTCATTTGCCCCTGCTTTGTTCTTACCTACTGCCTTCAACAGAGACGCTTCGTCTCTCTGCAACTTGGTTGACAGTGATGCGAGTTGCTAAAGGATGGCCAAGACATCCGCCTGTAATGTTCCCATCTCCAAGGAAACTCCCTCACGCAAGGAACCCATCTCCATTTTCATCTCCTCCCAGACCTATCCAACTTTTTCACCAGCCGAAGCTTCCTTGCTTTCCCCCTTGCGACCCGCCATTACCAGGGGTAATGTTTGGCTCTAATACCACTGATATATCCCTTGTAGTTGACAGAAAATAGCTAGGACCACAAATGCTAACTGTACTGCCAAATTACAATACTTACAGACTTTCGAAAGGTCTGTACTCTCCCCCAACTCACTCCTTAATTTTCGATCCCCTTCTCCTTCCCCTAAGTCTCCCTAAATAACCCCCCTTGGCCTCTGCACATTTATTTTCCCCCACTACTAACTACCCCCAACCACCTAATAAAAGTGACAAACATAATTATTAAATGCTAACTTTTGACTTTCCTCTTCTTGCATATGTGAACTTTAATGGGGGAGACGTATCATATTACTAGTACTTGGAACTTTGTTTTTTGTTTTTAAAAACAGAATGGCGTTCCCTGCCATGATAATTCATTTCCCATGAAGTTTTCAGAAACTGTTTTTGGTCTCTTGTTTTCTGAAACTCACATGTAGTTTTTGAAAACAGAATTTATTTTTCTTCCAAATTTTGCCCTTGCCAACTCATTCTTCTATTTTTTTCTCTCTTCAGATTCTTCACCCAAACTTTTATTCCCATCAATCCAGGAAAATTTCACATGCTGCCTATATTTCTTTATTTCATTTTTTGAGCAGAAAAAAAGGAAGGACTTGAGAGATGGGAAAGGAATGAGGAGGGCCGTAGTAAAATAGAGCTGGACAGCAGCAAACTTTTGTGGAGGATTGGCAGAGGAATCAAGCAGGGATGATAGACGGGTACCATTCAGAAAAGATGATGAGGGGGAGGGACGAGCAAAGGGTGGCTGAGAAGTATAGGAGCTGCGGGAGAAGAATCGACAAGGTATAAATTGAGTGAAGTAGGCAATGAGGCAGGAGAGGAATTAAGAAAGTAGGGGGGGGGGGGGGGGTGGGTGTTGTGTGGTGTTGGTGCGTGGGACATGAAAGAAGAGGGAGGTGTGGGTTAAGGAGACAAATCAGAGTTACAGAGATGAGAGCCACTTTTTACTCTGTTTTCAGGAAACATTTCTAGAGAACAAATAATAGAAAAAAAACACCCAACTACAGCGAGAAAAGTACAATAAATACCTTATATCCTATATCATCTCCAACATTTTCCCCTCTTTCATGGGAGATTCGCTCAGCAACTAGAAACGGCCACCCACCAAGAGACAGAATAGGAGAAAAACACAAAATATCAGAGTCTAAACTTCTGGCCGTGAAAACAAGAACCAGTTAACAAACACTTTTAGCATAAACAGTTTGTGCATACCTGAAGTAGCTGAGATTCGCCGAGGTTGAGTACATACAATTTTACATGCTTCACCCTTTCCCCACATATTATCCAGAATAAATTGTGGAACCTGCATCGAGATTGACAACTCACTGATCACTTCTATACATTATCATCTTCTTTAATAAGAAATTTATTTGTATTGGTTAACAAGTGAAGATATTTCTAACAAACACTCCACCAAAAAGGGTCTGAAAAAAAATTAAACAGCAAAATCAATCTCTAAAATAATCGCAGCAAAGATACCCAACTAGATTCCAAAAGTGTCCCCGAAAGAATAAAAAAGCCGTCCAATTCAAGCGATGTAAGATTAGATGCAGAGTCACAAAACGGTAAGAAACTTAACCTGACACCAGAAGCATTCTTCTCCTTTTCTTTTCCCACAACTCTTATATATTTAGGACCACATTACCACAAAATACTGCATCAATTTGGAAGTACAAAAGCAGTTTTCTAAATTTACCAACTGCAAACCAAACTGTTGAAAAAGTTGCTACCATAAATCCAATATCACTCAACTCGACCTGATAAAGTCATGATTAGACTAAATTCCTAAAAAAATAAGGACAATTATATCCAATCTTGTTTCTAAAACAAGTCAGGGGTATTAACATAACCACAGAGAATACATACAACATATTTCAACCTTATCATTAATTTAGAATGAGAAAATACGAAGATGGCAACAGTTAAGAAATTAGCAGAAAAATTCAAAGACACTCTAAGAATAACATGTCCATGTCTGAGTCTTTTTTATCAAAAAGATAATATTAATATTTAAGACTACAAAAACAATATAATGAGAGTGAAGAACAGAGAAGATCGCCACCCTGACCCACAACCCCAGCCAACCATACAAATAGCACCACAAACTTCTCCCCACCAAATTTTCGTCAAGAAACTTGAAAAAAAAAATTCCTGTCAAATTTCTGACATGGATACTCCAATGCTAGAGTCGTTGAAAAAAATTGCACACATAGGCATGGTTAACAACTAGGATAATGGGTGCTTGAAATACTTCAACGAGGATAAACATTGAGCTTGCTAACTACTTCGCTTCATATGATTACTAAAATATATGTTTAATCCCAATACATAATCCATATCAATCCAAGAAAATCAAAATCCCATCAATTCACAAGCTATCAACTCAAACTTACAGAATAAAAAGATGATATAGCATTCAATGTTATTCTTATTTATGACTAGACCCTAAATGCAGGTAAGATCATTCTAATTGTATGTATCAAAAGAATCTTTCAAAAACTTCTCAAGATGGTGAATAATTCAATCAACATTTCTACATAAAATGTACATCAAAAAAGTAATCATTCTTCCTTGCATTTTTTTTTCTTTCATAGAAAACTGAATCATATAATCACCCAAAACTTGTAATCTCGTAGGTATCCAACACAAAATTAAACAAAAAGCAAAAAACTTTCACATAAATTGGCACACAACCACTCTTCTTCTTCTCATAAATTTCCTCCTCCCTTAACCCTCTTATTATTTATCCTGTCACATGGAAAACCATTCATAACTAACAATTTAAATTTCAAATTCAAAACATCTAATCAACTAGTGACAAATGGCCAGGTTGTAGAAAAGTTATTTGGATCAGTGCTGCCGCTCTAAGTCTCAGCAGCACTACATTGACGTCTCAATTTCTTGGTGTCAAGTGCTCAGCGCTAGGCTCTTTATTTTTTTCTTCTTCCTTGCATTATTCCAACTATACAATGACTTATCATAATCTAAAAATATGACATTTTTGGGCAATGTTGCCATCTACGTATCACTTGAAATTAATATAGGATAAAGCAAATATTAAAATGATTCAATTCCCACAAAAACCAGACTACATTACAGATAAACCTTATGACAAGATATAACAAATGAAAAAAGAAGAAAGAGCAAAGAATAGGTAACCTGCGTTGTCTTCCCACACCCAGTCTCACCTGATATGAGTACAACCTGCTTTACAATATGAACAACAATTAGCTTTGAGAAATGACAAGTTTATGACCCTAAATCTAATGAAGAGAAAAGGAGTAGCCTAACCTATATCTTCATAAACGAATTTGAATAAGAACATAATTCAGTTTGATGAGTAAATGTGGTGGCAATTACCGTCTGCCATATAGAATGATAAATTTTTAGATAAGCAAATTAGACAATTTTACTGAACAACTAGCCTGGTTAGATTCAACAGTTGACGTTATGATATCCCGGTAGGATGTAATTGGAAGCCTAGACCTTTCTGCTGTGATCTGTAAACAAAAATGACAGACATCTTTGTGAAGGACTGTTTAGAAATATTTACTGATGACCATGTAGAGTAACAAAAACTCTAGCTATCGACCAATATGTTGGAAACCTTTTTCAGATTCGCAGCTTTCTCCATTCTTGAAGCAAGTGCTTCCATTTTCTTCAAAACTTCTTCATTGCCCATACTAGGACGGTGGAAAAAATTATCACCCCCATAATTATGTTTATTTGCCTCAAAACTATGTTTTCCCACTGTTTCTTTATGCATCTCTCCATCATCAGGAGGATATCGGGTAAATAAGGAGCGCAAAATTTCTCTTGTCTCATCAGAAAAGGTCAAATTAGTAATACTTTTTGACTTCTTCTTGACCTCCTTCTTTTTAGATTTATACACAGAAACTTGCCGCTGTAGTCCACGCCTGCAACAAATTCAGATAAAAAAAATTCTATAGTTGACAAAAATGCTGAAAGGAAGACTTCAATTTTCCTTCAAGGAAATGAAACAACAACTCTTGCAGGAACAGCCTAAAAAAAATTAAAACACCACAACCACAATTAACACTCACCCAGAACTTTTGGATTTCATACCCAGTTTCTGGCATGCTAGATGCACAACAGCTCGCTCTCGGTTTGACAGGTTAGATTCAAAAGTGTACACTGCACTTACATAAAAAAAGTCAAAATTAATTTTGAGATTTTTTTTTTCGTTAATTATGAAAACTTTGAAAACACACACACGGGCACATGGACATAAAATCCTTATGAGATATCTGACATAAGAGAGTTAAGATTCCTTAGAAGTCAGAAATTCAAATCCAAAATAAGCTAATGCTAATTCAATCCGTCATTATTTGAATCGTCCTTAACATCATATTTATGTCCTACTGCTTCCGGAATTCGCAACTTGCAGCCATCTGATGACCATAGCCAATTTCGGCAATCCTTCAACAATTATCATTTCTTTTGCTAAAAACCAAATCCACCTACAAGGATAAAGACACTACACATTCTTGATAAAGACAAGCTTGCAGGTCCAAATTTTTCAGCATAAAAATAGGACCAATGTCATTAGCTCATTCTACAAAAATAACTTAAAATATCTTCTATTTTATTTTTTTATAAGAAATATCTCTTCTATTCTATTAAATTCCAGTTAGCAGCGATGGCACAAAAAAGGGACATGCCCTAAACAACATTCTTGATAAAGACAAGCTTGCTGATCCATTTCCAGCGCAAAAACAGGACTATTGTCATTAGCTCATTCTACAAAAAATAACTTAAAAGATTTTCTATCGAATTCAAATTCATTCAACCTTCCACTGCATCGAAGCAATCTTATATATATACAAAGATTGATGATATGTTCTGTTGTCTCCAACACTATTAAGTAAACAAAAGTTCATGTCTCAACATTCGCTTAACATTAAGAACACAAGAATTGAGAATTATATGAAGCAAGCATGACATGTAAGATCAACGATCACTATAGAAGAAACAGGGCCTGAATAAAAGAACGAAACTAATGAATAACCGAATACACATTATTAGACACTAATACAAAATACCCAAACTTGCTTTGGAGTGGCTTAAATAACCAACATATTCAAAAAGCCCGTGAACTATCTGCATTCTGATAACAAAAGTCTAACAAGTGAAGAACTTCGATGGTTTCACCTTCGTCATTGGACAAAAGGAACTGGTTCAGTATTTGGGAAATTTTAATTCTGCTAACTTCAGTAACTTTCGGACCCTTTTGTGCGTCTACTTTCTTATCCTTCTTCTTTGCCATTATTATTATTCGCCTCTTCTTCTTCCTCCGCTTCCGATTACTGAGACTACGAAGACAAAATCACAAACTCAAAGAACACCACCTAAATTTTGTAATATCTTCACGGCGCCTCCTCTAACTTCAATCCTCAGTCTTCAGCATAAGATTGACGATGATTTTTGGGTGACTAGTGACGATTCAATATCAAGCTGCTCTCTTTCAGTCGCTCGGGTTTTCAATTTTTCAACTTCACCTGAAATAAGAAGTCCTGGTTTCTAGGGGAGGTTGAAGGGTTTCTAGTTGGCGACTGTCGAGGTCGAGTAACACATGCCTTGCCCCATATAAATATGAATAATTATTTATTTATTTATTTTATTTGTAGGAAAATTAACAAAACAAGCCCCGAACATCGGGATAAGCGACATACTAAACCTTAAAAATTTTTTGCAAACAACTAAAATATTGAATTATGAAAAATCAACAACACAAATCTCGCAATCACGTTTCCTGTAAAAAAACGTCTAGGCAAACGCTGCAGTAACGTTTTCTGATTAAAAAAGTTAAGGACCATCCAATGGGGATGTCCAAGGATCAATAATGGATATCCTTCAATGACAAAGGATGTCCAAGGCTGATCACAAGAAAGGCCGTCCTTGGGGTCATCGTAAGGGCGATGGATGTCCATGTTGGCTGCTGGATAAAGAGATGGATGTCCTGCAAGGAGGATGGACATCTAGGATGAGAGGATGGGAGGTAGCTGACGAAGGTTCATGCCCGTTGGATGGAGAGACAAATGTTTTTCAATGAGGATAGATGACCAGAATGATGGATAATCATCCTCCAAAGGAGCTAGCGAACAATGGTTCATGCTTGTTGGATCGAGGGACGGACGTTCATCAACAAGGATGGAAGGCTAGGATGGAGGATGGTCATCCTCCAAAGGCGCTGGTGGACGTTATGTTGAAGGGGATCACGTAAAAGACACGTTTTTTTTTAAATGGGAGCAGACTCTCTCCACTTACAACAGACGTCCCTCATCCCACAACGGATGTCCCTTGACTTAAAACGAACATCCCTCCACTTAAGATGAGCATCCTATGAGATGTTAGGTTTATTTGTTTTGATGATGAATGTTTAAGTTAATAATAAGTTGTTTATTATATATTTGTAGAATCATGTAAATACTTTATTGATCTTAATTGAAAATACCTTTAATACAGATATTAATGTTTACTAACGTGTTTGCCTAAGTTCATATAGCTTATATATTGATAATTGGGATTCAAAATATTTAAGAAGAGCAAAACACGAAGTATAGATCGACTATGGACCAGAGGGTGGTTGACCAGAAAGGCTGCAGAAAAGCTAGAATAGGAAAGCAGTTGACCGGAGGTGAAGAAGTAGTCTATTAGAAATCAGACAATGAGCTCAAGATTTTACAACGGCTAGAAAGTGGTCGACCAGAGAAGAAGTGGTGAACAGGAAATTGAACATATTTGAGCAAAGTTTGAGATGTGAAGAAGTTGTTGACCGGAGTTGACAGGTCGACAGATCTAACTGAGTGTACAATGGTAACATTCCAACGATCGTGAGGCAATCAACTGGTCGAGCAGACTTTTATAAATAAAGGCACTCCGAATTAAAGAAAAACCAAGAGATAATCACACCAAAACGCTGCCAAAATTTCTACACGAATTCTCTTCAATCAAATGAGTGCATAGGCCTAATTCTCTCAATCCTTAACTTGAGATTATATTTTTGAGAGTTATGTTCTAAATTATAATTTCTATTTCATTCCTTTGTACATAAACTTGCAACCTTTAGTGAAGAGGAGATAAATGGGGGACGCCTCATGAATAGTCAAAGAGAAAAAGGTTATGCCTTGTGAATAGTTATTGTAACAGTTTGATTAATGTCTGTGAAGTTCAATCATCACTAACTGGGGAGGTTAGTGGGTTAAGGATCTTTAAGTGGGAAACTTGGAGCATGGACATAGGCGGATTTGCCGAACCGCGTGAACAAATTGTTTGCAACTCTCTTCCCTTATCTCTTTACTTTTATGTATGTGTTGATTGCATATTAGTGTTAAATCACTTAGGAAATATAGATCCTAATATCTCACGAAAAAGTTAGTTCACCTACTTCTCCTCTCTCTCTCTCTTTCTCTCTCTCTCTCTCTCTCTCTCTCTCTCTCTCTCTCTCTCTCTCTCTTTAGGTGTACATACTGTCCAACACATCCCTCAGTCCACAACAAGCATCCCTCAATGCTAAAAGACGACTTTGTTCAACATTGAGGGACGTCTGTGGATGCTAGTAGACGTTTATTGTGTTGACTTAGGAGACTAAGTATGTTTATTTTGATGATGAATGTGATTATTTAATGATAATATTCTAAGTTCTTATATTGAAAATACCTTTGGAAATGAGTATTTAATTATATTAACATGTTTATTATAGGACTCAAAGTTAAGAAAGATCAATTTAAGAAGTGGGAAGATCATTTAGTGTGGATGTCTAGATGAAAAAAGTGAATGCCTGGACACAATGTATGAAAGAAAAATGCACAGGCAAAGGCGTCCAGTCTAGAGTGATGTTTTAATATGTCGATGGTCAACTATTGGGAACAAAAGAATTTACATTGATACGGTTGATCTTTGTGGCAATCCACAACTTCAAACTATGGACGTCCACTACCTATTTTGTTGTGTCTAACGGGTCTCCAACGGATATACTGCGGACACCCGAAACCTGCCCATGGACGCCCGCTACTCAGGAGTTTGACATTTCTCTTTAATTTCTGAATGCTTAGCCTATCTCTTTCATTCCTCAACTTGAGAACATATCTTTGTGAGAGTTTAGGTTCTTGAGCTTGTACTTCATTAGTTAAAAATCTCTACACACTCTACTTGGGAGACATTTTAAGCGTGTTGCTCCGTAACATCATTGTAAGGCTTGATTGATGCTCAAAAGATCAATTGGATATAACCATAAAGGTTATTAAGAAAAGAAAACTTCAAGAGGGAGCCTTGAAGGGTGGACGTAAGCAAGGTTAGCCAAATCGCATTAATAACTGCTACAGTAAGTGGATAAGTTTCTGTAAGGATCAAGCGCTTACCACTACACCAAAAGCTATAGTTGATAGTGAAGGTGCAACTTTATTTCCTTATTTTGCGTAGCATCCAGCACCACGTCATGAACGTCCATAGGCAAGCAGGATGCTAGCCAGCCGCAATTGCCAACAGACCTTTTTTGCATGTAGCCAACAGACCTTCAAGTGACAGTCATCCAGGTAAATGATAGGTTTACCACACTCCAATAAACCTTTCTTGCATGCAGCCAAACACATGTACATCATGTGAAATATTGGATAGAGTGTAAGATCATTCATATCTATGCTAACCAAAAATGTGTTGCTAGAATTGTATCTCTGAATCTTTTCTCCGTACACCCATAGTTACTTATATTGTTTGTCACCATACCCTTCGTTCAATTTTTGGGCTACATTCCTTACCCTTCTGGCAAGACTCATGGTAATTTTGATATTAAAATCCTTTCTAACTGTCTCAATAATGGAATGAATGCCCACGTGGGCTGATTTTTGAACCTATCCAAATATTGGTTTGTCACCCATTTGGCAGAAGAGTGTTGGCTTTCCATCTGTTATGCACAGATGTAAACCTCGTTATAGCTCTTAATTTGAAACGTAAGTTCACCGTTCATTTTTTAAGCATGAATCTGAAGGATCAATATACATTTAAGAGAGGGAGGGG
>CM039474.1:26705814-26761559 GCA_022433065.1 Begonia loranthoides | reverse complement strand
CAAATGGTGACTCTTCGAAATAGTCAAGCAAATGGTGACTCCCCGAAATAGTCAAAGGGTGACACTCCGGAATAGTCATTGTAACAGTTTGGTTGGCACCCATAATCCAATCTAGTGAAGGATCTCCAAGTGAGCTTGGAGCACGAACGTAGGCAGGATTTAGGGGGGGGGGGGGGGGGTTAATATATTTTCGTGCGATATTTAAATTCTCTAAAACTCTATATGATTTATCGCATACAATTAAACAATCAATCACAAATATATGCAATAAAGTAAATAGAAGGTTAGAGAGTTGACACCGGTTTGTTTATGCGGTTCAGTAAATCCTGCCTACGTTCGTGCTCCAAGCTCACTTGGAGATCCTTCACTAGATTGGATTATGGGTGCCAACCAAACTGTTACAATGACTATTCCGGAGTGTCACCCTTTGACTATTTCGGGGAGTCACCATTTGCTTGACTATTTCGAAGAGTCACCATTTGATTGAGCTTTCGGGCATCAATTGAGCCTTTGACTGTTTCAAGGCGTCACCCAAATATGTTGAATTCATAGGGAGTCACCCTTTATAATTACGTACAAGTGTTTGGAAATATAACGCTCACAAACAACTATGATCTAGAATTGATTATAAAATTTGGCAGGACTTTGCCTCAATTCTCGATTTTTGTTGTTGAGCTTGGAGTGCTTCTCTTGTATTTGTAGACTGCACATTTTCGGTCGACCTAATCCTTTTCAATCGACCGCTTCTAGCTGTTGCAAATTTATCCGTTGAAAATCCGTCAGTTGGAAATCTGTCAGTTGTGTCTGTTGTGCATTTTTGGTCGCATGTCTCTACTGCTGATTCGACCGCTTCACATCTGAAACACTTCGCAGCTCTCTTTGATGCTTTTTGGTTGCCTTCTTCATCCGCAGCCTTCGACCACATCTCGTCCAAAAATGTCCAGCAAAACTTCAAAAGCAATCTGTGTATGTTTTCAGTCACCACCTTTGACTGCGGCATTCAATCGCATTTCGACTGAGGCATTCGATCGCATTTCGGCTGAAAACTCTCGAACCAATTTGTGTAGCTTTTCAGTAGCCAACTTTGACCGCGGCTTCGACCGCTTCTCGATCGAAAGACTCAGGATTGCACAACAGCATAATTCGGATGCATCCCTCGCATCCTCGCTTCGTCCAAATCTTCAAAGAGTAATCTGTAATGCGTTTTGGTCGCATATCTCGACTGGGTCTTCGATCGTCTCTTTGATTCGCACTACTTAACTTTTCTAAGTCTCAAAACGATATGTATTCACTATATAGACTTAGATAAACATGTTAGCTCACTAAAATACCCGTTTTGAGAGTATTTTCAATAAATATAATGATAAAACATTATCAATAAAAACATAATAATCAAAATAGTCATAAACCAAATAAACTAAGCCTAAGACATTTAGGCTCACAGAATCTGCCAACTGCATCCATCCTTACACATGGCAGTCAACCAGTGAGATTCTCTTTTGACAAACTTTATCCTATGCCCATTCTTTAATGCATAATCAACCACTTCTTCTCTAACTGTGCTTTACGAACTATACTTCTTCCCCATATAGAGATCCGAGGAAGAACATTCTAGTTGATAAGGAATACTCTTCACCCAATTATCATTTTCTGAGTCATATATTGAACGAAGCTCATCGTCTAGAGATGCCGAGATTGAATGCACCTTTATAACAATTTCGTGATCAAACACACGTTGCTCATCGACCTGGACTTCCAAAATAGGATCCACCTCCATTCTACAGTTAATGGATTCTTCATCACTAGATAGTGCACCACTCCTTGACACCATTTGATGTGCAACACTCAAAAACTTTGATTTCTGATACTCTTTTGCTCTTTGATGGTGTTAAGGGATTTAGGGTTGCTACTTGTTCTCACAAAGGATGTCTTTACTACTTATGTAGATGGAGTTGAAGGTCTCTCAACATCATTGTTTAGTATTGAGGGACGTCCATGGTAAGTTAAGGTACGTCTCTCAATACTAAACGACGTCATCTCTCAACATCAATGGACGTCCACTATTATCCACGGGCGTCCCTCAATGTTGAACAATGTCATCTTTTAGTATTGATGGACATCTGTTATGGGCTGAGGGACATCCGTATTAAGTCAAGGGACATTTGTTGTGGTATGAGGGACGTTCGTTGTGGGATGAGGGACGTCCGTCGTAAGTTGAAGGAGTCTGTGTTAGCCTAATAGACATTATGTTATTTGTTTAGATGATGACAATTTTATTTGTATAATTAAGTTGTTTATTATGTATTTGTTTGAATCAAGTAAATATGTTTATTCTTTATTGGAAATACCCTTAATACGAATATTATTACTTACTAACATATTTACCTAAGTGCATGTAGCTTATTTATTGATAATTGGGATTTAGAGGATTCAATAAGAGCATAACATGGAGTAGAGGTAGACTTTGGACCAAAAGGTAGTCTACCAATTAGGCTGAAGGAGAGCCAAAAAAGTGGAGCTGGTTGACCAGTTTAAAGGTGGTCGATCAGCAATAAAGACATATTGCTCGACATTCTGAAACTATTGAAAAGCGGTCGACTGTAACTGAAGTGGTCGACAGATAAAATGGACAAATTCTAACCAAATTCTGCTATGTGAAGAAGCGGTCGACTGGGGACAAAATGGTTGACCGATTCGACTGTGCCATGCAATGGTAACATTCCAACGGTCGAGAAGCAGTCGACCAAATAGAGGGTGGTTGATTGGTTTAGTAGATTTATAAATAGAAGGCACTTTGAATTGAAGATCAACGAAGAGAAACCATAGCGAAGCTTTGGAAAAATTTATACTCCATATTTCTCTTCTAGAATTGAGTGTGTAGATCTAACTCTCTCAACCCTCAACTTGATATTATACCTTTGAGAGTTAGGTTCTAAGTTGTATTTTATATTTCCGCACATTTGTACTCAAACAGTGATGGAAGAGGGTGACGCCTTGTGAATAGTCAAGCAAAGAGTGATGCCCTGTGAATAGTCACTGTAAAGGTTTGGTTGACACCCGTGAAGTCAATCATCACTAACCAAGGAGGTTAGTTGATTAAGGATCTCCAAGTGGGAAACTTATAACGCAGACGTAGGCTAGAGTTACCGCACCATGTGAACAAATTTGGTTTGCATTTTCTCTATCTCTTTACTCTTATATTTGGTTGCATATCTATTGATAAATCACTTAGAGTTTGGAGATAATTAATATCACACGAAAAAATTTAGAATATCTTATTCACACCCCCCTCTATAGACGCGCATACGGTTCAACAGTTTGCTCCCATTTAAAAAATCGTATGCCTTGCACGTGACCCTCTTCAAGATAACGTCCGCCAGTGCCTTTGGAGGATAGTCATCCTCC
The DNA here is from genome assembly GCA_022433065.1 of Begonia loranthoides. Classification (NCBI taxonomy): domain Eukaryota; kingdom Viridiplantae; phylum Streptophyta; class Magnoliopsida; order Cucurbitales; family Begoniaceae; genus Begonia; species Begonia loranthoides. The sequence goes on along the minus strand of CM039474.1, from coordinate 26,758,154 downwards.
ATCTTGGGAATCCATCCTTGTTGAGGGATGTCCATCACTCGATCAAACAGGCATGAACATTCGTCCACCAGCGCCTTTGGAGGATGGCCATCTTCCATCTGGTTGTCCATTCTCATTGAGGGACGTTTGTCCCTCGTTCCAACGAGAATGAACCATCGTCTAGCAGTGCCTTTGGAAGATGGCCATCCTCCATCCTAGTCGTCCATCATCATTGAAGGTCTTTCGTCCTTCCATCCAAATGGCATGAAAGATCGAAATAACCTGTGAGAGAGAGAGAGAGAGAGAGAGAGAGAGAGAGAGAGGGTTAATAAAGTTTTAAAACTTTTTACCAAATGATTAATATTTTCAAGTTAATTCATACCAATCAATCACAAAGTTAATAATCAATCACAAAATGCAGTAAAAGATAGGGTAAGAAATTTTTCACCTAGTTGTTAAAGCAATTTGGCAAAGCATGCCTACGTCTAAGCTTCAAGGCTCCTCCTTGAAGATCTTTTCTCTTCAACCTTATAGGTTACACTTGATTGAACTTCACGGGTGTCAATTAGACCTTTACAGTGACTTCACTTTCACTAACATGTATCACACGATCTTTGAATTATACAACTTGATGTGCCACAGATTCCCTTTATTTGTAACCAAGCATGGAGATTCTCTAATGATTTTTTTGTGTTTATTTTGAAGAGGTTCAAAGGAGAAAAAGGATGAATTACATTCGTCTAACATTCAAATATATTATGGTATTCTTCAAGATGAAACATAAGTGGAAAATCAAGCATAAGATTTAGAGACTTGTGGTAAAATGCATAATTGTTAATCTGACCTCTGATAACTATTTGGCAGTTTTGGCAACATTAAATATTTTATATTGGAAAACGTTCTTCATAAAGATTGTAGCTGATATCTCAAGATTTCAATAGTGGGGTGGATAGTTTAATTTGGAGTTTGTTTGCTATGTCAAAAGGTCCGTGAACAGAGAGCTACATTTTTGTTTAAGAGGTTTGATTTCATGTGTCCAATTTAGAGGCCCAAATCCATATGAAGACTAACTTATGATGTGGCCCAAAGAATTCTTACAAGGCCTAATTCAAATAAACTTTCAAAGTATTATTTGGTTTATTATTTTTTAGATTCAAAGATTCAAAATGATGGCACATCTAATGAAATGGATCAAGAGATGCCAACACATGTGCTTACTTGGCAATTTGATGAATAATCCACCAAAGAGGAGGAATGACCATGAATTTGAATTCATTCAAATTGAATAAAGTTCAAATTCATGTAAATCTTTAGTTATATTATTTTTAAGTTATTTTAAAGTTTTCCTAGATAGTTTCAAATTCAAGTTATTTTAAATTTCAAATATAAGATAGAGATTGGTTAGGGATAACTATAAGTCAATTCTATTCCTAATAGAATTGCTTTCATGGTGGCTATTTATACTCCACCAAAACTCATTAGAAATTTTTAGTTTTTGATAACTAAAAATCCCTTTTAGTTTTGACTATTTTCTCTCTTTCTCTTGGATTGTTAAAATCATTGTGATTGAAAAACTAAAGTTCAAGTGTTGTGAGAATTACTTGATCTTTTGATTCTTGCAATTCTTCTAGCCAATTTTGATTGGTGAACAAGTTCAAAGATTGCAATCAAATTCACTATTTTTGTTGGTGAGAATTCTCTTTTTGATTCATCAAGGAGAAGTTCTTTTGAGGAATAGAAAAATTGTAAAAGAGCAATTTTTCCCCAAGCCAACCGGACAATCAACATATCCACATTGATCGATCGCCCATCATCCATCATCAACACAGTTCTGTTCGACTTGCACCACTTTGGCCATAACTCGGTCATCCCTTGGAATTTGCCCACGAAAAATTGAAGGTTACTTCATAACTGATCCCTTGAGGTTGTGTCAAAATATCGAGCTGAAATTCATTGATTAGGGTTGTTTTCGTTGCAGTTGAAGTTTTCCCAGAGATTCTACAAAACTCCGAATCATGGGCTTTCACATCATTCCAAAGCTTTCGTTTTCGCATCAACACCTCTCTACCTCTATTTTTGATGAATATCTCCACAATATGCACACAAGATGAGAGTTTACAATTCTCTCAAGAATATGGCTATGAGAAAGCTATGAAAATAGAAGCACTTTGCAGCAAATAATTCTTCAAAATAGTTGAGTGTTTTTCTTCCACTGGAGTGTTATTCTATTTATAGACTTTTTCATTTCCTCAAGCAATCGGTTGACCACCTTTATCTTGGTCAACCTCCAACTAGCTGTTGTGCAACACTTTTTGACTTTTGGGGTCCTAGCGGTCGACCTCTAGGTCAACCTTGTCCCCACCATTGAAAACATCTTCGAACACTTGGACGACCTTTTCTCACTAACGGTTGACCTGCTAGTCAACCAATTTGGCCTTGATCGACCGCTTCTTCGTATGCAAAATCTAAGGTTTGAATCTATAAATTTTGTGGCCGACCCTCCCGATCGACCTTTTCTAACGTTCTTCAAACTTAAGCAATCTACCAGTTTTGTGATTGACCCACTGGTTCACTGTTTCTAACGTACATGGCCATTTTGGTCGACCTTTTGCACTGTTTAGTCGACCTCAACCTCATTTTTTGCTTTTGTTGAGTTTCTTTTGTCCCGAAACTCTGAGCATTTGGTACAAGCACTTAAACAAACATATTAGTGCTACAATACCCCTATTAAAGGTATTTCTAATGACATTTATGCGATGATCACATACAATTTAATATTCGACATTTATAACATTTTTACAAAACAACTTATCAATTTACTTATTCATCATTAAAACAATATTGTGTAGTAAACTAAAAGGTAACAATCTCCACTTTTTTTATGATGACAAAATAATTAAGTTGTTTTCGAAACTCCCCCTTACTATGTGCATATTTCAAGAAATTTAGTTTAGGCATAAATTCATTTTTAACCTCAAAATTCTTGATTACGTATCTCCCCCTTTGTCCATGCACTACTAACATTCTTCTTCCCTTTTGGTATTATCAAAAAGATTTATAGTTTGAAATAGTAGTTTCTTTGAAAAATTTTGCCAGAGTCTCCTTTATTTATTTACTCCCCTCAATGCCATAAAAAAACCTGCATTGGCACATTATTCATCCAAAATAGCTATACCATTCAGAAGATACCATTTATAAGTCAACGATAATCACAAGAAAAAAGATAGTGAAATAAGAATGACAATAACTAATTTAGCATACCATGGAATTATATCTAAAAGATATATCAAATGAGAGAGTATCCAAAATATTTAAGTCAAAAATCTAAATAGTATCTAAAAGTCAGCCGGAGGGGCATCATTGGTGGCAGGAGGGATGTCAGGCTGTGTGTTAGTAAAGGTATTTTCCTACACTGCATGAGAAAGCTCTCTTATGCGTTGTTCCAGTGTGGTTAATCTTGTGCGGACTTCAGACTGAAATGCGGCACTTTCATCTTGATAGGATAAGAAGCATCTAGTCAACAATTCTAGACTCTCTCCAACCGATGTGGGATAGGTGGACGATGATGATGCATGTATCGATGGTCCTAAGGGGGCTGGAGGGGATGACGGTCCAAGTAAGGATGACGATGGTTGATCAGCCATTGGAATGTCATTGTAGTCATCAGTAATGTTTGGTTGGACTGTAGATACTTCTTTGGATGTTTTAGCCACCCACTCACCATCTGCACTCATTGTAAATCTCATCCTTGCTAAGGTGTGTATGGAGTAGATGCCTATGTGTTTAATAGGTAATGATGGCTCCGTACTAGGAATTTGCACATCTTTTGACCTAAAGATATTCATAAGTAGGAGGTTAAATGGTAATGATCTCGAGTTACTCTTAGAGTTCTCGATCATACCATGTAGGATAACGTGCCAAATATTGAAGTGATTATGCTTGTATATCCTTTGAAGAACATATAGGTCTATGCAGCTGACATAGTCACGATGACCATCCCTTGGAAGCAAATTGTACATCAAGCTATGATGAATTACACGTGCCATCACGTTTAGGTCTTTGGCCTTTGGTTTAAGTAAAAATTCATCTTCTGGATTTCTGAGAATGTCTTGAAGGAAGCTCATGCTTGAATGTGCCCGGATGAACAACGGATCTCTAGAGGTGGTGTAATAGGCTTCCTGCCCAATTCCTTTTGAGAAATCTAACAATTCATTGAGGCAATTGGGTGTCAAATTGATATGTTTGCCATATACATAACTTGGCTTCTCAGAGTATGGCTTCCCAATCTATTCTAAGATATTTTACGAGATAGAATCAATGGTCTATGATTATAATCCTCTTCATATCTAATTTTGTAGGCCTTACTATGAAAAAATTTGATGGAAATTCTAACGGAGTGGACCAAGAAGTGATACCTCGTGACGCCCATTTCTTGGTTTTTTTGATGAACCGTAGGAGATGCTTTAGACAATGGAGGATGAAGAAGTCTTCGAAAATAGGTTAAATGTAGTCGGAGGAGGCCAGAAATTGAGAGAGAACAACGAAGGAGACAAAAAATCACCGGGGGTCGACCAAAATTAGGGCTTAGGTCGAACAATTCTATCTTAAAAATGATGCAGTGGTTGACCATTTTTAAGGAAAGGTCGACTGTTTCCTTCGTGTGAAGATTTGAGGGTAATCTGTGGTTTGCGCGGTTGATCATGCGGTTGACCGTTTTCTTCTTTAAAATAGTTTGCAGTGTTTTCAGTCAATCTACCCATTGTGGTGGTCGACCATGTTCTTCTTTAAAAGTTTTCTTACATATTTTATTTAGTTTTGTTCAAGATTAATTAACCTTAATCGGATTTGAATGCTACAAAACGTCTTTTCATCAAGTGGTTTTGTAAAAATATCCGCTAATTGATTTTTGGTACTCACGAATTTGAGACAAATATCACCTTTTGACACATTATCACCGATAAAATGATATCTAATTTCAATGTGTTTGGTTCGAGAGTGTTCTATAGGATTTTTAGAGCTATTTATAGCAATAGTGTTATCACATCTAATTTGAATTATTTCATAGATTTGTCCATAATCTTTTAACGTTTGTTTCGTCCAAAGAATTAGCGCACAACAACTTCTGACTGCGATATATTCGTTTTTGGTCTTTGAAAGGGTGACAGAGTTTTGCTTCTTCGAGAACCATGAAACTAATGATTCTCCAAGAAATTGACATGTTCCACTTGTGCTTTTCCTATCAACTAAGCTTCCCGGGTAGTCGGAGTCGGTATATCCCACCAAATCAAAAGAGGTTCCCTTGGGATACCATAATCCAAGACTACTTGTCCCACTTAAATATTTGAAAATTCTTTTAACAAAATTTAAGTGAGATTCTTTAGAAGAAGCTTGAAATCTCGCACATAAGCACACACTAAAGAGAATATCGGGTCTACTTGCCGTTAAACATAATAGTGATCTAATCATACCAGGATATTTCTTCATGTCCACATCTTTTCTATTTTCATCTTTATCTAATTTTGTGGATGTGCTCATAGGAGTTTTTGATGATTTGGATGAGTCCATACCAAATCTTTTGATGAGTTTCTTGACATATTTTTCTTGATTTAAGAAGATTTCTTCTTGGGTCTAATTTGTAAATCAAGGAAAAGTCTCAATTCCCCATCATACTCATTTCGAATTTACTTTGCATTAGTTCAGCAAAATCTTTGCAAAGTATTTCGTTGGTAGCACCAAAGATAATGTCATCAACGTAGATTTGTACGAGGATTATGTCTTGGTTATTATGTTTGATGAATAAAGTTGAGTCAATTTTTCTTATTTTGAATTCCCTTTCCTTAAGATATTTTTTTAATCTTTCACACAATGCTCTTGGAGTTTGTTTTAGTCCATAAAGGGCTTTGTGAAGTTTATAAACATGATTAAGTTTGTCGTGAACTTCAAAACCTAATGGTTGCTCTACGAATACTTCTTCCATTATATATCCATTAAGAAATTCACTTTTTAGGTCCATTTGATAGAGAGTAAAGTTCTTGGAGTATGCAAATGCCAAAAGCATGCGTATGGATTCTAATGGAGCTACCAGTACAAATGTTTCCTCGAAATCAATTCCTTGCTCTTGATTATATCCCTTTGCAACTAACCTAGCTTTGTTTCTAACTACTAGGCTACTTTCGTCCAATTTGTTTTTAAAAACCCATTTGGTTCCAATAATTGTATGAACTTTTGACCTTGGAACAAGTACTCAAACGTTGTTCCTTTCGAATTGATTTAGTTCTTCTTGCATGGCCATAATCCAAGGTACATCAAATTCAGCTTCTTCAAAGTTCTTAGGCTCCATTTGAGAGATGAGGGCCATATTTGCACAAAGATTCCTAAGAGAGGATCTAGTCTTAACTCTTAGGTTGAGATAACTAAGAATATCGTCAATGGGATGACTTTTGGCATACCTCTAATCTTTTGGTAAGTCATCATGAATATCCTATTTTGATATTCCCACTAAGAATTGATTTTGAGATTCTTGAGGAAGAATTTCAAGAGTCACATCTTCTTTTTCTCCTAGGTTAAGAGATTCTATTTCATTTTCTAGATCATTGATTGATTTATCATGTTTTGGTAGGGGAATAAATTCGTCGAAGGTGATGTGCATGGATTCCTCCATAACGAACCTTCTTTTGTTGAATACCCTATATGCTTTACTAGATGTAGAGTATCTAGAAAGATTCTTATATCTGTTTTAGAGTCAAATTTTCCTAGGTTATCTTTAGTTTTTAATATGAAGCATTTACATTCAAGAATTTTGAAATAACTTACATTAGGAGTTCTATTATTCCAAAGTTCATAGGGTGTCTTTTCTAGAGTTGGATGAATGAAAACACGATTGTGAACATAGTGAGCCGTTGCGATGGCTTCTGCTCAAAAGTATTTTGGAAGTTTGTTTTCATTTAGCATAGTGCGGGCTAGTTCTTGAAGTGATCGATTTTTCCTTTCGACTACTCCATTTTGTTGAGGGTTTCTTGGTGATGAAAAGTTGTGTTCGATGCCATGTTTTAGACAAAGAGCATCAAAGTGCTCATTTTCAAATTGTCCACTATGATCACTCCTTATTGTAATAATGGTGAGATCCTTTTTGTTTTGAACCTTTTTCCTAAAGGTAGAGAATACTTCAAAGGTTTCGTCATTTGTTTTTAGAAAGAAAACTCATGTATATCTTGAGAAGTCATCTACAATTACATACGCATAGTATTTTCCTCATAAACTTGAAACCTTAGAAGGACCAAAAAGATCCATATGAAGTAGTTGAAGAGGTTTAGATGTTGAAATATATTGTTTTGAAGAAAATGAACTTTTGGTTTGTTTTTCCTTTTGACAAGCATCACTTATTTTGTTCTTTTGGAAAGATATCTTAAGTAGACCTCTAACTAGATTATTTTTAGAAATCTTAGCTAAGGTATCCATTCCTACATATCCTAATCTTCTCTACCAAAACCAAGAGTTGCTAGAGGAATTTGCAGTCAAACATTTCTCATCTTTGCATTAAACATTATTTAAATCAATAGCATAAATATTTTCATATTTATATTCCATAAACAAGATTTTTTCCATTAGAGTCATCCTTAATCATGCAAGTTTTAGATTCAAAAATAACTTTATATCCTTTATCACATAATTGACTAATGCTTAGCAAATTGTGTTTCAAACCATCAACCAATAAGGCATTTTCAATCATAGGATTAAAGGGATTACCGATGTTTTCTATCCCAATTATCTTGCCTTTTTTATTACCTTCAAATGTTACACTTCATTTCTTTTTCTCGATGGAAGTAAACTTTGAAAAGTCTCCTGTCATATGTCTTGAACATCCACATCCAAGTACCATTCATCTTTTACGGAAGAATCTTCATCCTACAAACAAGTTTGATATTTTAGGTACCCAAATCTTTTTAGGTCCTTGGGGTTAAGTTTGGTTCCTTTTGGAACCCATTTAAATTTGGAAACTATATTTTTATCATGTAATTTTAATGGACAAGAATATGATTTATATCTTATTGAGTCACATGTATAACAAGTAGATGGTTTAATAAAGAAATTCCTATTGTTCTTTTTCTTTTGAAATGGTTGATGTCCTAATCCGGCTTTATCAAATGTGACTTTTTGTTGCCCTAGAAGCATATTTAAATTTTTACTACTTTTAGTGAAGTTGAGAACTACTTTATTCAAGTCATCTTTTTTAGTTTTTAAGATGATAATATTTCCTTTTCAAATGTATCAACTATATTAGCATGCTTTTTCACAATATTTTCATTTTCCTTTTTCAATAGTTTATACTTTGATTTAAGCATTTTAAATTGTTCATGCAATTCATCAAATGCATCCATCAAATCATAATCTTCTATATTATCATCTATATCGCTAAGTGAGTCATGTACCTCATTTTCTTTTGCCATGAAGCACATGTTGGCTACTTGCTCACTTTCGGATGATGATTCTTCATCACTATAATCCCATGTTGTTTTGAGAGCTTTCTTTTTTAAAACGTTTGATGTCTTCTTCACTTGAGAACACTCGGCCTTGATGTGTCACGACTTTCCACATTCATAGCATTTGATTTCCTTTTCTTTCTTTGGTCTCTCTTCCTTGAAGTTTCTTCTTCCTTGCCATTTTTTCCTTTGGAGGAATTTGTTGAACTTTCGAGTCATGAAAGCTATTTTCTCATTGTATTCTTCTTCGTTTTCAAATTCGCTTTGTTTGCTTGAGGAGACTTTGAAGACTATTGTTTTCTTCTTAGAAACTTCCTTTTCTTTGAGCTCTTCCTTCTCATTGGCTCTCATGGTAATCTCATGTGTCATGAGTGAGCCAATGAGTTCTTCCATTTTGAGGACCTTAAGATCACAGATCTCTTGAATTGTCATTGCCTTCAGTTGCCATATTCTTGGTAGACACCAGAGGATCTTCCTTACAAGTTATTCATTAGGATATACTCTTCCAAGAACTTTTAAACTTTTAGTAATATTAGTAAATTGAGTAAACATTTGACTAATAGATTCTTCTTTTTCCATGCTGAACAATTCATATTCATATACAAGCATACTCAATTTACTTTCTTTAATTTGATTGGTTCCTTCATGTGTTATTTCAAGAAGTTTCCATATTTCATGTGTACTTTCACATGCTTGTACTCTATTAAATTCATCTCTATTTAAAACACAATATAAATTGTTAATGACTTTAGCATTCATACTTAACTTTCTCTTGTCAAATTCATCATATTCAATGTTTAATTTAGGAAAATTCATACCATTTTCAGTTTTGATAGGGATGTATGGTCCATTTTCAATGATATTCCACAAGTCATAATCCATTGATTATACAAAAAATCTCATTATAGATTTCCAATAGATGTAATCATTTCCATAAAAAAATGGTGGCCTAGAAATTGATTGTCCTTCTACATGCATGTTGTTTGAGTTAAAAGCCATGTGAATTTATCAAATATAACTCAACGATTAATCACAAGAAAATTGCTAACGAGCCTTTGATATCAATTGAAAGATCAAAATAACCTAAGAGGGAGGGGGAGGGGAGAGGTGAATTAAGTTTTAAAACTTTTTACCAAGTGATTAATATTTTCAAGTCAATTAAGTTGATTAGTACCAATCAATCACAAAGTTAATAATCAATCAAAAATGAAGTAAAAGATAGGGTAAGAAATTTGACACCGAGTTGTTAACACAGTTTGACAAAGCACGTCTACGTTTGCGCTTCAAGACTCCTCCTTGAAGTTCTTTTCTCTTCAACCTTACAGGTTACACTTGATTGAATTTCACGAATGTCAATCAGACCTTCATAGTGACTTCACCATCACTAACATGTATCACACAATATTTGAATTGTACAACACCACTCTACCTCTCTTTTTGATGAATATCTCCACAATATGCACACAAGATGAGAGTTTACAATTCTCTCAAGAAACCGTCACTAACATGTATCACACAATCTTTGAATTGTACAACACCACTCTACCTCTCTTTTTGATGAATATCTCCACAATATGGACACAAGATGAGAGTTTACAATTATCTCAAGAATATGGCTATGAAAGCTCTAAAAATAAAAGCACTTTGCTGCAAATAACTCTTCACAATAGTTGGGTGTTTTTCTTCACTGGAGTGTTATTCTATTTATAGACTTTTTCATTTCCTCAAGCAACCGATTGACCACCTTCATCTTGGTCAACCTCCAACTAGCCGTTGTGCAGTACTTTTTGACTTTTAGGGTCCTAGTGATTGACCCATCCTGACCGTTGAAAGCATCTTCGAACACTTGGTAGACCTTTTCTCAATGATACTCGACCAGGCCTTGATCGACTGCTTCCTCATATGCAAAATATGAGATTTGAATATGTAAGTTTTGCGGTCAACCCACGGTCGACCGTGTCTAACGTCTTCAAAACATTGAACAATCTGCTATTTTTGCGATCCACCAAGAACTTGAGCAATCTGCCACTTTTGTAGTCGACCCACCAGTTGATTGTTTCTAACGTACATGGCCACTTTGGTCGACCTTTTGCACTATTTAGTCGACCTCAACCTCTGTTTTTGCTTCTGTCGAGTTTCTTTGGTCCTAAAACTCTAGGCATTCGCTACAAGCACTTAAACAAACATATTAGTGCTATAATACAAGGGTATTTCAATGACATTTATGCAATAATCACATACAATTTAATATTTGGCATTAATTTTTACAAAACAACTTATCAATTTACTTATTCATCATCAAAACAATATTGTTTAGTAAACTAAAAGCTAAAACACGAACCTTCGTCCGCCAGTGCCCATCCTTCTATCCTAGCTGTCCATCCCCGTTTCGTCTCTTCATCTAGCAGCTAACATGGACGTCCATTGACCTTTGGATGAGCCCAAGGACGCCCCTCCTTGTGGATCAATCTTGGACGTTTCTCATCGTTTAAGAACGTCCATTGTTGATCATTGGACGTCTCTATTGGATGATCTTTGATGTTTTTAAGCGGAAAATGTTACTGCAATGTTTATCTCGACATTTTTTAACGAAAAATGTGACTGTGAGGTTTGTGTCGTTCATTTATCATAATTCGAGGTTTTAGTTATCCGCAAAATTTCTTTAAAGTTCGGTTGGTCACTGATTCTAAAGTTCAAGGTTTTTTTTGTTAATTTCTCCTACTTGTAAAAAGCTTACTATAAATCTTATCTTAATTAATATTTTATTTTAATTTTTTATGATTTATTTTAATTGTTATACTAATGAATATGTCCCAGTAAAATTATATTATGATTATATAATAAAACTATCATTACTCTTTGTAAAATAAATCAAGAATTGACAAGTGACTATCAAATGAATGTAGAGAGGCCAAAGTCTAATTTGCATATCAATAAACATTCGTGATCTAATAATTTAAAATTAAAGTTCGAGCTATCAGAGGTCCATATCCTTAAATTTAAAGGAAAATTGTATTTTACCTAATAATTTATTGTAATTATGATGTACTATAATATTATTTATTAATAATTAATAGTTATACTGAAAATTAAGTCTTTGAATGAGGATAAATTTATCCTTGCGAAGAAAAAAATCCTTACTATAAAAAGAAAATTCTTACTAGAAAAGTTTTGGATACTTGCTAAATGGTATATTGTTATTCATTTTTTTAGTTGGAAATTGCATGTAATAGCAATTATGTCATAACAAAACATAGCGTATTTAGTCACAATGCGGAGAAAGTGTAACTAATTTAAGAGACATTCTAACGGCAATGTCTAAAAATAAAAGTTTTGAGGTCTATTTTTTTGTACTAAAGTTTATTGTGTCAATTATTTATACAAGGGAAAATGACAAATTAACCATCATCTTTTATTGTTAGTGACAAACCAACCATCATCTTATTTTTTTTCTAACAAATTAACTATTGACGTATGGGAAAAAGACAAAGCCAACATTGCTGTCACGTTTGTGTTAACAAGATGATGTGGAGCCGCGGTGGTTCGTAGACAAACCTCCGCGGCGCTGTGGTTTTCCAAGAAAAGAGGGCCAAATTTGGCCTGAACCACCGCGGGGTCTCAAGAGACCGTTGCGGTGTCTCAAGACACCGCTGCGGTTTGCTGGCCTCAGCTTCGAATTGTATAAGTAGACAGTGAACTCCCCGCGATATTCTCACGCATTTTGTCAACGATTAGCAAACCTTAGAGAATTCTGAGAGCTGAAGAGAACGGAATTTTGGTAAAGTTGAAAAATTTGTTGAAAAGCAAATGGCGTCTTTGAGTGTTGAAGAATCTATTATTAACCATCAAGTTGAACCACAACCACATTTTTTGCCAATGAGAATGAGGTACGTGGAATTGGAAATGAAGCTGCAATTGTGTTGCATTCTATCTTAGCAACTCTACACGAGGAGGACGATGAGGACCTCCATTCATTATGTCAATCCACTAGTGACAAAGACATTGACATGGCCGAGAGTAGGCCTAGACGCCCACCACAAGCACAATGCACGTTCGCTGGTATGAGCCTTGGAAAAAAGTACAGTTTATTGAATAAAATTAGAGAAGAAATTGTCGATTATGCATTGAAGAATGGGTACGGGATAAAATTCACCCACAGTGACACTCATTGGTTGAGGACTGCTTGCCAAGAAGGATGCACATGGCGGCTGCACGCCTAAAAAATGCAAGGTGAAATGACATTTCAAATAAAGTTCTACAACGACGTTCACACTTGCTCGAGAAAGATGGAAAGCCGCCATGCCATTGCCAAATGGGTGGCAATGCATTACTTAGACAGATTTAAAAATCAGGCCGACTGGAACCTTTCTTCCATAATTGAGACAGTTAGGAAGAACTTCAATGTCAACATCTCACCCAGCCTTGCTAGAAGGACAAGAAATGCGGCAAAAAAAATTAACAAAGGGGATGACAATGAGCAATACAAGCTCATATGGTTCTATGCCGAGGAGATTTGGAGGTCTAATCCTAGAAGCTCGGTGCGCATTGACCTAGACACGAGTGCATTTAAAAGGATGTACATGTGTTTGGCTGCATGCAAGATGGCCCTACTAAATTGTGGTAGACTGGTTATTTGTTTAGACGGTTTTCACTTGAAGGAAGCGACTTTGGGCCAGCTGTTCACTACTGTCACCATCGACAGGAACGATGGAATGTATCTGATTGCTGTAGCAGTGGTTGAAGCAGAAAATAGGGCTTCATGGAGCTGGTTTCTGGAATTGTTGCTCAACAATCTAAACATTCCATCTGGCAATGGATGGACAATCATTTTTGACTGACAAAATGTACGGTTGATTGCTTTTGCCTTTTGTGTTTATGTTATGCATTTTGTACCAATGTTTGACTCATATTATGAATCTTTGCAAAGACTAGTGCCAGCTATCAGAGAGGTGGCAGGGCAAGCGGACCATCAGTTTTCCATCCGACACCTATATGGCTATTTTCAAAAATAATTTAAAGGTATGTTGTTAAAGGATGCAATGTAGGATGCATCTAGAGTCACAACAGTGAGGTAGTTTGAGAAAGAGATGGCGAAGTTATTTTCTTGACCTGGCGGCCCACAACTATGTACGACGAATAGATGTGACATGCTGGGCCAAACATTCCTTCTGCTCCATCCCCAAATGTGACTTGAGCCTCAACAACCTCAGCGAGTCCTTCAACGCCTGCATCCTACCAGCCCGAGACAAACTGATGCTAAGTATGTTCAAGATCATTCGAAAGGGCATTATGGGTAGGATAGTGAAAAAAAAAAAGAAAAGATGGCTCGTTCGACGGACCTTTTGTGTCCAATGATCAGCAACCAGCTCGCCAAACTACAACTTGCCGGTCGAAATTGGAGCCCCCAATTTGAGGTCAGCAATGGTAACGAACAGTACTCTGTCGATTTGGACAGACGTACTTGTAGCTGTTACCGGTGGGAGTTGATCGACATCCCATGTGTCCATGCAGTCCTGTGCATTCACTTTATGAGGAGATCTCCTGAGGAACTTGTGCATGCGTGCTATCACCGGGAAACATACATGGTGATGTACTCCCAATTTGTCCACCCCGTCAATGGACAAATCGAGTGCCCTCCTGTGACGAATCTTAATCCAATTATCCCACCACCATTTAAAAGGCTTCCAAGAAGGCTGCAAAAATGTAAAATATGGGATGTGGACGAGGCCCCAAGTCGGACAGTGCTGCCCAGAAGACATATGAACATGACTTGTGGCCGGTGTGGGGGTGTGGGGCACAATTCCCTCACGTGCGAAGGTGGAGGCAAGTCTAGTGCAGGGGTCGATAGTGGTGACAGAGGAAGAGGCAGAGCTAGAGGTAGAGGCAGAGGTGGCAGAGGAAGGTAAGAGGGTACATTTATGGGTTTTAGAGTCTCCGAGATAGTCCCCGAGACAATTCCTTCCATAGTCCCGGAGACAGTCACCGAGAGAATATATGAGGCAGTTCCTGACAGAGTTTCTGAGATGTAGGTGAGCCCATTATCACATTTACGTTTTCAAGTGTTATTTGAACTATGCTAATTTCATTTATTATGTGTTCTATAGGAGGATGATGCGCAAGGTCCACAAACACAAACATACACAAATGTGGACTTTAACCTTCTGTGATACATTGCTTTGATAGATTAGGATTTATATATATGTGATTGTACTGTACGCTATAATTGTAAATATTGAATTGATAAATATGAATTGGTTTCATAAATTTGAATTGATAAATTTGAATTTGTTTCATTTGAGCAATTTGAATTGATATATTGGTTCCATACATTTGGTTGTGGAGGATGCATAGAAATTGATTACAAGTACTATGACAAGTTGCTCCAATTTGTGCAGCGCCGCCGCAACTTGCTCACAAACCGGCGTAGCTTGCTTACAAACCACCGGTGGCTTGTGAGCAAGCCGTGGCGGTTTGTTATGCAAGCCACTGTGGCTTGCACAAGCCGCCGTAGCTTGCTCACAAGCCGCCGCACCTTGCAAAACAAACCGTCGCGGCTTGCTGAAATTGTTACCCTGAATTCACCCAAGTTTCTCCATACACTTGTCTTTAATTATGTACTTGATTTAGGTCATGCAGGATTTACTTTTCATATATCCTCACCCCAATTTATAAAAATTTTGCCAAAGTCTCCCTTGTTTCTTTACTCCCCCAAAGCTAATCTTATACATCCTGCACAAAATCCGAAGCAGTTCCAGTATCACCCAAACATATAATTCATCCAGTATCATCCAAACATATAATTCATCATTTCTACTATTCTTCTTTCATCCAACATATAATGTTTAAGCCAAACATATAATTCAACATACATATATTTTACAACAAAGACAACTAAACAAAAATTACGACGTAAAGGTAAACAAATTACAACAAAGTGTACATAAATATAAATTCTTACGCCGCCTTCTTCTTTCTTGTCATTGTACTGTACGCTATAATTATAAATATTGAATTGATAAATATGAATTGGTTTCATAAATTTGAATTGATAAATTTAAATTTGTTTCGTTTGAGCAATTTGAATTTATATATTGGTTCCATACATTTAGTTGTGGAGGATGCATGGAAATTGATTATAGGTACCATGACAAGCCGCTCCAGTTTGTGCAGCACCGCTGTGGCTTGCTCACAATATGTCACGGTTTGCTCACAAACCGCCGTGGCTTGCTGTAATTGTTGCCATGAATTCACCCAAGTTTCTCCATACACTTATCTTTAATTGTATACTTGATTTAGGTCATGCATGATTTACTTTTCACATATCCTCACCCCAATTTATAAAATTTTTGCCAAAGTCTCCCTTGTTTCTTTACTCCCCCAAAGCTAATCTCATACATCCTACACAAAGTCCCAAGCAGTTCCAGTATCATCCAAACATATAATTCATCCAGTACCATCCAAACATATAATTCATCCTTTCTACTATTCTTCTTTCATCCAACATATAATGTTTAAGCCAAACATATAATTCAATGTACATATTTTACAACAAAGACAACTATACATAAATTACAACGTAAAGGTAAACAAATTACAACAAAGTGTACAAAAACATAAATTCCTATTCCGCCTTCTTCTTTCTGGTCCGTTTCGGCCACAAATCCTTGACTACAAAAGACAATTGCGGGTCAAGGAATATGTTATCTGCTGTGTCGAACAATGGACCCTCATACTCATAGGTTGCAGCGTCGTGCTTGTGGAATTGTTCTTGATTAGTACTAAGATAAAATCTTATACACTAGATTTTATCGTCGTTGACCATATAGCACTGCATACAAGTTCGGATGAGTACTAAGATAAAATCTTATACACTAAGATACAAAGAAGGCTTCTCAACGTATTTGGCGTCCTGACTTACTCTGGGAAGATGATATCAGTGATGATGTAATCATCGCCGATTAGATTTCCCCCAAGAACTGCGCACATCTCCATGTTCTTTCGAGTATTTGGTGCAACATACTTTTTGAAGATATCCATCAAATCTTGATTCTGCAACAAAAAATGGCAAAACACCGTCAGACTAACCAAGCGTGAAAATGAACGAACACACATATATAACCAAATGAAAGACATACCACATGCACAGTTCTAAGGGGCGGAGGCTCTTACTCACTGGTCTCCTATACCTGGGTAGGCATAGCTGGAGGAGTAGTTTGGCGGCTTATGACACCAGTGCTGCAAATCAATAACACGTCATTAAGTCAAACATAAATAAAGTAAAGACTGGACTTTGCGTACAAAGTAAATAACTTACAAGTGGTATGTGGCTTCTGTTGCTTTAGAGGACGATAGAGAGGCTGCTATATGGGCTGATCGGCTCTCACGTCTCTAAAGTGCTGCCACCAACTCACGGTGCCTCTCTTCTGCTCGCATATGTCTCTCTTCTACTCGCAGATGCCTTTCTTCTGCTCGTTCCTCCTCTCTTTGTATTTGGACCTATTGCATTTAAAGGTGCTCCTCCATCATTTGCATTCTGATAAATGCCATATTATGGAGCTCCTCCATCCTGCTCATCTAGGCGGACGTCTCCTTAAGCATCGAAGCAAAGTGAGATGTTTGAGGAGGGGGCTGTTCAACTGAGGGGCTAAATGCTGAGGCTCTGAGGGGGGTGGAGGTGCTGACTGCTTCTTGGTCTTGCAGACCCATTCCCCTCCAACTTGGGTGATCCTCATTCGGTCAACTTTTAATTTGTTGTACACATTAATGGTCGCCTCTTCAATTCTCGGCTCTTTCTCCGAGATGGGTACCCCATAGTGCTCAACGATGCTTTGGATGAGCTAGTTATACGACAGGTTCTTGGTTGGGTTGTTCAGCACCTCATGCATGTGGCTCAGGATGACGTATCCGATGTCCACCTTTTTCCTGGTGAATACCTTCTCCAACAAATAAAGATCCATGCAGCTAACATGGTCTCGATGCCCATCTCGAGGCAAAATTGTGTACGTCATGGTCAGGTGGATCAATCGGGCTATGGCATTCAGCTCCTTGCCCTTTGGCTTGTTGTACTTGGCAACGTCGGGATCCCGTTGCAACAATCTAAGCATTGCTAGCCCTTCTCCTCGATTGATGAATGGTGGATCCTGAGAAACGTGATAATATTGTTTATTTGGCCCGTCCATGACACATCCAAGCATTATATTTAGATCGTTGGGAGTCAACCTCAACTCCCATCCAAAAATGTACGTCCGCAACTATAATGGCTGGGTGGACAGTTCCAAATTTGCGTAAAACATTCTAATAATCCTCTCGCAGTAATTGCCCCTCATCCGGCACAACCCGCCTAATCCAGCATCTTCAACCAATTGTTTAATTCCCATTCCTGCCAAGGATATGTAACATCCCGACTTTTAAAGTTGGATAATTATCGGGGTATTACCAATGACGTATTTATTATACTATAATTTATGAAAATTAATGTAATTAAAATAAATAATTAATTAATTAATAAAAATTATAATGTTTGGGATAAATAATTTAGAAGAAGAAATTAAGAAATAATGGAGATTTAAGAGGGAGATTAAATTAGGAGGGGATTAATTAATTTTAAGTGGAGATTGGAGAAGTGAACCTGTCAATTGAAGAACCGGTTCATGTAGGTTCAGCGGTTCGGTTTAGAAAAACTAGAAAGGGGGGAGAATTAGGTTATTTTGTCCATTCTTGCATGAGGAACCAGAAAGAGAGAGAGGGAGAAGGCGATGAGAGACGTGATCTAGTGAAATGGAGAAGAGAACGCGAATGGGGCTTGAGAGCATGGCTGACTACGTTGTGGGTAAGTCAACGTCGGGGGCTAGGGCTCACGCCGAACTGTGGTGCAGGTTTGGACGCCCGAACTACGGGACGAAGACCGAACTCCCATGGGCTGCGATTTTGTAGCGCCAAACCGTGGGGCTTGTGGCCGAGCTGAGGGTTAGTAGAGAGTAATTGTCTCCGGTGCTGCAATCTGGAGATTGAGTTAAGGGATATGGCTTGGAGTTGCAGCTCATGGTCTTGTTACTGCTTCGGGTCAGCCTTGTTTGGTGAGCTCCCTTTGGCTATTTTGGTATTTGGTTTTTATTTTCGGATGAAATTTGACTGTGTTGTTGGGTTTTTGCTTTTGGTCCTGCAAATGAGTTGCGAATCCGTTGATTTAAGTTGGGAGGGAGTTATGTAATTCTATTTAAAATGGATATACTCTATGTTATTGATTGACTTTTTCCTGAATGATATTGTTACGAGTATTAAGTTGTTAAGTTATAGGTTTTGACTCTGAATGTTAATTAGGAAAATATATAACTGTTGGAACTATTTGAGTGATGGTACATTGGAATGCTTCGAGTTATGCTTTGTTGGTTACTTCTGAAGACACAAATTTGATGAATTTAGTCCTCTATTGGTTGAGGATTTATTGGTTATGTCTGCTGTTATAGAGTAAAATTGTAATGTTGGTTGTGGGGTTATAAAACACTTTTTCTGGACAATTTGGGCTATGTTATATTTCGTTTAGGCGTAGGCATCAGAGAAGTACTTGGAATTTGTACAAGTTAGAATATGATTCATTGATAAGTTATAATGTTTTAATTGTGAAGGTATCGAAAAGACGAAGATGGATAACAATTAGGTGCTAAACACGATAAATAATTGAGGTAAGGAATTGTGTGTATCGTGGCCATGTGGAGGCCCTACATCACAAGTGTGTGTGTGAGTATTGTGCTGGATGAATTACTGTTAAATTTCTTGTGCGAATCCTTTAATCTACTTCGCTGCTGTGTTCTTTCATTTTGTACATTCCCTTATTTTGAATGTTGAAATGAAATGCCTAAAAATGGAATGAATGATGAGTAGAAAAATTGGTAGGATGATGTGATAAGTATGAATGTGGTATGAACTACTTCATTGCTATGATTATTTTTGTTTGCTTACTGTAGATCCCTTAAATCCGAACATGTCTAGTTTAATTCAATTATCGACTTGCTTCAATTTACTACTTATGTTTATGCTCTGTTTTATTTATAAGTAGGTGTGGATAGAACTAGTTTAATATTTGAAATCTAGCATATTATGTTATTGATTTCTTTGTTCTGGTTAGGAGTGATAAATGCTGTAGATTTAATTAGCATCAATTCGTTTGGCATGATTCTCGTTATATCAAATTGTGGAGCATGATCTAATTGTGATTTGTTAGGTAGATCACCAGTTTATGATTTATTTAGTATGTGATGTTATATTTTAATCAGAATAGCATGCATAGATAGCTTAGTTTCGTAATTTGAAATCTAGTTATAATGTTTTTATTTCTTGGTTCTAGCTAGGAATTGTAGTTTTCTTTACTTTGATAGAGATGTGATGTATGAATGATGAATAAAAATGTTAAGTTTGTAAAATCGAATAACAAAAATGTAGTATGACATGATATGCACGTATAATCATTAATGAATAGACTTTAAATTCAGTTTTGTACAATTAGTTATATCCTCTAGCTGTAGCTTCTTGCATATCTACCTTGTTATTCACTGTAGTTTCTTAATTGTCAATATTTGTTTCATTTCCGTAAATCAAGCATGTGAAGGTTGATTAGGCTAATGATTCTAGAAGCATGTTTAGTATAATTAAATAAATTGAGCATGTCTAATAGGACGCTTTGCATGTTTAATTAACTAGATCATTAATTGTAGCAAGTTTAACTAATCGAATAAAAACATGTTTAATCGAGTAGAAATCAAGCATGTTCTTAATTGTCAATATTTGTTTCATTTCCGTAAATCAAGCATTTGAAGGTTAATTAGGCTAATGATTCTAGAAGCATGTTTAGTATAATTAAATAAATTGAGCATGTCTAATAGGACTCTTTGCATGTTTAATTAACTAGATCATTACTTGTAGCAAGTTTAACTAATCGAATAAAAGCATGTTTAATCGAGTAGAAATCAATCATGTTCTACTGTTTAGTTAATAAGCACGTTTCCATTTGTTAATTATTAGGCATGTTTAGGTTCGGTTAGTGTAAATGAGTATGTGTAATTAGTTTAGCTTAGTACTTTGTAATTACAATTCAAGCATGTTTACAATTGTCGTTTGTTAAGCATGTTTCCTTTAATTGTTAAGTTGAATCTAAGTTTTTGTAACACTGTGAAGCATGTTTAATTCGTTTAGATATCTCGCATGTTATTAGTTAATTATTCTTGCCATATCCTTATTGTATGCCTGGTAGAATCAAGGATGTCATAGGTCGTTTTCACTTCACTTCTATGTTGCTTTCAATTATAATACTCTTGTCTTCATTGATTTCCATTATTACTATTCTTGCTATTCATTGTTTGTTACTTGTATTGTTAAATTACCAATTCTTTTATGTTATGTCAACATGCATCATGTTAATAGAAACAAGTAGGAGTGCCCTCGGGGTGGTACTCACATGTATGAGTGAGGAAAAATGAAATGAACGAATGCAATGAACGATGATGAATGATGCAATGGGGGTTGAAGGGCAGATGGGTAGTTCGGATCTAGCCCACATAGGGTTAAAAGCCGATCAAACTATTCCATCACATACGTGCTCCTTCAACTTCCAACTCGATGTACGAGTAATGAACGAATGAATGAAACGTAATGAAAAGATTGGTTTGGGGTGGACCCATTCCAAGTGAACTAAAGAGAGGCATGATCATATTGCATATTCCCTTTCTTTACTAAGCCTTTGGGCTTGCAGTTTACTTGTGGTGTAGGTATACGTGTATGACAAGAAGAACGATGAACAAAATACAAAGCAGTTGATGAAAGATTTACATGGGCAAGACTTTTGGCTGGTTAGGCTAAAGACGAGTAAAGTAATTTGTAAAACATAACAATTTACTTAGCATGTTTTAATTTGAATGTTTTCGCTTCCTCTATGTTTTAAATAAATTATTAATGCTTCTGTTATGTTTTGATAAACGATTTTCATAACGAATGTAATGAATGGATTTTGATGCTCGGTTTTAGCACTTTGATTATGAAGGATTTTAGTTATCTTACAAAAGTTTTAAATTTTGCGTATTTTAAAAAGGTTATGAAAAACTGGGTCGTCACAGTCCAAATCCACTATTTTTGAAACAATAATTGCAGGTTTTGTATATCATCTTTATACCGTGTTTTGGCATACGTTGTCCTAAATTGTTTGGACTGAAAACCCATTGTAATGGGTTGGAACCAAACCCATGAGCCTCCGGCTTCTCGTTATTCAGGCTCGGGTTCAGGTTGCCATTGCGAGTGTGCAACGGTTTCTCCATCATCGGTGGTTTCTTTGTGTTGCACCACCACGGGTTCATCATCTTCTACCGCTGCGGTTTGGACAGTTTCCACTGTTGACTTCCCACGCTTGAATGCCAATTTATTTGCTCGAGAATACATTGTGATCGAATCTCTGACCTTGTTGTTCACTGAGAGTATTTCGTTGTTTGTTCGTGGTGAAAATGGCTCGCCGAGAGGATTTCGTGGTTTGTTCGTGGTGAAAATGACTGAGCCTTAGAACGACAACAGTTATGTATACCGCTGAGTTAAAAGACCGAGGCCAGCACACCGCCACGGTGTCTCAAGAGACCGCTGGGTTTGGTATCACACGGCGGCGGTCTCTTGAGACCTCCCAGCGGTTCAGGCCAAATTTGGCCCTCTTTTCTTGGAAAACCATGGAGCTGCGACGGTTTGTCTACGAACCGCTGCGGCTCCACATCATCTTGTTAACTGCAAACGTGACAGCGATGTTAACTTTGTCTTTTTCCCATACGTCAGCGGTTAATTTGTTAGAAAAAAAGGATGATGGTTGGTTTGTCACCAACAGTAAAGGATGATGGTTAATTTGTCATTTTCCCTTTATACAATAAATGGTGGAGATAAATTGAATTTATGAAAATAAATCATAATCCATAGACACACACATAAACTCTAATTATTAAATTGCTGGATACTATTGCCTATTGGTATTTTGTTATTCATTTATATAACTTACAAACTCGAAGTAATGGTAATCATACCACAAAGGAAAATTATTCCTTTTTATCATGTTAGATGTAGAGATGTTAACCCGCCCACTCGCTTGGCTCAGTACTGTAGCTAGCTAAGCTTGACTCAGCTCGTTTAACTCAGAACTTGTGAGCTGGCTCGAGTTGAAATATTTTTTGGGCGAGCTCATTAGACTCAACTCGTTAAGCTTGCTAAGCTCATTAGACTAACCTCATTTAGCTCGCTAGGCTCGGTGAGCTAAATTTTTTCAAGTTTGGCTGACTCGTTTGTCACATCTATTTTAAAATGCACTCCACCTATTTGTAAAAATGCCGAGATGAAAGTTTCATCTATAAAAGTAAGTTGTTCGACTAACACCAATTATTCCAATTAAGCTTTTTTATTTCATACTTAGTTATTTTAGATAAATCTCATTGTTAATTAGACTAATTAACATGAAATTGGTCGTTGAAATATAAATTATGCAAAATATGATATTTGTATATCTTTTTTTAGTCAATAGTTTCTCAAGCATAGTTGGAAACACTAATTATTATTATGTCATGTGTGTTTGTTGGATGTGTTGTTTTTGATGAAAAATTAAGAAATATTACAAGATCCATACAACCAAAGTACTAATGAAAAAAACATTTCCATATAAGCATTACTCTATCTCTTCGTCACCTCTTTCTTTCCTCCCTATTTCTTTTATCTTTCACTCTTTACTTCTTTCTCTTTCTTTATTATATAAATACCACATTTCTAATTCATTTTTTAAATATTAAATATTTATAATGTTAAATATTTGTAATGATATTCATGTGATATACTTTTTTATTGGATCGGCTCAAATAATTTTTTTCCTCAATATAGGTCATTTTATACATTAATAAAACAATTTAATTAATTAAATGACTAACTATTATAATAATAAACAATTATTGTAATTTTAATAATTAAAATTAAAAAAAAATATTATATTGATATAAATTAAAATATTTATGTATGCTCGACTCGTTAGGCTTGGCGCATTAAGGCTCTTTAGACTCATTTAGTCGGCTCAACTTGTTTAACTCGTGGTTTGTGAGGTGGTTTGAGTTGCAAATTTTTTTGGGCAGGGCTCGTTATGTTCTGCTCGTTGGACTTGCTAGGTTTCATGGTCCTACTTTCAATAGACTTAAGATAGACCGTGCGACACCCGTTGTTAGAGGGAACAACGAGTCAGCCTACGAAGTATGCCAATGGCACCAATTGCCCACAACGTTAGAGCGAGCTTTGTGTCTAACGAGTGAGCAGTAAGTGAGCGATATTAATAAAAAAGAGCGTCATTGAGCATAGTGAGTATGTAAAAGCTTGTTCATTGACAGCAAATTACATTGGGTAGGGGGTCTACATGTAGTCATGTCTATCCCCCTAAAGAGCAATTTGTACCATTCCCACTATGGCAAGAGTAAACATGCTATGGTGGTGAGGAGTTACTTGCCCAAAATAGAAAGAAAAGAAATATAAATGAATTGCTATAAATGGAAAGAAATCTAACTTAACAGCAAGGGCGGCCATGGACAACACGTCTTGGACAAGTTCAGATTCTTACATTCTCCCCCAACTGAGCTGTTGATGTCCTCGTCAACTTGTCTTCAGCTTTAATTCTTCAATCTTCTGTGTGACATTTTTCAAGTCGTCTTCTTTCTCCCAAGTAACTTCATCATCTCCAAGTCCCTCCCATCTGACCAAGAACTCCGTGTGTAGGCGGCGGCCTGTCTTGACTCTCTGATCTGCTAGAATTTATTCGACTTTCTTTTTCTTCCGGTAGTTGAGGGCGATGTCTGGTCTGGTTATATTATTCCCTGTCTAGTCTTCATCGTCTAGATGGTATGGCTTTAGGTTGTCGATATGGATTACCGAGTGGATTTTAAGCCACGCAGGTAGATTAACTCTGTAAGATGCCTGTCCGATCCTTTCAATGACTTGGACTGGGCCTTTGTATTTTCGGACAAGTCTCTTGTCTCTCTTACCTCGGAATCAGAGTTGTTTAGGCAATAGCTTCACCAACACAAGGTCCCCGGCTTTGAATTCCAATGTACGCAGTCTGCCCATTTTTTCATGTGTTTGGAGGCTCGTTCCAGGTAGGCACGAGCTATCTCTGTATTTTGCTTCCACTCTTTAGAGAATTATAGGCTTTTGGGCATTTCCCTGAGTAGGGATGATCAAGGATGTGCGGCATGGTTGGTTGTCTTCTGCAGACTACTTCAAATGGGCTCATTCCTATTGAGGAACTTTTCTGACAGTTAAAGCAAAATTGTGCCGCATCGAGCAAACTTGGCCAATTCTTCTGATTGGTGTTGATGAAGTGTCGCAGATATTCTTCTAGTAAACTGTTGAAACGTTCAGTCTGGCCATCAGTTTGTGGGTGATAATTGGAATAGATATTCAGACTAGATCCCAGCAACTTGAACAGTTCTACCCAGAAGGCTCCCGTGAATCTGGTGTCTCGATCACTGATGATACTTTGAGGTATTCCCCATAACTTCACCACATTTTTGAAGAAAAGTTGTGCCGTTGTCTCTGTGGAACAATATTTTGGGGCGGCTATGAAAGTGGCATACTTAGAAAAGCGGTCAATTATCACCAAGATTGCTTGAAAGTCATTCGAGGACGGCATATTTGTTATGAAGTCAAGAGATATACTTTCCCAAGGTTTTGTTGGCACCGGTAGTGGCTCTAGTAGACCGACTACTTTGTCCCTTTCAGTCTTGTCTTGCTGACATACTAAATAGGTCTTGGTATATTGCATCACGTCGTCTTTCATCTGAGGCCAATAATATTCTCTCTTTAATAGGGCATAAGTTCTTTGCCATCCAGTATGATCGGCCCACAAGGTGTCGTGGCATTCTCTCAATAGAGTTCACTGTAGATCATTGCTCCGGGGCACATAAAGGCAATTTCCCTTGGTTAATAATAGGTCTTCCTTGACCCAGAATTGTCGGGTCTTCTTTTCCTTTACTAATTGCATGACGGCCCGAGCAACAAGGTCGTCTTGTAGACAATCTCGAATGCGATCTCTCATTGACCCGGTAATTTTACTTGCTTGAAGTTGAGACAAATAGCAAAGACTAGCACACTCTATTTTTCGACTGAGGGCGTCAGCTGCCTGGTTTGATTGGCCCGACTTGTGCTCAAAATGGAAATCAAATTCTGAGATAACTTCATGCCAACGCTCTTGTTTAGAGGTCAGCTTTGGCTGCTCAAAGAAATGACAGATTGCGCTGTTGTCGGTCTTTACTATAAACTTTGTTCCAAGTAGGTGCTGTCTCCATACACGAAGGCAGTGTACTACGTCCAACATTTCTTTCTCTGAGGCTATGTACCTTCTTTCAGCTTCTTTTAGCTTGTGGGTTTCATAAGCGAAAGAATGACCATTTTGTAGGAAGACACCTCCGAGTGCGAAGTCATATGCATCAGTTTTGACTTCAAATGGCAAAGTCACATTTGCTAGAGACAGAACTAGACTTTGCATCATAGCTTCTTTAAAATTAGCAAAGGCTGTCAGACATTCTTGATTCCACTCCCAAAGGACTCCCTTCTTTAATAGCTTGGTGAGAGGTGCTACCTTCTTAGAGAATCCTTCCACAAATTGCCTATAATAATTTGCGAGACCGAGAAAAGAATGCAATTCTATAACTGAAGTGGGGTTTCTCCATTCTTAGATTGTTTTGACCTTGTCAACATCCATGCGAAGCTATCCTTGTTCAATAATGTGGCCAAGGAACCCAATACGTTTCTAAGCAAATGAGCACTTTTCTTTCTTTACATACAACTGATTCTGTCTCAGCTTCTCGAAGACTAGACGAAGATGAACTTGATGTTCTTCAAGGCTATCGCTATAGACCACGATGTCATCCAATTATACCACCACAAATTTATCAAGGAATTCATGGAATATTTGGTTCATTAGAGTGCAAAAAGTCGCGGGAGCATTTGTTAGTCCAAAGAGCATCACCAAGAATTCAAAAGCTCCGTATCTAGTCACACAAGTCGTCTTTTGCTCGTCACCTTCTGCAATCCTAACTTGATAATAATCTGAACGCAAGTCAAACTTCGTGAAATATTTTGCCTTGTATAGTTGATCAAAAAGGTCAGTGATGAGGATGAGATACTTGTTCCAAACAAGGACTTTGTTAAGGGCTCGATAGTCAATACACAAGCATAAGCTACCATCCTTTTTCTTTTAGAACAACACAGGTGCTCCAAAGGGTGCCTTTGCAGGTCTGCTGAACCCTGTCCTAAGTAATTCATCTAATTGCTTTCTCAATTCTGCTAGTTCAGGTGGGGCCATTCGATAGGGTGCTTTTGTTGGGAATTTAGTTCATGGGGTGAGCTCAATCTGATGATCGATGTCCCTGCGTGGAGGTAGTGACTTCAGTAAGCATTCAGGCATAGTACTCTTGTATTCTTCAAGTACTTCAATTATTTCCGAAGGCACTACTTCTTCTTTGCCTTTCTCCATGATCGAAGGGACAAGGACATAGGTTGGATCCTGGTTCTTCAATCCTCTTTTAAATTGCATAGCTGAGATCATTTTTATGCTACTGGTGCTTGGTGGCTTGAGAATTGGGGGAACTACTGTCGGATTGTTCCCTGTAATCACAAGACATTTAGCAGATGGAATGGGGATGACCTTGTGTTCCATCAAAATTCCATCCCAAGTATAGTATCGAAGTTGTCCATCTTTGCCACGACAAAATCATCTAGTCCCGACCACGAGTTGAGCTTTTCTTACAACCCCAACCATGGGCATTGCATTTGCATTAATAGTCTTCATCTTGCCGGTGGTCCTCTCTAGTTTAAGACCTAAGCAGCGTGCTTCCTTTTCTGTTATGAAGTTGTGGGTAGCTCCCGAGTCGATCATAGTGCTTTTGATGGCTTTATTATTGACAAAGGTCTCCACATACATGAGGCCTTTAGTAGGGGTCTTTTTCATCTCTTCCATCTGTTGCTGAATAGCTAATAAGAATGTCATTGTCCCAACTTCTACAACTTCTGTGGGTTCTACTTCAACAACTTCTTTTGCTGGGCTGTCGTAAGTAATCGAAGCTTGTAAAGTTGTTAACGCCGATCTATGGGGACATGCGGTCCTTTACACAAGAAGCAGGACATAGGCCTATTCGTTAGTCACTGGTAATTAGCTCCCCTCGATGTCTCTTGGCCCTCTCTTGGGACATACGACTTTCTTTCAGCAGTGCTCGGGTTTGGTCTAGGGGACTTCGTATTACTTGAATTGTTTGGAGGATTCTTTTTCTGACCAGGATTCTCGTTAGTGTAGTCGAATAATCGCTCGGCAGCAGCAAGAGCACTTGAGAGGGTCTGTACTCTCTGTTCATATAGTTTTGTCTTGGCCCACGGTTTCATTCCTTCGATGAAGGTGCATATTTTGTCTTTTTCTGACATGTCTTGAATGTTTAGCATGAAGCCTAACGGATGCTGCTAGTCTGTTTCAGTTCTCGTAGCAATCGGCGTGCATTAAACTCAACGTTTTCGAGAAAGAATTGATCCTTCAACTGCTTTTTGAGCTCTTCCCAAGTATCGAAGACACAATCGCCATTACAAATGTCATTATGTTTTGACCTCCACTAGAGTTTTGCATCTCCAGTAAGATGCATTGTGGCCAAGGTCACCTTTGACTCTTCATCAATTTTAGTTGCTTTGAAGTATTGTTCTATGTCAAAGATGAAATTTTCTATCTCCTTGGCATCACGGGCTCCTCCAAAAGATTTCAGCTCAGGGATTTTCACCCGACTACATTCTACCAAACTTGAAGCTTGAGCTTGGTTTCCAATGGTTCTCATAGTGACGTTCAATTTGATGTTCATTTCAGCAATCTCAGCTTTGAAGGATTTGAACATCACCTTGAAGTCTTCCGTCAGGTCAGTCACGGCGCTTGACAGTCGAGTATGAGCAAGGTCAATCTCTTCGACGCGCTCCAAAACTTCCACCATAGCACTTGTGGAGCTCTCTTCACTTTCTACCCCTTTTCCCTTCTCTGGTTGAGATTCGAGATTCTCCACTTGATCCATCAGCTCTCAGACCGAGAGAATGTCTATCCGATTGTGAATAGCAGCAATCTCAACAGGAAATTCAGACATTTCCTTCATATGTTCCTCTAGAAAGCGAACGTTATCCGAGATTTCTTGGAGATACTTCATCTCCTCTTCGAGCTCGACCAAGCGCTCGAGCTGGTCCATCGATGAGTTTGCCTTCTCTGACAAATTCTTTCTCGGTATGGTTTCTTACGATTTCAGCTAACCTGGCTCTAATACAAACTGTCACAGTCCTACTTTCAAGAGACTTAAGAAGGACTGTGTGACACCCATTGTTAGGGAGAACAATGAGTCAGCCTACGAAGTGTGCCAATTGCACCAATTGCCCATGACATTAGAGCGAGCTTTGTGTCTAACGAGCGAGCAGAAAGCGAGCAAGATTAATCGAAAAGAGCATTATTGAGTATAGTGAGCATAGTTTGTACGTAAAAATCTTGTTCACTGATTGACAGCAAATTACATTGGGTAGGGGGGTCTACGTGCAGTCATGTCTCTCCCCCTAAAGAGCAATTTAGACCATTCCCACCATGGCAGGAGTAAACATGCTATGGTGGTAAGGAGTCACTTGCCCAAAATAGAAAGAAAAGAAATACAAAGGAATTGCTATAAATGGAAAGAAATCTAACTTAATAGCATGGGCGGCCATGGACAACACATCCTGGACAAGCCTGGATTCTTACACTAGGCTTGGTAAGCCAAACTTTTTTAGACTCAGCTTGGCTCTGCCTGACCGACTCATTTGTCACCTCTAGTTAGATGACATTTTAATTACCTAGTTATGCAGAGAAGTTATAAAGAATTGTAATGTAACGTACTAAATTTATTCCTAATTATTTAATTTAGGACTCAATCAACCAATCTTTCCAAATTAAAATTCATCAAACTCTAATTAGAGAAAATCATCTCTAATTTCCTGATTTAGGGAAATTAATCAACCCTAATCAAGCTATTTTTACATTCTCTAAATAAATCACTCACAAACAAGAAAATCTTCCAAATGCAACCATGATCCTTGCCTCAATTCAAAATTGATTTGCAATCCTTCTAAAGAGAAAAGGATTACTATCCTCTCTCTATAAATTGGAGGCATCGAGTGAAAAAAACACTCACCTCTGAAAAAGTTCCAAAAGCCTCACTGCTTGAGTTCCAAGCACTCCATTGCTCTTTGTCAAATTTTTGGGCAAAAATCCTCCATCGACTGAAGCCCTACCTCGGAGCGGCAAAGTTCCACTCCGACCAAGCTCTCCCTTTCAACACAAACTCTTTCCTCTAGCGAACGAAGAAGCTCTAGTGACAACGAACCTGAGAGACAGACCTATCTCTCTCATAGCAAAACTGTGAAGTCGAAGAAAGACGAAGAAGAGATTCAGGTTTTTGAAGTTGGAGTTGCCCAGATCGAACTGGTTTCTCGAATCTGAATCGAACCAATTACTTGAACCAATCCGTTTTAATTAATAATTTACTATTTTCAAAGTTTCACGAAATTTTGTAATTTAGAGTTTAAAATGATTTAATCAAACTTAAATTGTTAATCAATTTTAGGGAAAATATTTAAAATTTAAAATTTGGAGAAAATGAATTTAGGGTCGTTTGGAATAGTCAAACTACAAGGAAAAATCAAAGATATTTGAATCAAGGTATCACATGACGGGCGCAAACCTAATCCCTTTCTGGTTAGGAATGTGAGAATTTTAAAGTGACTCTTACGATAAAACTCTCGTAACAAATACGTTTGTGGTTGATCGTAATCGTATTATCATCTTTGTTGGAATAGAAACTGCTATCAACTGAACCGATTTGTTAGGAGGTGTCATTAGGGGAATCACTTTAAAAGTGGGCACATTGAAGGATAACATTCAAACCACTAGAAAAAAAAAAATAAAGACATTTGAATTAACGGTATCCGTAGACATATTAGGGTTGAGTCTAATTCCTATCGAGTTAGGAGCGGGAGAATTTTAAAGTAACTTTCACAGTAAAGCTCTTATAAAGAAAATATGTTTATTGGTAATCAAACTTGTATTCACATATTTGTTAGGGTAGAAGCCAATGCTGGGCATAAATTGTACCGAATCAAACTACAGTTCGACTTGAATTGGCAGTTCAGTCGCAGTTCAGTTTGGTTCAATCCTTATAGGAACCGAACCAAATTTTGGGTACAAAGGAATTGTGAGTAATGGTTCGGTTCATGGTTTTGGGGGGTTCAAAACTGTGATAAACCAAACCGAACATGAACCTTGTGTTAAAATCCTATCAAAACTAGTTAAAACTTGATCCAAAGCCCATAAAAACAAGGCACACTCAAAAAGGGGGTCCAAACCCGACCCAAAACCCAAATATAGATCCAAAATCAACAAAAAAATATAAATATTTTAAAAAAATAATTAAATATTTTTTTGAAACTGTACAAGAAATTATAATTATTGTTTAAACAATAATTTTTGACACTCAAAATGTGAATGATTTAGTAATGGAAAGGTAAAAATATTTAAAAGGTAAAATGCAAATTAAATATTAAATTTGGATCCGCTCGAATTAAACAAGGAACTTTGTTTTTGAACAAAATAAATCTCAAACTTTAAAATTCGTTCAATATAAACTCTGAATTTTTTTTTACAAAACAAAACTCAAATTTTGTATTGTAAACAAATTAGTGTTGGGAGTAATATGTTCAACAAACAAATATAATAGAACAATTTTGTAATATATGAATAAATTTATATTAATTAATATTATGTTAGTATTTTATAAAATTCATAGAAAATCATTTGGTTATTTATACTAACTTTATATTAACATATTTATTGTATATATGTGAGATAAAATATAAAGAGTAATAACAAAAAATAAGCACGTGACTTATATTTGAAGTATAGAATCTTCAAATAGTTAATAGTCATAAACATAGTTTATCTCATTAAAAATGTATAGTTATATCTCGACTATATATGTAATGACATAAGATAAATATGTTTTATATAATATGATTATATAGAATTAGATTAGATAAAATTATATTATTTTGATAATTTTTGTTAAATACATAATAATTAATTTATCATAATGATGGTCATGTATGTATGATATTAATTTATTGCATTTAACAAACTCCTATTTTATTTTAATTTATTCTTTGATTTACTTGGTAAAGTTTTGTACGAGCTACAATTCGTATACCTTGTATTAGCTTAAGTGTCACTAGGCTTATTTGTTTTGATGATGAATGTTTTAATTAAAATAATAAGTTGTTTATTGTTTTTTAATGCTTAATGTTTTTATCTTCATAATTATATTGATCTTAATTGGAAATACCGTTAATACGTGTTATTTTCTAACATGTTTATCTAAGTCCATGTAGCGTATATATTGATTAGTGAGACTTAGAGAATTCAAGAAATGCAAAGAAGGAAGAAGAGGTCGATTAAAGCTTGATGGAGGTCGTCCAAATTGCTGAAAATATGAAGAGGCGGTCGACCAAAATGAAAGTGGTCGACCGAGCAAAATGACAAATTGCTCACTTGTTGAAAATGCTAGAATGGAAGTCGACCAGTTGGAAGATGGTCAACCGGTTTTAAAGGTAGTGAACTCAATATTTTAGCAGCTGAGGAAGCAGACGAGTTAATCGACCGCAAAATGGACAGAGTCGAGCGAAGGGACTAAAATGTGAAGAAAGCGGTAGACTAGAGTGAAGAATGCGATCGACTGGTCAACCTGTATAATGCAACGACTAGTTCCAATGGTCGAATAGAGGTCGACCAAAATGGAGATGGTTGACCGATCGAGCAGAGTCTATATAGAAGATTCTCCAAAGCTCTTTTTAAACTAAGCGAGAATCGAATCGAAGCAAAGCTCTGCCAAATTTTATACTCGATTCCACATCAATCATAAAGTGTCAAACCTAGCTCTCCCCCATCCTAAAACTTGAGAGTTTACATTTGGAGAGCTTAGGTTATTTGTTGTATTTTCTATTTATTCTCTTTGTACTCAAATCAAGGGTGACGCCCTGCAAATAGTCAAGTGAAAGGGTGATCCCCTGATAAAGAGTCATTGTAAAGGTTTGGTTGACACCCGTGAAGTCAATCATCACTAACCGGGGTGGTTAGGTGATTAGGATCTGCATGTCAGAAACTTGGAGCGCGGATGTAGGTTGGAGTTACCGAACCGCATGAATAAATTTGGTTTGCAATTTCTCTAATCCTCACTCTTATATTTGTTATTATTTGATTTAATATTTGTTGTAAATCACTTAAGGTTTAGAGATTAAATTATCGCACGAAAAAATTTAGATTGCCTAATTCACCCATCTCTATAGACGTGCACATGGTCCAACAAATGGTATCAGAGTGGGGTTAATTAAAACTTTTTGTGTGTTATTGTATATATTGGTATAATTTTTTTTTATTTGCATATATTGGGTTAAGTTTCTTGTTGAAAGTCATTTGGATATTTTTGATTGAATTATTTGGTTACATAATTTAAAATGGCTTTCAATATGCAAGTTGAAAGATGATCATTAGTTAGACCTCCTTATTTTGATGATAGTGATTATGTGCATTACAAATCTAGGATGAGAATTTATTTACGATCTCTAGATTATGATCTTTGGAACATTGTTGAGAATGAACATTTTATTCTGCTTAAAATTAAAAATGGAATAAATGTTCCTAGATCATATTGTGAATTTAATGATTTAGATAAACGTAATTTGAGTTTAAATGTTAAAGCCATGAATGTTTTATATTGTGCTTTGAGTAGAAATGAATTTGATAAAGTACAAGCATGTGTAAATGCATATGATATTTGGAAATCTCTTGAGCTATACATGTAGGTACAAATCATTTTGATAGTGAAGAAAGCACATCCCTCCAAAGATGAGGAAATGACCAACGTATGCTTCATGGCTAAAAAAAATGAGGTAAACGTTTCTTCTAGTGATTTAGAAGAAAATTTTGAGGAAGATGAATTGCTTGATGCGTTTAATGAGTTAGATGATCAATTCAACATGCTAAAGTCTAAATATAAATATTTGAAAAAGAAAAATGATAATTTGATGAAAAAGCATTTTGAAATTGTTGAATCTTTTGACAAACAAATTTGTGATATGAAAATGTTGAATGATACCTCGAGATCAACTATCAAATCACTTGAGAATGAAATTAGCATATTGAAAGTTAAAAATAATGATTTAAATAGTGTTGTGCTTAATTTCACAAAATGGAGCAAAAATTTAAATATGCTCCTAGGTCAACAAAATGTTACGTCCAATAAAATCAGAATTAGCTATCAACCATTTATTAAAAAGAAAAATTATAAAAAAAATTTTATTTGTCCTACTATTTGTAATAGTTGTACTACACAGGACATAAATCTTTGTTGCCCATCAAAATTAAATGATAAAATGACAACTTCTAAATTGGTGTGAGTTCCGAAAGGAACCATTCCTAGAATTAAAGAACCAAAAAAGATTTGAGTGCCTAAGAAAAGTACTTAAGTGTTTTTCAATTATGAATCAAGAGTATGCATAATTGTTTGATAAAAATGTTTATTTTATTGATTATACTTTTGATTTGAATTGAATGGATTATATGCATTTAGACATTTTTTTTAATATTGATTCTTTTATTTGCATATCCTTTTGGTATAATTGGTCTAGTTTCTTTTTAATCTCTCAATTGGATTAATTCTTCAATTGGTTCATTTTGGTTTTAATTTTTGTTAATCCAACAATTGGTGTCTTAATTTGCATATATTTAATTATTGTTGGTGGTTGAATTTGATGTCTTAGTAGCTCCCCAATGAATTGAAATTGTTTATTGAAATAGGGGGAGAAAATAGTTCTTAACTTGAATAAATCTTTTGATCAAAGTTTAAATGTTTTTATTACTATTGGTAAATTGATTTTTCTTCTTGGTATCGAATTAGATGATTCTCATAACAATTGTTTTTTAAGGGGGAGAAATAGAATTGTTTGGTTTTGGTGTGTTAACGCTCAATTATTATGTTTGTTTTATGCTAAAGGGGGAGAATTAATTTGTATTGATGTTATGGATTTCCCCATGGACTTTTTTTTTTTTTGTAAAGGGGGAGAGTTAAGTTATTTGAATGATTTGTTTTGAGTAATGCCCCAATTTTTTTTATAATGTCTAAAAGGGGGAATAATATTTGTTTGGAATCAATTGAATTGAATTGTTGATTTGATTTGATGATACCTATGATTGATTTCTCTTCATATATTCTTGATGATAATTCAATAAGGGGAGATGAAAATAGATTGTGTTATTTGTTTGATTGATTTCCCTCCAACATCCTTATGTTTTGAATAATGATAAAGAGAGTATTTTTTTTATTATCCATGTTAGACTTCCCCATTGATTTCTTTTTTATTATGATAAAGGGGGAGAGATTTATATAAGTTGAATAATATATTTGCATGAAATTAAAAGTTAGATATATTGCATAAACTAAGAGAGATAGATCAAATTATGCAATACTATATGCACATGCTTAGACTTAGAAATAAACAACTTATAATATGTTGTCATCATAAAAAAAAAAAGGGAGATTGTTAGCCTAAGTGTCATTATACTTATTTGTTTTGATGATGAATGTTTTAATTAAAATAATAAGTTATTTATTGTTTGTTAATGGTTAATGTTTTTATCTTCATAATTATATTGATCTTAATTGGAAATACCTTTAATACGAATATTAACGTTTTCTAACATGTTTATCTAAATTCATGTAGTGTATATATTGATCAGTGAGAGTTAGAGAATTCAAGAAATGCAAAAAGGGAAGAAGAGGTCAACTACAACTTGATGGAGGTCGACCAAATTGCTGAAAATATGAAGGGTGGTCGACCAAAATGAAAGTGGTCGACAGAACAAAATGACATATTGCTCACCTATTGAAAATGCTGGAATGGAAGTCGACCAGTTGGAAGGCAGTCGATCGATTTTAAAGGCAGTGGACTTAATATTTTAGCAGCTGAGGAAGCGATCGAGCGGTGGACTAGTTAATCGACCGCAAAATGGACAGAGTTGGGCAAAGAGACTAAAATGTGGAGAAAGTGGTCGACTGGAGTGAAGAGGCGATTAACCGGTGAACTTGTATAACGCAACAGATAGTTCCAACGGTCAAATAGCGGTCTACTAAAATGAAGATGGTTGACCGATCAAGCAGAGTCTATATAGAAGATTCTCCGAAGCTCTTTTTAAACTAAGTGAGAATCGAAGTGAAACTCTGCCAAATTTTATACTCAATTCCACATCAATCATAGAGTGTCAAACCTAGCTCTCCCATCATAAAACTTGAGAGTTTACTTTTGGAGAGCTTAGATTATTTGTTGTATTTTCTATTTATTCTTTTTAAACTCAAATCAAGAGTGGCGCTCTGCAAATAGTCAAGTGAAAGGGTGACGTCCTGAGATAGAGTCATTGTAAAGGTTTAGTTGACACTCGTGATGTAATACCCCGATTTTCCGTAACAGAATTAAGTGAGAATAATCAGGAATTAATTGGATAATTACAGAAGATTTAATTAATGGAAATTAATTTAGGAAATGGAATCGGAAAATTTAAATTGCACCTATAATAATCATTAAACAATATTTCGGAATAAATCAAGAATAGAAAATTGGTAAAAAATAATTTAATTAAATGAAGAATTTAATTGAATTAAAAGTGAATTATAAAGGGAAGAATTTAATGAATGGAGGGGATTAATTAGGAATTTAAATAAAGGAAATGTAAGAGAGTTGAACCGAACTGATTTGGTTCTGGTTTGGAAGATGGAATGGTTGGGTGAAAGAAAAGAATGGCCCGACCATTCTTATTAAGCAAACAGAGAGAGGGAGAGCGAAGAGGAGAAGAGAGGGAGAGATCATGAGATGCAGGGAAGAGTTTGTGAAGCACACGAAGTTCCTGCGGGGAGCTGGACTTCGACTGGGGCATCTTCGCGCGGCTAGTGTTTGGCGGGTCGCTCTTAGGTGAGAGCAGGGTCATTGTCGACTACTTGGCAAACTGCGGAGCTAGGACTTGACACAATCGAGCCGCGGGAACGAATGAACAGCTCTGACGTGCTGCGATGTTCATAGAGCCCAAGCTGTGGTGGGTATTGGCGAAGCTGGATGAGGATTTCAAAGCAAACGGAAGTGGCAGCATCTTCTTCGATAGAGGTAAGGTATTTATACGTTTTGGTTTCTCTGTTTTCCATTGTCGAGTGTATAGAGCTGAGTTTTATTCCGTTTCTTCTGTTGTTTGTAATGGGTGTTGTTATCGTGAGAATGGATGAGGCGAAGGATGGGCAGGGAGTGAGTAGTCATGGATGACAGTGAGGCTTTCAGGAGCGTTTTTTGACTGAACAGCAATTGGGTTTTCTTCGCTACTCTGTTGCTCCACTACGTGGCTAATGGTAGTGGCACAGAATGGTAGTGAAGAAGATGAAGGAGAATGGTTGTGCTCTGTGCTTCTTGTGGGATCTTCAGGTAAGGTTTGATGGACTTTATGAGAATAGTTGTAGAAGATAAAAGGATAAAGAATATAGTCCACTATTGTTTGATTTTAGTCCTGTACATTTAAGTATTATCTGTTGGTTAATATTTGTAAGTATAGCTCTGTGGATATAATGTTCAGATTACAGCTTTTATGGATATTGTGAGGGTGATGCTTTGTGGATTGGTTCTCTGGAAATAAGTTTTTATTTGATGAATGTTGTGAAGTCGGTACTTTAGTTTTGTTGCTGCCTTTTAGTTGGTGAAGTGAAAGTATGATGTATGTTGGATTAAAGCTGGGGTTTGTTCTCTATTTGGGCTTAGAGATATTCTGACATGGGGTTGATAATATGTGAATCCTGTTTGGATTTTATTAGGGATGTTCATGGTCCGGTTTGGTTCAGTTCCAGAGTGGAACCGAACCGAACCGGTTGGTTTCGATTTTGGATTTCCAAAACCGGAACCGGTCGTATGGGAAATCGGTACAGAACTGGAATTTTGATACCGGTTTGGTACTGGTTAGGAACCAAATATAATTTTTTTAAAAAATATTATAATAAAATTTTATATAAAAAAAATAATCCAACCACAACAACAAGCAGTCCAAAAAAATAATCCAACCAAAACAACAAGCAGTCCAACGAATCAATAATTTCATACCAAGTAGAGCAGAATCAACAACAATTGAATCAACAGTCTTAACTACTTGACTAGGTATTCAATAGAATCATAATCTCAAACAATCAAACCACAACAGACAGTCCAAATTCCAAAACAGTAAGTAAACACAGCAAAATTAGGGAAACTCGATAAGCTAGATTTTGAAGTTGATATTACCCTCACAGCTGGACCTGTATACTTGGAAGTTGCAGGCTTCGGCTTCGGCACTTGGTAGCAGCAGTCCGCTAAGAACAATTTATATGTACCTGGACCTGTATAACAGAAATATCAAACATTACATTTAGTTGACGAACAGGCTTCGACAAACGGCACTCGGCAGAACAGAACAAAATGGAGCAATGCCAGTGAGATTACTAACATGTGACTGTAAGTGTGAGTTTGTGAACTGCGAATGGAGCAGTAAGCTAGCGACCGAACAACCTGTGAGTGTGAGTCGGGACCGTTCATCGTTCGGGAGACGAACCGAAGACGCATCACAGACGCAGATGGAAGACAAACTGAGCTCTCAATCGACACAGACCGACAGACGAAGACCTGACTCGTGAACGTTTGCCGTTTGGGAGCGTTTGCCTTTCAAGGAGCGTTTGGGTTCTAGATCGGGACTCGGGAGGGGAGAGGTACTTCAGTCTGTAGAGTGCAGAACACCCCCGTCCCCTACCCCTAATTAATCTGTCATTTCGGTACCAGTTCTTCGGTTTTGAGCAGCTGGAATAAAAAACCGGACCAAAAATTTTGGTTATACATAAACTTAACAGAAATTTGGTTCTTCTATGGGCAAAACTGAACCAAACCGTCCCAAAACCGCCAGTTTCAATTTGGTTCTTCAATTCCAGTTTGGTTTGCACACCTCTAGACTTTATTGTTGGATTTTAGTCAATGTGGATATGTCGGTTCGATGTTTCGGGTTATATTCTGTCGAAGCCATATTCTATTTGGAGAATAGTTTAAAGTAATAAGTTTGTGATTACTATCAATGATAAATTGTGGGTAAGAAATATTGTTATGAGTTGTGGAAATCTATAAAGGGATATATGAGGGTTAATAATTAAATCTATAAAGTGCTAGGTGGGTTGTCCATTCTCTCTGTTTTCATTTCGGTTATAATGAATAGGCATTGGGAGATTTTATTGTACTGTTTTACCTTTGCATTGATGTGAAGTGTTCAGGTTTCATAGTGTTGCATGTTTATGCATGAGTCAACATATAAGAAAGATAAAACAAGGAATAAATGCAGGAGATATAATTGAGTGTCCATCCATACCAAGTGGATGAGTTCTAGGCTAGTGGTATGGGACGCTAGTCCAATAACAGGTTCGTGCGGGCTGATCACCCAATCAGACTGCTCATTTGGGTTAAACGGTTACCCACTCGATATCAAAGCGAAAGAAAATACGTAAATGGTGACTGAGGACAAGCTGCCCAAAAGGGCGGGCCAATGGGTCGTAAGCCCGTTAACTAGCTTCCAGTGCAACCCGGGGGCTGACGAGCATAGAGGATTGTTGGGTTGTTGTGCACTAAGTGCACAAAAGTTAACAGAGGACTCCCAAAAGGGCGTGGAGTCTGGGCTCCCAAAAGGTTGTGGAGTCCAAATCTCCCAAAAGGGCATGGAGAAACATAGTGTGTGCCCCACTGTCGTGCCTACTCATATCCGAAAAGATAAAGAAAAGAAACGAAAGCAAATGAAAAGAAAAGAAGCTAAAGCAAAGGAAAGAAAAGACACGAAAAGAAATGAAATGAAAAGAAAACAAAGATCACGACATGTTAGGTTCATAGTCACATGCATTACTGCTAAGTCTTAGACTTATAGATGAGCTTTACATTGTAGGTACATGTATTAAAGAGGAAATGGAAAATGCAAAGACACATTGAGGAAGCTCGCTCATGATGAATACTTGGCAGTTGTTGAGTAATCCGATAATTTACTTGACTGTTTTATTAAATGAATATTTTACACAAAATTTGTAAGGGACTACTAACTAATTGTGTTTTGGCAAGAAAAAGTATTTAATTGACAAAGTCTTTCGCTACAAATGTTTTATGAATGCATGTTTTAGTAATTGGTTTTAAAGTAGGGTTTTATCGCAAAAAGAATTTAAGTTACATCGTTTTAGTGGGACGGTTTTAAAGAAAAAAATATATCCCAATAATTTACCATAAAATAACATTTTCTAAAACGGGGCGTTACACGTGATGTCAATCATCACTAACCAAGGAGGTTATGTTATTAAGGATCTTTGAGTTGGAAACTTGGAGCGCGGACGTAGGCTGGAGTTATGAACAAATTTGGATTGCAATTTCTCTAACTCTCACTCTTATATTTGTTATTATTTGATTTAATATTTGTTATAAATCACTTAGGGTTTAGAGATTAAATTATCTCACGAAAAAGTTTAGATCACCTAATTCACCCTCCCTCTATAGGCGTGCACACGGTCCAACACCTTGTATATTGGGAGTGAATTAAAATAAATAGCTGAGAATGTTAACATTGATACAATGAAATTAATTTCTATAGATTCTCTTGTTTGTTAGTTCATGGATTGGGTAATTAGCTCGCAATTCATAATTGTTAAGAATTAATTATTCAATAAAAAACTAATTATATTCAAGGATAAAAAAGTAATATGATAGGTTAACAGATTATAAACCTAGCTCTATTACCAATCTAAATGGAAGGTTAATACATATGTAATGACTAAATCAAAGAACATTACTGTGAGTAAATATACTCTATAGTTTTGAAAGTACAACTCTAAGTATTTAGTGGAATTACTTTAGAGTTAATAATTATGTTAAGTAATATAAAGAGTTTATATTAATTAACAAAAAATTATTGGAGTTTAAACTATTAAGTTTATCGATTCCTTCATCACCTTCTCTCATTATTCGAATAATAGAAAAATGAATAAAAAAGGTTAAATAATTAATTATGAATTAATTATTTAATACACTTAATAATAAGTTTATTATTTTCAATTAGATAGAATAATTGAAATTTTGATTATTTAATTGATTAGACACAATGACAAAACTTGTCATAGTTAATATATTTGTTATATTTCATTAAATAAAATAATTAAATTATTTATTATTTAATTAATTAACAAATATAAATTAACTTTTGAAATGATTTTTAAAATGGATTATTCCAAATTTGAGTTAAATTCATGGTGCCAAGTGTTGAGCTATAATGATAAGTTGTTTTGATTTCCATTACGGTTTTGTTATGAATATGCCATTATGAAATCAATTTCAACTTAAATAAGAGATTAAATTTTATAACGGTTTTCTCTAAGTGTCACAATGAACATTGTGAAATTATTCCAATATAAATAAA
Organism: Begonia loranthoides; assembly: GCA_022433065.1. Classification (NCBI taxonomy): domain Eukaryota; kingdom Viridiplantae; phylum Streptophyta; class Magnoliopsida; order Cucurbitales; family Begoniaceae; genus Begonia; species Begonia loranthoides. The sequence goes on along the minus strand of CM039474.1, from coordinate 26,717,075 downwards.
GATTCAACCTCATTAGCACATGGTGATGGGAATCTTTGAGATTGTATAATCCATTTTGAGAGCAAATCCATAAGTCTTCCATATTGGTCTTAGAGAATCATTCTCTAAATCCAAAGAGATCATCTTATGTGTTGAGAATAAGTTCATCACTATGATGATTTGATGTTAGTAGGTGTTGAAAGATTTTTTGGAAATTTCCGTTTGGTTTGAGATTTAATTTTTAAATTTATATTAGAGTTGAATTGGTTGGTTTAAAGTGTTAATTTTGGACTTATACCGTATTGAGGTAACCTCGAGCTCAATTTTCATTTACGGCGTATTAGAATTTTGATTATTTTGAATTTAAGGTTTGGATTAATAAATGAGAAAATTGTAATCTAGCACGAAAATAAGTTTAGTTTACCATTTGGAATGTTTTGGTTGGTTAAAGTTGAAGTTTTGCTCGAAAAATGAAAGATTTGATGAAAATTTTGAAATTTCCAGCTGTGGATTCCAATGCATTTTAAAGAGTATTTTGATAAAGAAATTAATTGGTAATCCATATATTTTGATAGGTCTATTGGATTAACCTGAGATTTAGACCTATTAATTTTCAATTTAATTGAGTATTTCCCAACTATTGATAGACTATTTGAGGTAGGAGTTTTATTTTATGTCCAGCATTGCATTATTTTCCGAACGATTATTTTGAGACGTTATCTCATATAAAATGACGAGTCTGTTATGACCGTCTGTTTTTACAATATTATATGTACAATTTTCGTTGGACATGTTTTATTTCGAGCATGCACATAATTTATTGATCACCTTGGTCGAGTGCACCAAAGTTTGATTGACCCGCAAAAGGGGTCCTGTTTTATATATGCACATTCGACCATTAGAGGATGTGTTTGTTGTGTTAACTAGAGTAATGAGGCAGCTGATTGTGTCGTGTCCCTAGTCGCAAAACCCTAAACCCGATCAGGACATTATTATTGTGGCTTTAGCAATCGCCGAGTATCGTCTTGGTGTGCTCAAGCCGTGAGTGATTCCATTTTCACTGAGATTTTGTGGGGCCTATTTTATGTACATACCACACTATTGTGGACGTTTTCCATATTTTGCCTCACTAGTCGATTTTACTTAGTTTTAATTAAATGTTTTAATCATGACATGTTCTCTCATTTAATTTATAAAAATTCTAATTGTTGAATATAAAATACTTCCCCTATTGAGTTTAGTCGACTCACCCCAACGACATATATTCAGATATTAATTTGGACGATCACTAGCTATCGTCGTAGGATTGAGCTAACATTTCCCATATTACTACAATATTTTATTTTGAGAGATTTGTGAGGTTAAATTCTTTTACTTAAAATTTGTAATAATATTTGTATAATTTTTTTTGAAATTGTTGACACTTTTATTTCGGATATATATTATCATCTTATTTCGATGTCACTATTCGACCTTCGGTATAGCCCATTTGGCTGAGCCTTATTCACTAAAGTTTTTCGCGACCTAGTTAAATAAGTAAATAAATATAAAGTCAAGGGGTTGAGCGGTTTGGTTCGGGTTTTGGGTTTCGGGTTTCGGGTTGGGTCGCTCCCCATTCTGTCTCGGGTCTCCTCCAGGATGTGACAATCACGCCGACACGTGTTTATTCGAGGTGAGAATGATTGATGGAGAAGATTGAAGGTTTCAAAGGTTGAGGAAATCATTATCAAATTTCCCCGATTTTGTACCCCTGTGAAGTTAGCTACAAAAGTATATTTTCTTAATCTGTTTTATGTTCATGTTAAATTATTTTCTATGAAATATAGGTTATACACATTACCATTGTTATGAACATCAGTAATTCCGCCGTGTGAGGGAACTTAAAAACCAACAATTAGACCCCACTTGAATTTGCTTTGATCATAATCAAACCGAATTGACATTATAATATTTGTATTATTAAAATTTTAATTTCAAAATTACAAAAAAGACCAAAACTAGCATAGATCAACTAAAAATGACTCAAAATCAAGTCCAAACCAGCTCATATCAAGCCCAAACAAAAAAAAATCTAAAGCTCAAATTGAATCAGAACTAAACCGAAAAAATTGATATGAGTTTCATTTTGTTAATAGTGCAAACTTCAATATTCATTTTGTTCAAATAAAAGTTCAATGTTTAAGTTCAACAAATTTTAAAGTTTGAGGTTCATTTTGTTGAATTTTTTTTTCAGGATTTAAGTTAAATGAACTCTAAAGTTCACGATTTAATTTAGTCGTAATTAGTAAGATTAGCAATGTACGTAGCCTAGATTTCAACGATTAAAAAAAGCAAGAATCTTTTTATGGAACAACTGAATAATAATCAAGGAGGAGCCCTTGGACTCAACAATATTTTTTTAGCAACTAACAAAACAAAGATTCGGAAAGAAGACAGACAGTAGGAAGATGAAGAATTTATAAAGGCATCAATTAAATGTTGGGAAATTAACAAATCAACTATTGTACTTTATGATCAATAATAAGTCAACCACTAAACAATTTTTGCTAACAACTTAAACATTGAACTATAAAAAATAGACGCTGCAAACAGTGCCGTTACCTGTTGAGAAATATTACCGCGAAAACCGCTGCCGATTCACTAAAACTCTTTGTAAATTCTAATTTTTCTGCTAAAATTGCAATAATTAAAGCAATATTACCTATAAGATGATGTTAGGAAGCTTAGGCATGGTTCAGTCCGTCGTCAAAAATAATTTTCACATTTTCAGTTTTCCGAACATCTTCTCATTGTTGAAAATAGTTTTCTCTTCTTGATTTCACCGCCTAGTTCTCATCACCATCTTCTCCTACCTCTTCCTGGTCCATCGTCGTGGTCTAGTGTTCATCACCAATTTCTCACTTTTTGCAAAAGAAAATAATCTTTCTGCTGCGGAAAGTGATAGTTCCGAAGCGGAAAGTGATCGTTCCACAAATAACAATAATTTTTTCGCAAGCAGAACATTGTCGTTCTATTGTGGAATGACAATTCTTTTCAACGAATAGTGGAAAGACAACGTTCCGTCAAAGAAAGACAATGTTCTGCAGTGGAACAACAACGCTTTTTAACGGAAAACGTAACTATTAGTCCATTTCCTAAAGTTCAATGGTTAAGTTGTTAGCAAAAATACTTTAGTGGTTGACTTGTCATTGATTACAAAGTACAATGGTTGATTTGTTAATTTCCCTTAAATGTTCAATTGTTGTTAAGGAGTTTCCTAAATCAGCAGCTTTGAAAAAAACTCAGTTTCTGTATATTCATTGATAAAATTAGGTTTTTGTTCATATTTTTTCTCGATCATTGAAATTAAACAGCAGCTGAAAACTCATTATTCAAACAGGTATGAGTATTCGTTCACTGTGATTGATGGTGATTATGCATTTCTAAAATTGGAGGGCTGGGTTTGAATAATTAGCAACTTAAACCCTAGGGATGCCGGTAGGCGATTTCCTTCGTAGATATTCTCACCTTCATTGTTGTATGTAAACTTCAGAGAAGTATCACTTCAATTGCTGCTTATCAAAAGCTAATCATGTAAGCATATTTAATACTAAACAGATTTACATGCTTGCAATACTTTTCATCCCATTAACGTGTTTGATTTAACCATTCATTTATTAAATGAAAATACCAACCTTGGTCCATGATATTATATGCTTTTGATGAAGATATTGAATTCGTTTATCGCTTTAAACCTTTCTCTTTAATTCATTTCTTCAATGATGCAGAAATCGAGTATAGTTCACCTTCCTAATTTTTAGAGATTCGAGAGAGAGAGAGTAGTCATTAGAATGAATCTGTAATCTTCTCTCTTGGTGATGAAGAAGACACTCATACGAAAGGTATCCCTCCATACATACCTTTCCGATCATGTCTCTTCATTCATATCCCTTTAAACTATACTTTGTACATTTAATTAAGGTTAAGGTGAGGGAATTAAAACCCAATTAACTTAATGTAGTTAACGCTTAACAACCATCACATTAAGCTCTTTAATATTAAGTCAATGTAACATTAATTAACATGGACCACATTTATATAGATTATAATTAAATAATCTAACAATCTCCCACTTGGGCCATGTTATGAACTTTAATATCAATTGATATGCAGCCAGTACTTTTCAGCTGCTTCAGCTAATTCCAGCTAACATAACTTGAATTCACAATCAATGAATATAGTGTACTTTAATGTGAATTATATCAAGTTATATTTTCATAATGAATTGCATAATTGAATCATGGCAGGCACATGTGAATTATGTCAACATGATTCTTTCCATGTATCACAATTATTCAATTCATTAATTCTGTAATTGAGGAACACTATAAACCCTTCATATATTATTTATAACCAATAATTGTACCTTGCCATAATATGAATAATAATTGACATACAAAAACATTCCTTCATTGAATTCATAAGTGTTATAAGATACAAGCTACACTTTTACAATCACATAGACTTTTCACCTAAACCCATCTTTACAACATGTTCTTTAAAGGTTTTAGGTGGCAATCCTTTTGTCAACGGATCAGCTATCATTGAACTTGTACTTATATGCTCAATGCACACCCTTTGTTTTTGTATTTTTTCTTTGACTACCAAGTACTTTAAGTCCATATGTTTTGCTCCTTTCGAGTATTTGTCATTCTTTGAGAAGAATACAGCTGCGGAGTTATCACAATACATTTTCAGCGGTCTATCAATACTTTCGACCATGCTTAGACCCTGAATAAAATTTCGCAGCCACAATGCTTGAATTGTAGGTTCAAAACAAGCTACAAATTCAGCCTCCATAGTGGAAGTGACAATCATAGACTGCTTTCCACTTTTCCATGAGATGACTCCTCCAGCTAATAGGAACACGTAGCCAAATGTAGATTTTCTCGAGTCTACACAACCGACATAATCTGAATCTGAGTATCCAATCACTTCAAGATGACTCGATTTTCTATACATGAGCATGAAGTCCTTTGTTCCTTGTAAGTATCTGAGTACTTTCTTTGCAGCTTTCCAATGATCCAATCATAGATTACTTTGATAACGGCCCAACATCCCTACTGCAAAACTTATATCTGGTCGTGTACATGTCTGGGCATACATTAAGCTCCCTACTGCTGATGCATATGGAATAAGTTCCATTTCTTTACATTTCAAATCATTTTTGGACATTGCATCAAACTGAATTTGTCCCCTTTCTGAATTGGAGCAACACCAGCGGAACACTTATCCATTCTAAATCTCTCAAGAATTTTCTCAATATAACATTTCTAAGACAATCCTAGCAATCCTTGTTTTCTATCACGGAATATTTCTATTCCTATCACATAGGATGCCTCACCCATATCTTTCATTTCGAAATTCTTTGAGAGAAAATCTTTCACATCACGTAACGTTCCTTTATTATTCGAAACAAGAAGAATGTCGTCAACGTACAATACTAGGATACAAAACTTACTCCTACTGACCTTCATATATATACACCGATCAACGGTGTTATCTAAAAAATCGTATGACAAAATGGTATCATTAAATTTAATGTACCATTGTCTGGAAGCTTGTTTTAATCCATAAATTGACTTCTTCAATTTAGATACCAACTTTCCATTTCCTAAGAAAAATCCTTCAGGTTGATCCATATATACTTCTTCCTCTAAGTCTCCATTGAGAAAGGCAGTTTTAACATCCATTTGGTGAAGCTCCAAATCATAATGAGCCACCAAAGCAATAACTATCCTTAAAGAGTCTTTCTTCAAAACCGGAGAGAAAGTCTCTTTATAGTCAATGCCGTCTTTCTGAGTGTAACCTTTGGCGACAAGTCTGGCTTTATACCTTTCGATGTTACCTTTTGAATTGCGTTTGGTTTTGTAAATCCATTTACAACCAACGCATTTCTTTCCTTCAGGTAACACGACAAGTTCCCAAACTTTGTTGTCATCCATAGATTTCAACTCTTCCTTCATAGCATTAAACCATTTTTTCGGAATCATTACATTCTATGGCTTTATTGAATGATTCTGGATCTTTATCATTGCTTAAGTCACATTCCTCTAGTGCATAAACCACATAGTCATCAAAAATTGCTGGTCTTTTCTCCCTTACAGACCTTCGCAATTCTGTTGCTTGTGGTTGATCACTTACGACTTGATCAACATCAACATGCTCATCATTAATACGTTCACCTTCCGTGGTTTGAATATCCATATGTTGTTCTGGTATGTTGTCAGACTGTGATACAACATAAGGTATAACAACTTGATGAGAATTACTAGGTGTTGTTTCATTCACTCGATTCTCTTGGATATTCACATTTCGTGAATCATCACTCCCACTAAACATGTCATTCTCAATGAATCGAGCATTTCCAGATTCTACAATCCTTGTACTATGCTTTGGACAATAAAATATGTACCCTTTTGACTTTTCCGGATAGCCGATGAAGAAACCACTAATGGTTCTTGCATCGAACTTCTTTTCATGTGGGTTATATATCCTAACTTCTGCTGGACATCCCCAAACATGGATATGTCTCAAACTAGGTTTCCTTCTCGTCCACAGTTCATAAGGTGCCTTAGAAACTGCCTTACTAGGAACCTTATTCAACAGATATGCAGCGGTTTTTAAACCATGCATCCACAATGATAAGGGTACATTACTGTTATTCATCATACTTCTAACCATTTCGATAAGAGTACGATTTCGCCTTTCATCTACACCATTTTGTTGTGGTGTACCCGCCATTGTGTATTGTGCACAAATTCCTCGACTTTCGAGAAACCTTGCAAATGACCTTTGTTTTGTCCACTTTCATCGAATTTTCCATAGTATTCTCCACCTCTATCCGATCTCACCACCTTTACTTTTCTATCTAGCTGCCTTTCCACCTCATTGATGAACACTTCTATAACGTTCATCGCTTGAGATTTTTCATGCAGTAGATACAAATAACTATAACGTGAGAAATCATCTATAAAGGTAATGAAATACTTTTCTCCATTCCATGAAGGAATGTCGAATGGACCACAAATATCTGTATGTATCAATTCTAAAAGTTCTTTGCTTCTTGTGGCAGGATACTTTGATGTGTGTTTAGTTTGCTTTTCTTTGATGCAATCTATACACACGTCCTAGTCATCAAAATCTAATTGAGGTAAAATGTCATTTTTCATTAACCTTTCTTTAGATATATGACCTAGACGCTTATGCCATAAGAAAGCCGAACTTTCGTTCGTTGCACCACGTTTTAAACCAATCACATGATCAATGTTAAACAGAGATTCTTTAAATTTAATAACAAGATTGAAGCAATACAAACCATCCTTCATAATACCATAACCATAACAGTATTCTTGTTTGTACATAGCAAAGATACCATCACCAATCTTAAAATTAAAACCTTTACAATCCAAGCTAGCAACAGAAATTAAGTTTCTAGCACACTCAGGAATATAAAGACACTCTTCTAGATCCAGGTAGTATCCGGTATCCAAGATCAGTCTATACGTTCTAATTCCTTCAATTTGTGCCTTCATTCTGTTACCCATATACAAGAACTTCTCAGCTCCGTTAATGGGTTGGATCGAAAGAAATCTCTGTGTAACATAAGAAACATGAGTAGTAGCACCAGAATCTAACCACCAAGTATAATTAGGTACTTCTATAATATTTTATTCAAAATATATTGAAACAAATAATGTACCTTTCTTTTCAAACCAAGCCTTCCTTTTAGGACAATCCTTCTTTACATGTCCGGCTTTGTTGCAGAAGAAGCATTTAAGCTCTTTACGGATCTGACCATCATTAATATTTAATAGGTCATTTCCCTTCCGCTTGTTCTTTTTACTTGATGGCTTTGATGTGCTACCTTTGGCATCCTTCTGCATTGCTAAGTTGATAGTATGGTTCTTTAGCTTCTTCAACCTCCCTTCCTCTTGAACTAACATGACTTTTATTTCCTGAAAGTTTCACTTTTCCTTTATGGTGTTATAGTTCACCTAGAACTGGCCAAACTCAAGAGGAAGTGAGTTGATGATAAATTGAACCAGAAATGATTCACTCACATCCATACCCAACGTCTTAAGCTTTGCAGCCAAATTGGCCATGCTCGTTACGTGGTCATGAATGGGTTGAGACCAATCAAATTTCTTGGTCGTCAACTCACTTATCAGGTTTCCCACAACAGACTTGTCAGTAATGTCTGATTGAGAGTATGCCTTTATCTTTAACATGAATTCCTTTGCATCATTTACTTTTGGCATTGATGGCTTAACATTTTCAGCCATCGTCATCCTCATTAAGCCCAAACATAGCCTATTAGACCGCTCTCAAGCCTCATTATAAGACTTGTCAGCTTCCGTACTGGTCTCTATTATAGCTGGTGGTCTTTCATTAACTCATGCTAGGTCCAAATCCAATACACTTAGTTGAAACTGGATTTGTTCGGACCAGTCAGCATAGTTAAGACCATTGAACTTAATAGATGAAGTACTTGAAGCAAATAAATCATAGAAGCTGCAAACAACAACAATTCATGCTCATATATCAATACATTGAATATTCTATCCTAACCAGATCCAAATAAAGCATATAACAATTTCATTAAGTTTACCTTTGGGTAATCCTTAAAGAAATACACAATTCATGATGTTATAACTTTAATTGACTTATAAACACATTTAACACAATATGTTCAATATCTTTGGACATTTAAACACATCAATTAAATATGTAAACATGTCACTTTAATGTTATTAATTATAAACAATGGTCAACCTTTGGGTGACCTACTAGTTTATAACTAATAAACACATCTCAATAACACCATTATAATCGAATGAACAAATTACACAATTCAATATTGATCCTTTCAAACTAGGTCACTTTGTTGACTAATTAGTTTCTATACAACATTATTTTGATTGTACAAACAATCATTCATTCAATAACTTTAATTTAAACTGTACATACACGTATTGCGGACGATATGCTGACGCAATGATGTCGTCCGCGTCCTCTTCTTATGGTCCGAAAGTGCATGCAGCGGACGCTAAATCATACCGTCCGCATCGTCCGGATAAAATACATCCGGACGACACTTCTTTACAGATTCATATCGGACGCAATTGTTTTGCGTCCTCAGCGTCTGCATTATATCATCCGGTTAACTAATCTGTACAGATTCATATCGGACGCAAATTTTAGCGTCCGTATTAATTTCATCAGACGAATCTTTCTTCACAGATTCAAATCGGACGAAACACGAATGCGTCTGCTTCGTTCGCATCCTTTCATTTATGCGTCCGCATGAAGAACAGTCGCCCAGAAACAGTTTTTTCACTTGAATTTTGCGTCCGCGGCCTTAAATTCGACGTCCGCAAGACGAACTTTTACAGTCTGCATGATGAACAGTCAATACAGTTTATTATCATTACTCCTTTCTACGATTTCTTCTATAAATCCATGCATACATATCATCACGAATTCAAACTTTCATTTCATGAAATGTAACTTTCAAAGAAATCTAATTAACCCGTTTTCATGGTAAATCAATTCGTATGTTTAACCGTGCTCTGATACCAATTGTAAGCATATTTAATACTAAACGCATTTACATGCTTGCAATACTTTTCATCCCATTAACGTGTTTGATTTAACCATTCATTTATTAAATGAAAATACCAACCTTGGTCCATGATATTATATGCTTTTGATGAAGATATTGAATTCATTTATTGCATTAAACCTTTCTCTTTAATTCGTTTCTTCAATGATGCAGAAATCGAGTATAGTTCACCTTCCTAATTTATAGAGATTCGAGAGAGAGAGAGTAGTCATTAGAATGAATCTGTAATCTTCTCTCTTGGTGATGAAGAAGACACTCGTACGAAAGGTATCCCTTCATACATACCTTTCCGATCATGTCTCTTCATTCACATCCCTTTAAACTATACTTTATACATTTAATTAAGGTTAAGTTGAGGGAATTAAAACTCAATTAACTTAATGTATTTAACGCTTAACAACCATCACATTAAGCTCTTTAATATTAAGTCAATGTAACATTAATTAATATAGACCACATTTATATAGATTATAATTAAATAATCTAACAAATCATACATAATGAATTTGAACTGCCGTTGAATTCTCCAAAATTTGACACAAAAACAGAGGAGAAATCTGAAGCTTTGGCTTAGTTATTATAAAGCATCTTAAATTATCATACGAACGAATTAAATCCAATGCTTGCTGTGTTTTATCATACAGATTCAAACATAGATATATAAACATAACACATGCATATTTCACTGCGTCAGTGTGTGTGTGATCGACATTACACCTCCCTTTATCCAAACGCAGTTTGTTTATCAGGCTTTATATTGTAATCGTACTGAGTATGAATGAGAGAAGAGAGAGAAAGAGAGAGCACTAAAAGTCTTTTTATATTTCACAAACTGATATATATGTACAACCCTTCTTATTTCTATGGAAAGACTTAGAACGGACTACATAATCTTCATAACCATAAAACTTGCCATATTGTAAAATTTTCTTTTCTAGGGTTCATCCATTATGCCATGGAAGACCTAGACCCTGGGACTGCACCTAACAAGTTAAGCAGCAGGCGCCACGTATACGTCATCGTCGTCGTCGTCTCCATCATTTTCAATGATAAAATTGAGGTCAGAACCCTCATTGAAGCAGAAGATATACATGGAAAGATCAGTATTTTTCTTCTCAAGAATGGCCATCAATGCTCAGAGAGAAGTTGTTGAAGATAGAATTGAAACCCTAAGAGAAGAAGAGTTCACTAGATAATTGAAATCCTAAGAGAAGAAGAATTCACTGTCTTATTTATACCCATTTGGGTAGATTCCAGCTTAACCTAGATGACCAAGAGTGCCATCTTTATCGACCCTTTTTTCGTTGGCCCCTTTATGATGAAGGAAGCCATTAAAAGGGGTGAAGGAGAGTGACATCTGCTCGGCTCAACCACAAGTTTAAGGAAGATTAGAACTTGGAATCAAAACATGAGGTGTGCTTGTGGGAAGTGAATGTCTTACGCATTCTGCTCGTGGAATGAAGAGTCAACCCACGTTCCAAACATTTACTTTCGTGTGCAAGTTTTCTGGTTTATCCACATATACATGCTGATTAATTCTTCATTTTACATTTACTTCTTCAGATTTCACAACAATTTATTTCAGCTTTTTCTTTTGCCTTTTCCACTTTTATCAATA
>CM039474.1:26521928-26690895 GCA_022433065.1 Begonia loranthoides | reverse complement strand
TTCGTGTGAAAGTTTTCTGGTTTTTCCACATATACGTGCTGATTAATTCTTCATTTTACTTGTACTTCTTCCGTTTGCACAACAATTTATTTCAGCTTTTTCTTTTGCCTTTTCCACTTTTATCAATAACGTAGGAATGACTTGTTGGAATGATGAAAAGAGGTTTTGGGGAAGTAAAAATAACGAAATGAGAGAACTAAACAAATTTTTTCTTTCAATTGCTTTGGCTATTTGTTTGATACAAAATGTTTAAACTCATATCTTATTGATAAAATTATTTGGTACATGTATAAAACAATACATGAACTACATATTTAATTTAATACATGTACTAGTATATAATGAATCACCTGTTAGATTATTTAATTATAATCTATATGATTGTAGACCATGTTAATTAATGTTACATTGACTTAATATTATAGTGCTTAATGTGATGGTTGTTAAGCATTAAAGATATTAAATTAATTGGGTTTTAATTCCCTCACCTTAACTTTATTAAAAGTGTATAACGTATAGTTGAAGAGACGTGATTGAAAAGACACGAATGAAAGAGCATGTATGGAGAATTGCCTTTTGTACGGGTGTCTCCTTCAATCACCTAGAGGGAAAATTACAGATTTATTTCTAACAAGAACGAACTCTTCTCTCACAAAAATTCTCTCTACAATTACGGAACAATATACTGCGTTTTTGGATCATCGAAGAGACGAATTAAAGCAAAGGTCTTAAGGCTGATAAACGAAACTCAACATCATCTACAAAAGCATCTTATATCATGGATCAAGGTTGGTATTTCATTTAAACTCTAATGGTTAAATCAAATACGTTGTATGAGACTTAAGTATTGCAAGCATGTAAAGTAAATAAAAATGAGATTAAAGTGTAAAGGTTGAATGGAAAATGCTTATATCACCTAGTTACATGAACTACTCATCAATGAGTCATGTAAGTACATGAATCAATGTACCTATAAATACATGAATCTCAACTCCCTAGGTGACTCTTCACAAATACATAAATTTTTACCAAAATTATATTAAAAATATATATTAACAGAGACATTTTATTTAAAGATACCTTAACCTAATAAAGATTAATAGAATTAAGTTAATATTTTCAACATGGACTCAACGTTGATTGTTCATGACGAATAGAGAGAGAGAGAGAGAAAGCTTAAGTGTACAAAAAGCAACATTGTTTAGACCTCTTTCTGTCGTACAAATCATTAACCATGTCATTCCTCAACAAATCCTGTAAATGTAATTTTCTGTAACTCAAAGCTAAATCTACAATCTCTCTCTCAAACGCTTTGTTCCAATTCACTTCTCTGTTTTGCAATTCTGCAATGGCGTTTGCAACGACCCCTTTTTTTGTGGGAATGCATTTACGATGATGCTTTTCCAAACCATCGTCGTTAGTTCTCCAATCAATTTAAACAGTGTCAGCATAATTTTGTCTATCATTATGAAGTTTTCTACGACCCACCCTTTCAAGGATTGTTCTGAAAGTGTTGCTTAATCATGTTTACAAATGTAAATCTCTGGCCATGGAAGCGTTATTTTGTTCTCTCACTGTTAGTTATTACACTAATGGCAGAACTTTCAATAACAGGGGCTGAAATGTAGTAGAAAGAGGGATGTAGGGAGACACATGTAAAACCTGTCGTTTTAAAATTTATAAAAGGAAAATTAACAACGCAAACCTTCTCCTACCGTTTTCCGTCAAAAAAGATAGAGGCAAACACTACAACCATGTTTTCCTCTTAGAAAATGTCATGGATGTCACCTGGACCTCCAACAGATGTCCAAAAATCAACCGTAGGCGTCTTTCAAAGATGAGGGACACGTAAATTTGATCCAGCTTAGGCGTTTTTCGTCAATTATCGATTATTTGTGACGAGATTATCTGTAAATTAAAATTTTATTTCATTTTATTATTCGTCGGATACTCTACTACCAGAAACGAAAGTAGGGAAGTACTTGAAACTCTGTTTCAATCACGATATATATTCATGGAAAAGCTCGAACGATCCTTCTCCTAGCAATTTCTCTTACATTTTATAGTTTACGCTTAGAAACATCTGTCATTAGCTGAGAGACGTCCATTTTAAGCTGAGGAGCGTTCGTTGTGGGCTTAGGCATATCCATCGTAAGTTGAGGGATGTTCGTCTTAAGCAAGGGACATCCGTAGTTAGATGAGGGACGTTTGTTTTAAGCTGAGGACAACATTATCTTTTAATAATCCATCCTCAACGTCCACTGAAAGCTGAGGGACGTCCATTTTAAGCTGAGAGACATCCATTGTGGCTTAGGGATATTTGTTATGGGCTTAGGGATATTCGTCATAAATTGAGGGACATCCGTTTTAAGCGGGGGACGTCTATTGTTAGCTAAGGGACGTCCGTTTTAAGCTAGGGATACGTCATCTGTCAATAATCCCTCCTGAACATCCATTTCCAGCGACGGACATCCCCTAGCTCTAAAGGACATTCGATTCGTTCATCCAATGGCCAACAACTTTCATCTGCGTCTTTGCTCCCATTTAAAATAACATGTACCTTGTATGTGACCTTTCAACATAATGTTCGCTAGCGCCTTTGGTCCATACTGACCGTCCATCCTCATTGAGGGACGTCTATCACTTCATCTAACAACCATGAAGCATTGCCCGCCAGTGCCGTCCTGTCATGACATCCCTCTATAATCCTTTTGGCAAAATAATCTCATCAATTCATGCGGAAACTGAGAAGCCAAAGAGTCAACTGAAACAAAGTCAAACAAGCTACAAGCAATGCAAAAAGAATGGAAGGGACAAACCAAGTTCATGGAATTATAGTTGTAATGTGGTAAAAACAACTATTAATTTGTCTTCCAATGATAGTAGCTGCTCCATGGACTATGATGATGATATTGAGCTTCTCTCTCTTAGTTAGATTCTGTCCCAACAACAAAGGGGAGGAACGACCATTCGAAATGGACATTTCTAGTACTTTCGAGAAAATCTGGATCAGCCTTGGATGTCCTTCATGGTCGAAATAAGTTCGTTGTTGATCCTTGGACGTCGCCATTGGACGAGCCTTGACGTTAATGTGACTGTGGCGTTTGCCTCTGCATTTTTTGACAAAAAACGTGATGAGAAGGTTTGTGTTGTTCATTTCTCATATTTGAGTTTTAGTTGTCCACAAAAATTCTTCAAGATTTGCCTTGTTGCTAACACTAAACTATAGAGTTTACTTTGTTAAATTCCCTTTTATAAAATTTCACTTAAATTTTTTACGTTATTAAAGGTCAACCTACTCATGTTGACTTAAATTTTGTCGTGATTCGTTTGGGTACGACTACTTGTAACTTTTCGGTCAAATAGTCAAACTGGTAGAATTTTTAAGTTACCACATGATTTGATATAAGGAATAATGTTCGGTGGATCTGAATAACATATTATTGAGTTTTGTAACGTTTGAATTTTTGACGAATCAATATTGAAGGTGTTTATTTAATATATATAATATTACATATATTAAATATTAAAATAAAATAAAATTATGCTTTTTTAAAAGAAATGAATTATTCCTTCCTTCCTTTCTCAGCCACACGCAAAGAGATAGAGGCTTTCACAACTCGAAGGCAAACCTAACAAACACACGGGGTCGAACGACCCAAACCTTAAAGAGGATTCGATCGTCCATCCCAAGGCTCGGTCGACAAGAGAAGACTTATTTTAAATTTAAAGTTGTACTCTACACAAGATGGACCAAGGTCCACATGATGATTGCAGTCAATCGTGCAATAAGAAATGAAATATTGTACAAAAATCTAAATAACCAACTAGGTTTTAAATTTGTTATACAAACCCGAAGAATAATTCTCACCAAAGATTCAAACATTTATGAAAAATATAAAATTTGAAGGGTCTTCACTTTAGCTACTGCTCTAGACCGCTTCGAATCTTACCTAGGGAGGTGGTTGTTTATGGTAAGTGACTAACTCAGTAAACAAATTATACCCTATGCAATGCATGAGAAAACTGATTTTACCTTTTGTTTCAAAACCATGATGCATTAATGTGTCATGCATGAATTTACAAAACCTTTGAAAACTCCTTTACCGTTTTAACAAAAAGGCTCTGCAAACCAACGAAGAGGCAATTTTCAAAACATTGTTATATACATAGACAACTATAACAAAATACGTCCCACCAACTTTACTTTCCAGCATTTGCCCCAGTGAAAATGGAAAGTCACTCATAGACCCCCAGCACACTTACCCACAAGGCACGTAAAAATAAAGGAGATTTGGATATCTCACCAGTCACATGAGTTAGAAAGAAAATATGACGGTGATCTAAAGATCTAACAGTGTTATTTCGAAATGATCGTAAAACAAACATACCTTGATTGGATTTAGAGATTCGAAACCCAAAGAGCACGACATCACCACCCTATTACCTATTTCGCATCGTAATAAACAAAACACCTTCAAGAATGTGTACTAGGATAGCCTCATGTTGTTTTGACACCACGACCATCTAAAACAACAAGAGGATTCATCCCATAGTGAACAATATATTAAGATAATGAAATACTATACACACATAAATTAAATGTGCAAAAGGACGGGCACATATAGTATTAAAAAAAATGTGTTATCAAACAGTTTATGTTGCGTTTTCATATGTGATAATTCACAAAATATCAGTTTTGAAAATGATGATGCAATGCAAAATAATATAAAATCTCTACTTGAACGACAGTTGCTCTTCTTACCAACACGTGTCTAAACCTATAATAGAGCCAACCAAAATGAGTCCCTATCCAAACTCAAGCAAAATAATAGGGAATAAGTCTTATACTAGGACTAGAGACCCAAACCGAAAGGAAAGAAGTCAAGGTCGTGAACTATCTCCTAGGATGCAGAGCTATGCATCTTAGGATGTGGAAACAACATCCATTGACACCTGCAGATCCATGGGACGATTTTCTAGTGTAATACGCTGAGGAAAATGTGTCTTTTTTTGTTGATTTTCGACTCTAATCATCCTAAACACTTTCATAAACTCTAAATCTACCCAAACATTGTTTAGATGATCTATGGATTCGAGTTTCTAATCTTGAATCTGAAACCAACATATAACATAAACTTTAAATGTGAAAAACGAAGACGAGAAAATGACTTACCCTTGAAGCCTCTTCACCAAAGCTGAAGATTAAAGTCTCACTCTTGCTAGAACTCTCACTTCTCTCTCGGGCTTCCTGTCTCTCTTCTCCTCTTGTTAGTTGCCAAATGAAGGGAAAAGGGTTTCCTCTTCCTCTTTAAAAAAAAAATTAACTTTTATTTAATATTTAATTTAATATATATATATTGAATTCTGTCTTAAGGAAATTTTCATTCACCAAATTAAATTTCTCACTTTATTACCACATGTTACACCCAATTTAATCGGTTTGACCATTTTACCAAAATTTACACATGGCCAAACATCAATGGGTCATGACTAGTTCAAGTCAACATGGAACACATATACCATGCTTGACATGAAAGGCTTACGTGGAAAATTCATTTACATAAAATTAGCGGTTTTTACAAAGGTGAGAGAGGGGGAGAGCGTGATTGCACAAAAGTGCATTTCCGACGCTATACCTGTGTTTGTGAAGTCTAATGTACAAGTTTTGTGAAGGCTCTCCTAGAAAACGTCGATTTCTGATCCTCGTTTTTCCATTTGACATTTCTATATGTTGGATTCAGATTTGAGTCTGGAAAACTCATAATCTTTGGTTATTTCAATGTTATTGTGGTTGATCTTGAGTTTATGTAGGGTTTTAGACCGATTGGGGGTGGAAATCATTGAAAATGTCAAATTTTTTGTGATATCCATCGCCAAACCATTAGCTCCAAGTGTCTGCATTGGATGTAGGTCCAAAAGTACACGTTTGGATTTCCGATGTGGGAGTCTGAGGCAGTGATCCAAATGGCCCCTGTGGGCAACCGTAACAGTGGTCTGGAGGTCTGCTTGCAGGTATCAGTCCAGGTGTCCCCGTTTGAGAATGCCTTTGAAGTCTGTGCTGGATTGCGTCTCTGAACTGGGCGTCTATGCTAGTCGTCCGCAGCTGGACCCCAGGCATCCGTGGTTGGGTCCAAAAGACCATTTTTGAGTTATGGTTGGTTGTTGTGCGGTCTAGACATCCATGGAGGGATCCCGGGCATCCTCACTAGTGAGTTTAAGGAGAAAATTTTGTCATCTCAGCAAATTTCATGACCATTTATCGTTCCCATTTTTTAGAGTTCTAGTCCCAATTTAAGATCCATACTTATCCCTAGTGTTTTGATTGAGACTTTGACTTCGGTTTTGTTCTAGGTTCTTACAATTTTACTGATTTCAGTTATGATTGCCACGGCCCGCAAAGGACCTGAGAAAGAATGGGGAACGATCGAAACAAAATAACTAAATCGTCTGACCCTTTTTACTTTAATTTATAATAGTTAGTAGTGGAAGTCTTAACACATTTATTTAAAAGCCAGAACCCAATAAAACATAAGCTAAGCATGTCCAACAAGTGATATCAATAGTATAGTAATGTAAACAAAAAATAATTGTGCGAAAAGAATGTAAAAAGTAGGAGTTACAATCATCTATAACAAAATATACCTCATAGAGTAACTCTCAAGGGAAAATTATAAAGAAATACTAGAATAAATAAATCCCTCTGTATTCAGTCATGATTCGGCAACAAGAAATCTTACTGATAAAGTCTTGAAATGGTGTCATTGGCGGTGAGTTGACGAAACTCAATAAGGAACAAATTTTATATTCGACAATTAATTTAGAATAATCATTAAGCATGTATGATTTTAAAATATATGTTTAATAAATTCATTTTTTTTTAAAATTGTACAGAAGAGTATGCTTTTAAAACAACCCACTATAATGTGGTACGCAATTAAAATAGACCATTGTTGAACCAAATAAAAATCTCAATGAAAATAGAGTCACTCATGAACTCCGGCCACATTATGTCATAGATATATCACATAATAAAAGCGATGTTTAGTGATCGTGAAAGTCACATAAAGACCCTGATCAAGTTTAGGATTTTGCGCTCAGGAACACATCACATACAGTTGTCTTATTACTCTAGTTAACAACAAACAAACACATCCTCCTATGGTCGAATGTGTAATGACCCGGATTTTTATACATTTAAAAATACACGAAATTTAAAAATTTTTGTGAGATAATTAAAATTCTTCATAATCAGAATGCAAGTCGGGCCGTTAGAAACCATTTCCTTCATTAAAACATAACGGGAGCGTAAATCGTTTACAAAGAAAATCTTTTGTTTTGCTTTACTGCTACAAAATCAAATAATTTAATTACAAACTGTTTTATTTCTTACTCACTTAGCTTGGTCAATCACAAGTTCCTTCACGTGCAAATCCTTCATCAACTGCTTTGTGTTTTGTTCATTGTTCTTCTCGTCATTCACTTATACCTACACCACAAGTAACTGTAAGTCTAAAAAGACTTAGTAAGGAAAGGGAAAATGCATATGATATGCCTCTCTTTAGTTTACTTGGATTAGGTCCTCCCCAAACCAAATTTGCATTACGTTCATAGCATTCGTTCATTTCATTTTTCCTCACTCATGCATGTGTGAGTACCACCCCAAAATGGCACTCCCTTCGGGTTTCTATTAATATGATGCATGACCATACATTCTCAACCTAGCATGATGCATGATGCTTATAACGTACATTAAATTAAATTGCATATATAAGGAAAGTAAATGACATAAATTAAATAACGGGAATTAAAAACGTACAACAAAGCATAACAGGGAATAACTACGATATTGAATTGAAAGCAACAAATGAACAAACAAGATGATAAAGTAACATGCGACGAATTACAATCAGCTAAACATGCTTATTAAACTAAGCTAAACTAAATATGAAAACGTGCTTTTAATTACTCTAGATATTATACTAAATAATTACATGCTCAAGACAGAAATTCAGTTATTTAGCGACTAGTAAATTAACGACTACTTAAACAATTGTTCTAATTGATTAACCAACTACAATTTGGTTTACACCTGATAATTAAACATGCTAGCTACCTAATGTAGACATGCTAATTAATTAAGGTGTCATGCATCAGTCAATTAACATGCTAATTAATTAAACTAGTTAACTATACATGTTCAAGGCTAATCTCGTTAAGTTAATTTCGCTAGTTAATTAGCATGCTCAAGTCAAATTTCCAGTTAATTATCTTAGCTAATTAACATGTTGCTAATTGGTTTACACATGCTAATTAAACAAGTTAGTTAGCTAATTAAACATGCTAGTAAACTAATTAATGGTTAAACATGTTAATTAATTACCCTAATGAAGTTAATTAGTTAGGCTAGTCAATTAAACAGGGCATCTCTTAGTTAATCTGTGATCCTAATTAGTGATTATCTATTTAGTTATTCGAATTCATTAACATGCTCGGAAGATTATAACACTGATTAGTTAGTTTACATGCTTTGATAAACTAATTAGTTAAATTAAAACTGATTAACATGCTCAGGATAGGTGGTAAAACTTGTAATTTACTTAAAGGTATTAATCAATGCTGATGACAGAATCAATAGCAGCGACACAATAATGAAGGAAATAACAGCTTACAACTAACAATTTAAACAAAATAACTAAACCGAAATTAAACATAGAACAATTCAAAATAATGTCTTCATACTTAACTCGTTTCTCTACGCATCTAAGCATTTCTCATTCATCTAAGCATTACTCTTTCATTCGTTGTCTAAGCATTTGTAACAGAACTAATAACAAGAACAAAGAAAAGGATAAAGACATGATAAGGGAAATTACAGAGCTAACAAAAATCATAGAACTAACAAACATAGTATAAAAGCAGGGAACTACACATAACAGGAAACCAAACATAAAACTTACGCACTCTTACTTGTGGTGTAGGGCCTCCACATGGCCACGACACACCCAATTTCTTACCTCAAAACTTTATCACATCCTCTCACTTAATTGTTGCTCTTCTTCCTTTAATGCCCTTAAAATCATTAAATAAGTAATCATAAAAGTCCATTTCATTGCAGCAAGAGGGCTTCTAAACCCTAAGAGTTTACAATAAAGAACAAGACCAAAATAACCCTAAGTAGCAAATGACTAAACAGCCCTTAACAATAAAAACAAAAACAATAAATCCGAGTCCAGGTTTTGGTCTCTGTAAAAGAGACATTCGACATAGCAAACGATAACCAAATATAACGTTCAATAGCTCATTCGAAAGCTCGAGATGTTGGCTACATTTGGTATGAAGGACCAAAGTTGAAAAGAAGTCATCCCGAATGTCGAAATAGCCCTTGAACATCCACAGCTCAGTTTCTAGGAGGAAATGGAAAACTCACAATTTTCTCCAAAAGATTGCAAGACCTCCATTAGCCCAAATGCCAACTCCTCTTTGTTTATTTGATTCAAAAACCTACAAAATAAATAAAAAGTTAGAAAATGAAGGAGCCCCTGGCTTGGGCTCAAGTGACAGGAACTTGGGGCACATCATACTCCCGAGGTTGAAAAGGATTTATCCTCAAATCCAGGGAGTATACTTGATTATCTTCCACAAATCTTCCTCCTAGATCAAATGGAAAAAATTTCTTGATGTCCAGAGTTAGCTCTAACATATCAGGGTCAGCATATCTCTTTTCATTCATGATCTCGGAACTCATGATCTTACAATTCTCATGTCCGAGAGACATATCAGTATCAAATATCATAAAACTCAAAGGTGACCCCAAACTAAAATTTGTTTTTCTATCAACAGAATAGCTCGTAGGGTCATTGCTAAGAATCATCCAGGGTAAAATTTTTCTATATCCAGAACTAGGAATCCACAAGTGGTTAACTACAAATGAACTACCATCATAATAATAGGAAAGTTACACACCCACAATATTGAAACTTTCCTTCAAATATTCAAAAACAACACTAACAACAAAGGAATCTCTTGACCAACAGATTTTAAAGAACCAGGTGAGTAAGGAATTTAACATCATGTGCCTTTCTTGGAATCCATGCTCAATATGAATGGATCCACAACAATCAGAAATAAGAAGATTTAATAATAGTAAAATAGAGTCAAAATAATTCTCATCCCAGATATTCAGATGGCTCATCAACTCGTTTTCTATTACACCACTAGGCAAGCTAAGGTTAACATTTCCAATTGAGATTCTAGTAGAAAAAGAGTGATCAATTATAGTATCCACAACATTAACATCCAGTCGTGGCATAACAGATTCAATAAGAGCAATATTTCCTAACCATCCAATTCTAAAGAACCAATCAATTAAGGAAATTGATGGAGTGTACCTTTCTTGGCTTATAATTTGGTGAAGAAGAATTTGGTTCCCCGAAAATTTATTTTGCACTGATTTACTTCCATACGCATCAATCCCACATCGATCCCTCTTCAACACTAATGGTTCTCCTTTTACCATCACTGGCGGAATGTCACATGTTCTATACTCTGATTCTGGAATAATGAATGAAGATGTGTGGATAAAGTCCACATCTACTCTTGAATTGGGCAAAACAATCTTCTCTCTATGTTCTTCTTCTTTTTCTGTCATTGTCTGTAACTCTGAACTTTTCTCAAATAGTTGATCAATATGATGGAACTCAATCTTAGTGTCAAATACTTCTTCCTTCTCAACAGTGGCTGCCAAAGAGATATCTTTACAATCCATCTCATGAAGTGATTATACAATTGTTCTTAAAATAAGAAAAGTTTGGTTAGAGTAATTTGGGCAAATCAGCTCTTCAAAACTGACTTTCTTTTCCATACGAGATTCAATTTCCACAAGTGGACCATCATGAGGAATCACATATTCTTCTTCCAACTCTTCCTTAACGTTAGCCATTATCAAAGTGTCATCATTAAAGGCCTTTTTCTCCTCATTATGCTTCATGACATTAAATTTGCTATCTACCTTTGGAATTGTTTTTGAAGGATTGTTGCCCCTTTGGAAAGGCCGAGACAATCCCTCCTTAAGTCTTCTTTTTCTTTGCCTTTCTATTCTCAATGCCAATTGTATAACATCATCAAGTGTCTCATAAGATTGCGACTCCACCACAACACCAATATCTTTATGCAGCCCCTTAATAAAACGAGCCACGGTTTGCTCTATTGGCTCTACCACATTGTATCGAATCCCTAAAATTTCAAACTCGGTCAAGTATTTGTCAATTGTTAGTGAGCCTTGTTTCAATTTTTGAAGTCGAAGGAATAGTTCTTGCTTGTAGTGCGGAGGGACAAATCGTCTTCTCATGAGTTCTTTCAAAGCTTCCCAACTTCGGACTTCAACTTCTCCAGTTTTTCTTCTTTGCAATTTAAGGTTCCCCCACCATATACTAGCGTAACCGAAGAGCCCTAATGTCACCATTTGAAGCTTAGTATTTTCGGAATAATCGTAACAATCAAAAATCCGGTCCACTTTTTCAACCCATTCCAGAAAATCACTACCATTACTGGAACCCTTGAACTGAGGAATAGAGACCTTAACATTTCTCATATCATGTTTACTGTTCAATTTTCTCCTCAGATTAGATGAGTCACTATCATCGGCTTCCTCCCACTCTTCACCAAAATCACTAACACCATGACCCCGTGAATCAAGTGAAGTGCTAAGCCTTCTTCTAGGTCTCGGAGTTCTAGGACCACGTACATGATCATTATCAGAAGCTTCCATCCTTTGCTGTAGTTTAAGGATAATTTCAAACATCTCTTTAATACTAGGCTCGGTTTGCTCTTGAGCCTCCTCAGGTGGTGTACTATGATTATTTCTCATCTCTCTGGGGTTGTGGTAATGAGCTCTGCTACGAGTACTCATAATAAACCACTATAAATCACAATAAAACATCAAGAAACGCGAGCCAATGCTCTGATACCAAATGATATGCTCCAAGGATTGCTAAGAGCACAATATAGAAATCGGCTACACAATCTGTAAAATATTCTGAACCAGTAACAATAAAAATGATGTATCTCCTAATTCACCCGTGAACCTAAGCTGATTTTTGAAGGGTGTCAAGATGATACGATCAGACAACTCGTGTAGAAATTTCAGTTTAAAAACCACTCTAGATCTCTAGTTATGATCTAATCAATAAAACTCCAAGATCCGAGGCTTCACAGATCAGATCTGACGACCAGAACTCAAACAGGGCTAACTCGATTTGCATCAACCAATGGACACCAAATTTGGCAGTCAGCAACTTAGCTCATTATAGAACAAATCTCCAGAAGAAACGAAATCAAGAGAACCAACATAAGGGCTTCAAAACATAACCCCAATCGAACTCATCCAGCAGCGCAGAACAAAAAACAGAATTTGCAGCAGAATAGTAATCCAATAAAAGCTTCAAAACAACAAGGGCAACGAATATATTTTCCAACACAACTCAATAGCAACCAGTTACAAAAGGGAAAGAAAAAGGAGAACCAAAAATAACATAAAAACCCATCAATGAACCAGCTAAAATTCGAGGAGTCCATGGACCTCCTAATGAGAGGAACGACTTGCGGATTGCCGAGATACAAACACTCTCCAAGGGGTTGAAACCTACTTCTATCTCCACGCTACAATCCACACCTTGAAGATGAGGTATTGGAGAGATAGTATCCCAATATGCTAGGCCAAGAGGCTTCAAGAACGCCTAGCTAGTAGGGGTGGGCAGGAACCGATAAGAACCGGAACCGGACCCGGAACCGACCTCGGTTTCGGGTTCGGTTCCTGTACTCGGTTCCATAAAAGAATTTTAATCGAGTTCGGTTCTGGTCATCGGTTCCAGGTATGGGTTCGCGGTTCCTCAAGCCAATACCCGAGAAGAACCGACACTCCCTTCGCGGTTCCTCAGGAGCTCCTCCTTCTCTCTGTCATTTTTCCTCCTACGTTGTCCGGCCATTTCTTCCCAAAACACCATTGCCTTCTTCGCCACTCAAGACCAGCCCTTCCAGCAGAGACAATTCAACCAAAAACAGAACCCATAACAACACCCATTATCAACGTTGGATTCAACACCTGGAAACAAGATTTAGAAAACTAACAACGCTCGGCAATGGATATCGAGAAGTCAATACAGTGAACCTACCTCACCCTGACGCCGGAGAAGACCACCAAACGAGTTGCACACTGGACTCCAACATCGCGTCGCCAGTTCGGCACGCGCCCTAGCCCTTTACGCGTCGCCGTCGCCCACTCCCTGCCGAAGGAGTCGTCTCCTTCCTCACTCGCCGCTTCCCTCTCTTCGTGAAGCACTCTTGACCAAGAAGGAAAATCGCGAGACCCACAAATCACCTCTCCCTTAGCCCTCTCTTGACTCTCTCGATCTCTTCTCCCCTTTCTTCGGCCCCTCACTCCCTCTTTCTCTCATTCCTCTTCTGAAATCGCGAAATGGGCGGAGGCAATTTCTCTCCCCATTAATAGATGACTCGAACCAGACCAAGCAGCAGTGAATCGGTCCAGCAGTGAACCGGTTCAGCTCTCCTCCCTCTCTTCACTTAATTTCTCATTTAATTCCCCCATTTTAATCCTAATTAATTTCGCATCAATTATTAACCGACCCAATTTCTAACTCCCGACTTATTCCAAATATTGTTTAAAGATTATTAGGTTCAATTTAAATTTTTTGTTTTCATTTCCTAAATTGATTTCTATCAATTAAATCTCCAAATTATACTTATTAAATTTTGATAAAAAATTCGGGGTGTTACAGAATGTGCGTAAGTAAAACAAACCCCAAATCGGGTCGACTAAATTCAGTTCATACAACCAAGTTGATCCATTAATTTTTATATGCACGCTTTCATAAAACGTATACACTAAAATACTACATATAATATAAAAATCTGACGAGCCATAAAATGGCCCTGTCATTTTATATGAGACACGTCTAATATTGATTTTATAAAAATTATGCAATGTTGTGCATAAAATTAAATCTCTACCTCGAAGTGGGCTTCTCACCGGCTCAAACCCAATTATCAAAATAGTCCAAATCCAAGGGTCCACAAATTTTTAAAATTTAAATTTTTGTACCCAACCCAAAATAGAGTTGTCTAATTTTTGGGTTCAATTTTTAACACAAAAATTCCCAAATTTTCACTCAAAATAATCCAAAATTAATTAGATAGAAATTTTCCAAAATTTGGCCTAAAACAGGCTTAATATAGGGCCTGGAGAGAGGCCAAAAAAGTTTTCAATTGTAGCTGAATTGGTCTGGTCTACAAGACCATGACCCATACATCTTGGTCTGTAGTCCACATAGGCTATGGAATACGGCCCATAGTGTCGGCCAACACCCGCGAGACAGATGACAACCTCGAACCCTAGTCATCGCCTTCTTTGCCAATACAATGTTCTAGTCTGTGGTCGAGACTCCCTATCTCAGCCATTCGCCCAATTGGACGAAGCCCAATGGGGGTAATGTCGTGGCTCAGTATTTGTTGAGTTACGTTTCAGCATTCCATAACCGATGCAATCCATGCGATTCAATTATTGGGTTTCAACCATTCACCCAGCCAACCACAACCAAAAATCTAAACAAAGGCTACAACAAAGACAAAATGAAGTTTTTAGACTACCTTTGTTGCCAAATCCCAATTACTTCCGGAAGTTTTGATTTGTACAATGAAGCTAAACTTTCACCCTACCCCCCTGCCCCCAAATAAAAAGAAAAATCTTGCACCAAAGGTAACACAAATTTTCTTTTCAAAGAATTGTATATAAAAAAAAATTAAAATTTTAACCGGTTAATTGAAGTTATAGAGTCAAAGAATTTGACTTACCGCAACTGATTCTTTCAACCAGGAGAGGTAACTCTTCACCAATTCTTCCGTGATTCTACCGATAAAGAGAGGGAGAGAGAGAGAAAAATAGAGGGAGGCGAAAGATAGAGGTAAAGTGTGAGGAAGAGAGAAGGAAAACTCTATGTTAAATGGGAGAAAATGAGGAAGGGTAAATTTCTTTCCTAGTCGGCAACGGTTCGACAAATCGAGGAGGAGTTTCTAATTAAAAATCTTTTCCCCTTTTTTTTGGTAGATATTACACTAACCCTGATAGCGAGTTTTAACTAGTTGGTAAAGCTTTTGTCGTCATTGAGGTAGAGATTTTATATTGTACTGTATTACATTATGGTTTTCAAAATCCATATTTTGTCAGCTATCACATAAGAAAACCTGATATGGCCTGTTCAACAGCACACGTATTTTTATATTATATGTACGCAAGTTTTTCACGTTGACTTTACATATACATAGTACTTTAATATTTTGTTGTATTTATTCATTGGTGAATGAATCCTCCTGTTGTTTTGGACGGTCTCAATATCAAAACAACATGAGGCTATTTTATTAGTATACCTTCTACTTCGTGAAAGTATTTTGTTTATATGATACAAAATGGGTAATAAGGTGGTGATGATGTGCTCCTTGGGTTTCGAATCCATAAACTAGGTCAGGGTATGTTTTGTTCGTACGATCATTATGCTTTGACATTGCCTTGTCTTCAGATCACAGCCATACGTCTTTTAATTTATGTGACGTTGTCTAGTCTTCAGATCGCCATCGTACTTCTTTCTACCCCATGTGACTGCTTGGTCATCTAATCACCATCATTCTCTATATGTCTTTATGGCAATTGGTGTGCTAGGTAATAACCCTAATTTTATCATATTAAGTATAAAATTATATAATGATGATGTCCGATGATTTTGGGTGTTGAGATGACTGAATTATAATTGAAAAAGGTGTTGGTTATTAAGAATTTATTAATGATAAAATAGAAATAAAGGTTAGATACATAAGCATGTAGTTAAATTACCCTTGGGTTGACTCATAGTCCACCAATGTTGAGAATGTCGTCGACCAGTTTAAGGGCAATGCGAAAGATGTTGGTCTCGAGTAGCTTTGGGGTCACCGAGAGCTGGATTTGCAGTTGACCAAATCCGAGACAAATTGGAATAATCAAGCCACATGTAGAGATGTGGTCTACCAAAATAGTGTAAAAATATTTTTTTGTTCGGCAGCCGACGGCTAGGCGTCCCCAACAAAAGGGTTAATGTCTACAAAAGAATATTTTGTGTATAGTTTCGTGGAAATATATGAGAGGAGTCGGCCGGGAATATGAAAAGTCACCAAAATAGGATTCCATTTACTTTTTAATTGGAAATAAAGTGATGAATAAGCACATTTGTGTCTGATATGCATGACACCTCTAGCTTAGAATATATTAAGAGGGAAGGGAAAACTTTTATTTGGAAAAAACTCTTAAACGTGAGGAAACATTGAAGACCAAAAGCTTTAAGAAAAATTATCCTTTGCCTCAACCCTTTGAAAGTAAGAATAATTGTTCCTATGGTCTTCAGGAAGGATAAGGCTTTGAGTTAAGTTTATAAGTTAAAAAGGGTGGAAGGCATGAAGTTGGTAAAATTGTGCAATTTTGGTGTTTAGAAGTTAAAAGCAATCTTAATAAATTCCAAATCAAAAAGCCATTATAGTATGTTATATTAGACATCTCAAAGAAATCATAGACTCTCGAATTGATGGATTTGGTTAAATATTTTGTAAGATATGAATGTTTGAAGGATAAAAATAGTGAAGAGAAAAGTGAAAACAAGAGCATAAATGAATGCTAACATGGGGTTTATTATATTTTAGGCGCAAGGATATAACTCCATAAGTTGAAGGACACTACCTGAAGACCTTAAGGTAAGTAATGATTGTATGTTTTTGGCCTTTCGACCTACACCATAAGATGCTAGGTTAGGCTTGATTGTTATTATGCTATAAGATAGATGTTTTATTGATAATGATCTATGCTTTGTCATATGATAGGGTGATACCATTGACTCAAGGATATGCTGATTGTTTAGCAATTAAACTAGATTGTTGATACATGTAAAACATGAGGATGTATTGTTTGCTGTAATGTTAGGATTATGTTGATCTTTGAGAATATGATACATGTTGATAATGCATATTGTTCATGCATCTTGTTTTAAAGAAAAAGAACAAAAATGTTTTCCATGCATATGTAACATCACAAAAAAAAAATGAATATTTTGAAGAAAAATTAAGTGGAATTTTATAATAATTAAATTGGAGAAAAATTAATATATTAGAGGAAATTTATAAATTTGCTACGATTTTGTAAGAGAGAAAAATGATCGTGAGAACAACGTCATTGAATGATGGAGGCAGAATGTGGATATCTGAAGGGAACAATGCATGAAAGTGTGGGTGTCCTCAATGAACAGTAGGAATGCTAGATTGAGGGAATTGAGTGAAGAAAATGTTGTCGTTTAAGTAAATATACTTGGAAGAAAATGTATTCGCGAAAGGAAAATACTAGGATGAACGACGTATATTGATTGGATAAAATAGCTAATGAAAGAGGAGTCATTGATCGGGAAGATGCCATGCAGAAAGATGCTTTGCGAAGAGAAGGATAATCATTGGATGAAATATAGAAGAGAATCGTAGCCGTTGGATTAAGAAAATAAAGAAGGAAGATGTCCCACATAAAGATGCTTGCAAGAGAGAAAGATGTCGCGCGGAAGAGAGATGAACTGTCAAATCAAGTTATAAGAATAAATAAGGACCGTTAGATTAGAATGAATATGCTTCTGCGGACAGAAAAAATTCCTTGCGTAAGGAAATGTGGCCACGTTTAACAACAAATGTCGTCGTTTTAGCGAACGAGAGTGTACAAAGATTTTCGTGATGAAAGACTGCAAGTGTACAAGGTCAAGTTTTATAGTATAATGATGAATATGGTTGTCAAATCCACATAGAATATATAGTTTATTAATTTTACTAAATATTGTTCTAATTAATTCTAACTTTATAGGGATAATCAAAATTTTGATTTTTTTAAACTAAAATAAAATAAATAATTAAATAAATAAATCTCTAATGGGAAGCCTGTATTCAGAAAAGATCTAAAATATTGATTTCACAAATATTTGTCATTTTATTTATTAGATTTAATATTTCATAATTGAACAATTATTATAAATCGAAAACTCAAATTTGTTAAACTTTTCTCTCTCGAGTATTAGCCTAAGTGTCATTAGGTTCTTTTATTTTGATGATGAATATTTTAATTAGAATTATAAGTTATTTAATGATTGTTAATGTTTAATTGTTTAATCTTGATATTTATATTAATATTCATTGGAAATACCTTCAATAAAAGTATTAAGTTGTTTTAACATGTTTATCTAAATCCATGTAGCGTATAATATAACTATTGGGACTTAGAGATTTCCATAAATGCGAAAAGAATGGAAGAGGTCAACCAAAATGCGTTGCATAAAAGAACTGGTCGACCAGTTGATAGACCACAAGTCAAAACAAATTATTTCTCAGTTTTGCGATTGAGCAAGCGATCGAGCAAAGGAAAAATGGTCGACCACAAATATGGCAGCGAGTTCCAAAAATTGTATGAACAGTAGGAGTAGTCAGCTGACGCTATAGTAGCGGCTGATTGATCCAGGCATAATTTGAGTTTGGAGTTTAAAATACACTACAACGGTTGACTGCATGATCGATCAACCGCTCCAATACATTTTTTAACTAAAACTTCAACAATTCAACGGTAATATTTCCAATAGTCGAAATGGTTAACTGCTCAAACAAAGTCTATAAATAGTAGGCACTCCGAAGCTCAATTCAACAAGTGAGAATCCTACTGAAACGATGCCAAATTTTATACTCGTATTCTCACTACTAAAATGAGTGTTGTCACGACCCGAAGGGGGGCCGAACAGAAACGTCGGGCCAAACGACCCAGTCTTCGTAGAAAACTCAGTCGCCCAGCCCAAGACTAGTTAAAATATTGCGGAAGACTTATATAAATACTCAGCCGCGACCCACTTGCGATGAGCCATGGTCCATTTAGTGATTGCGAGAATAATTAATAATGCGGAATTAATAAACTTTATCGTCCAAATAATTACTGTGCATACAATCCAGGAAATCCAACAACCAAGTTAAACATTTTACAGTCATCCAAATGAAAAATAATTAGTCGTCCATTGTTACGCTTACCGATAAATAAGACTTAAACTAGTTAACGAAGAACTAATGTAAACAAAATCTCCAATCTAATTCCCGCTCAAACTTACTTAATCTTCTCTTTACCTGAGGTGGTGGGAGTCGTGGGGTGAGTGACTAGCTCAGTAAAAAATTTATACTAAATACTATGCATGTGTAAAACTCATATTACCTTTTCTTGAAAACCGTGAGTTTCGGGGAATCATGCACATTTTAATAAAACATTGAAATCGTTTTCGTCTCAAGGAAATCAGGCCCATGGCCTCCGACAAGATATTTAAAGAACATGGTTGTATACATGGACAACTATAAGTTTAAAATACTCTCGTCGTGTTTTACCGAAATCGTAATCCGTGAAAAAGGAGGGTCACTCAAGGACTCCTCCGAACAAAATACACAGAAAGGTGGCCATATCATGCAAGCAACACCTCATGAGCCCGGAGGAAGAAAAATGACGGCGGTCCGTAGACCAAGCCCGTCACTCGGGTTGTCGTGCAAATTCCACTACGACACGCCCGTAATAAACACACCCTGATCGGGTTTAGGGATTTGCAACCCACGAAAGTAGTCAACACCTTCCCAAAGTCTCCTATTTCACACAGCGCGCAAACAAACCATCTCCACGCAGCAGGAGATGTATCGATGGTGTCCCCTTGATACTTTGACGTTCACGACCGTTCAAAGTATCAGGAGGATTCATCTCAAACAGGTTATAATCATCATATAAAAACATGAAATCCAATGCACAAAAGTAAACGTGTAAAACTTTTGTACATAGATAGTATAAAAAGCTGACGTACTGTCGAACAGTCCCTATCTGGTTTTTCATGTGTGGTAATCCACAAAATAGAGTTTTTATTTTGAAAACTATGCAATGTGATGCAAGCAACTAAGTATAAAGCCCCTACCTCGATGGCGGTCCTTCCTCGTATGTGAAGGAGCAGCTATCTCAGGTGTCGGCTCGAAGTCCTCAAACTCGTCCGAGCCTACAACATGTTAAATATCGAAAAACAATCTCATAAATACGTATTGTAGAAAAGTGAGAGGATTCCATGTCGGGACTAAGTTCAACATCTATTATTAGTAACCAAAACAAGATTTTAACCTATCTACCGTTGCACAACAAAATCATCCCCAATATTCTTAATTTTAATCTCAACAAAGTAGTTGGACTACTATCTTGTGAACAAACATAAATCCTTAATCCAATTCATCAAGTCTTCAACCTTTGCAACAACTGAATCAAATAAATTCCTCAAATCAACCAAAGACCCGAGGGTGATCAAATAATAACATAAAACCAAACCCAAACCAATCTCTATAGAGGACTATAAACAAACAAATTTCAACTTATAATAATACATTCGGAAAACTTGAAACTTGAACAACATCCAGTTCACCATTGAAGGCTATTAACAAGACTATAAGTGACTTAATATGCTCAACATACTTATGTGAAAACCAATCCAACAGAGAACCCAACCTCAAAATAGAATCCAAATTTCTATTGTTATAACCTTAGCAACAATATGGCATATCCTCTGCATTTAAATCCAACAGCAAACAGAGCATATATCAAAGCTGAAATAAACATCAAACAATCATCACTGTCCTCTATTTTTAATCAATGAGATCATAGCTCAAATGACACTATAACTTCTCGAGCAATAACCCAATACAAAATCAACAACATCAAAATGGAAATCCAAATTAGTCAAAATCAAGCGTTGCTTTCATCCAAACAACAGTTCAGAAACAAAGATCTAAAACACAGAAACCTCACCCTGGCCGAAGGATGAATGCAGCTCCCTTGTTCGGTTTGATCGTCGTTCAGGTAGTCTTTCCTTTTCCCAATACTCTGGATCGGATTGACTAATCAGAAACGTAACAACATGAATCGATCGAAACAGATTCGAGCGAGAGGCCAAAATGGACGTGGGTGTTTTGAAATACTCACCGGAGTCTGAAATCGGAGGAAATGGAGCTTTGTGGTTCAGCGAAGTCGAAGAACAATGGCAGACTGCAGCTCGAAAATGCTCGAACAACGTCGTCGCCGAGCTATCTTAGACCGGGTCGCCGGTCATCGTCGCCCAATCGCTGCTCTCGTTGGCGAGATCGGTGATTTCAGCTCTGTCGTCGCGTCTACTCTCGCGACTCGTCCCTTGCCGAAGACTCTCTTGAGGGTCCTCTCCCTCTCGCGTAGCTTCTGTCGGCTGAAGTGAAGCAGAACCAGCGAAGAAGAAAGAGCCCTATTCTTCTCTTCTTCACTCTAAACCCTTTTCTTCACTTAAACAATTCCTCCACTTTATTTTTCCCTCAATCTGCCGTGGAGCTCTTCTTCACTTCCCTTTAATTCTTCCCTCCATTTAAGTATTTATTTTTCCTTTCCTTTTTATTCTCTTCAATCTGCTGCGGCGCACTACTCTCTAACCCTAATCTCTCTCTTTCAATTTAATTCCTTTATTTTATTCCATTTAATCTCTCTTCCTCTTGTATTTTCCCCCTTCACCTCTCGCCAGCGTTCTCTTCTTCTTTCCCATTCTTTATTTTATTCCATTCTATTTTATTTGTATTCCAATCACTGTCCTTCTTTCACTTATTTTAAATTTTCTCATTTAATTTACTTAATTCTTTAACATATATAAATACATATATATATATATATATATATATATTTGAATATATGTATCTTATATTAATTAATCCATCTTCAATTCTCGACTTCTATTCTTCCGAGCACCATCTGACAATGATTCTCAATCCAATTTGATTCACCAACTCTAATTTCTCAATTAATCCATCGCTCAGAAATTTCAAATTCCATTGGTTTTACCTAACCAAAATTTCACCTGTGGTCGCAACGTGACAATTCGAGTCAATTTTTCAACGTTAGACCAATTTTTAACGCAAAAAATTTATATGTAAAATTTATTCTCTTGAAAATTCTTGGGTTTTACAAGTGCATAGGCTTAACTTTCTCAATCCCCAACTTGAGATTTCATATTACAGAGTTAAGTTCTAAGTTGTAAGTTTCTATTTTCTGATTTGTAATCTGTGAACATCAAGGGTGATGCCCCACAAAAGTCAAAGGCTAGATTTATGCCCGAGAAGATCAATCCCAAGGGTAATGCCTTGAGAACAGTCTTATAAAGATTTGTTTGACACCCGTGAAGTCAAACATTGCCAACTGGGAAGGTTGGGTGATTAAAGATCTCCAAGAGAGAAGCTTAGAGCGCAGACGTAGGCCCGAGTTGCCCAACAGTGTGAACAAATCGTTTGCATCTCTCTAACCCTTACTCTTTACATTTATGCATTGTTTATTTATTTATTGTTAATAAATCACTTAGGGTTTAAAGAATTAATTATCGCACGAAAAAGTTAGCACACTCGATTAGGTGAGTAGCACACTCGATTAGGTGTGAATATTGGGACTTAGAGAAATCAAGGAATACTAAAACATGCAAAAATGGTCGTCCAAAACCAGTTGATCTACTGCAAGCCAAAACAGATTACTTTCCAGTTTTACAGTCGAGCAAGTGGTTGAGCAGAGGACAAATGGTCGACTGCAAAAACGGCATAGAGCTCCGAAAAATGCAGAAATGGTAGAAGCGCTCGACCGAAGCTACAGTAGCGGTCAACCGCTCCAGACAAATTTCGACTACGAACTGCACAATGCACTGCAACGGTCGACCGATGAACAGTGTGCGGTCGACCGCTCCAGTACAGCTTTTGTCGAATGTTTCAACTGTCACGACCTGATTCTCAGAGAGAACCTAGTCCAGCTCCAAGGTGTGAATTTTTATGCATAAAACTTAATGGGAATAATACCAAGCCCAAACCCAAATCACTTGGGTTGCAGTCCATAAAGTGATCAACTAGAGACATGATAGCATAACAAAAGAAAGTACTGTGCAAGAATTAAATCAAACAACACCAAAACTAAAATCTCAATATACCAGGAACGGAGGGATTGAACAACGAACCTCCACCCATCTGCGGGGAGATCGAGACACACACCAAGGACACCAGCATCAACCCACGGCAACACGTGCAAATCTAGTGCACCGAACTTACACCCTAACCTGGGGAAAAATATAGTCTAAGGGGTGAGTGACTAACTCAGTATGGAAATCTATATTAAATGCAATGCATGCTAAAACCGTTTTCCTCATCTTTTGAAAACCATTTCATGTTTCTCATTTACCGTACATGGATTTAAATATTTAAAACATCTTTATCATTTTAACAAAACCGGCCCATGGCCCTTGATGTGGCTTTATCAAAACCCCCTGTATACATAGATAGCTATAATCACAAAATATGTCAACATCATTTTCCGTATGAAAACGTCATCAGTGAAAAGGAATGGTCATACAATGACCCATCCATCCCTCATCATCGTAAAGTGGTGAAATCTCTCGAATGTGCCGATGGGCTGTAGCCACCGCCAATACAATCAGAAGATCCAGTGCATTACCCGAGTTGCTGGTAAACCAGTCAACGACGACACAGCTCGTGTAACCACCAAGCACAGGTCACAGAAAGGTGGCTCTCTGCCAATAGCAACACCTCATGAGGCAGGAAAGAATACCAATGATGGCGATCCGAAGATCCAGCACATCATCCGAGTTGTTGGCGAACCAATCAGCGACGAAACAACTCGTACGATCATATACTCGGAGTGATGTTGCTCACAATAGATTGCTTCTTGCTAAATACATCAATGTTCCAGATTGACGAGGGTTGCCGACGAGAAGAGCTACAAGTCGTTCAACCACCTGCCAAATGGAACGGTTTATGGACTCGCAACCCAAGAAGGCGCCATCACCCTCTCATCCTATTTCCAAATTTCAGAACTTGCAACTTGAGGACAAGTCACCAATGCCCCATCCTCTTTTTTACTTCTAGGGATCGAAACCTGAGGACATGTCATGAATGCCCCATCGCCATTTCGCACGTGAACGACCAATCTTCACGCAGCAAAAGATTCCACGGGGATAGCCTCGTGATGCTTTAGCGCTAGAGTGCCTAAAGCATCAAGAGGATTCATCCTCCTGATGTATATATTAAATCTTCTTGCCATAGAAGATTTCGGGAATAGCCTCGTGATGTTTTAGCGCTTGAGTGCCTAAAGCATCAAGAGGATTCATCCTCCCAATGTACGTAACCAATATCAAACATTATTGCAGTAGAAGGTTGACGGGATCGCCTTGTGATGCTTTAGCGCTAGAAAGCATCAAGTGGATTCATCCTCCAAACACATGCACAGAAGTCACATCATCAATATGTACAAAATATCAGCAATAAACCATGTACATAATGTAAACGTGAGAAAACATACGTATACGTAAAAACTGATGTGTTGTCGAACATTCTCCATCGGATTTTTCAGGTGTGATATTCCACAAAATAGCAGTTTTGAAAATATAATACAATGCAGTGTAGAAAGATAAATATCCTTACCTCGATGGCGATCACGACATGCTTACCGAAAAACCCGCTCCACGTGCTGTCATAAGCGAAAAGTTGAATCACTGAAATCTCCCGAACCTTAATCGGAGGTGGAAGGATGTAGCCCCCCGGTTCGGAACACCCTCAGACAGAGTCGCCCAAAATCAGTAGTTCCCGTGCTCCGTCCAAGTTCCGCCTCACGAAGTGTCCACGGACGGACAGCTCACTCACCTGGTCGAAAGTGCCCGACTGATCACAACCTCCATCGGCTGGAGACGACGGCTCAACCAACCCAGCTCTTTCTTGGCCTAAGCCCCTCTCACCTCTCGCCCGCAAAGAAAAAGAAGGAAGAAGAAAAAGGTTTGCCCTTTTTCGTCATTCACCTTTTCTTTTATAAAAAATATATATATAAATTTTTGTGAAAGTAAAATATAATTTATATATAGTTTATATAATAAATAAATTGAATTAAGTTTCCATTTTTAAACCCAATTCAAATCCCTACTAGTTTCAAAGCGCTAAGTGAAAATTTTTTTTAGTCAAAAAAATTTGCCAAAACATTTATGAAAATAAATTCTCGCTCGGCAAATCCCAAATTTGACCATTTTACAGAAAACGTACACGTGACATTTAAAAATTATTTTTAAAATCTTGAATTTTACATTTTAAACACCTTAAAAGAGATTTCATCCCAAAATTTAAACAAACCCAAAACGTGAGTTGTAGGAAACTCTCTACTCAGTGTGATACCCAAAGCACACAAACCAAGAGAATCTCCCTGAAAAAATACATTTGCCTACTCCTAGCGATACCTCATGCTCAGAGAAGGACAAAAATCCAAGAGCGTGTCTAAAACTGACACCGAAGGAACCATCATGAAATGAGCAAAGTTCACGATGGGCTAACAAACCAACAAAGTCAAGGGAGGGTCACCCAAACAGGAACAAAGGGAATGACCTGATTGATCGACAGAAAAATGAAACGATCTCTAGCGAAAGGACTCACACGTCCTGACGGAAAGCAAACAAGGGCGTTTAACTACCTATAGCGGCTCACACAACAATGATCTGATGTGGAGTCTCCGTAATACCTGAGACGTAAATTAACGAATTCATCGACCAGGAACACGTTTGGAACCAAAAAACAAAAGGATACCTATTGGACCCGAGTTTAGAGTGTCCGTCAAAATGTTCTCCACGCTTGAGCAATACTCTAAACCAAGATCACAACAACACAACACTCTCTAGCTTCTTGCTGTTCAAGCACAAAATCCAACAAAAGAGGAAATTTTGAAATTTGCGACAAGCAAAAGATTCCTATAGAAACAAGAAATAAGACTTCGCATCAAAATCAAAGCGATCAGGTAACCTAACATCCAATGAAAACCAAATCTCGTGGATTCATGGGTAACCACTATGCCCTTACACATCAGAACACTACCAGAATCCAGTGCCTGACACATCAAAGAAGACCGCCCAATGCCACACCAGTCAGGAACTGTCAGATATGGTCCACACAACAACTGACACTTAGTTGCAAGCGCACCTAGACAAAACATCCAACACAAACCTGACACGCTTCAAGTCCCACACAACCATCAACGACTTGAACAAGAAGATGACCCCAACATGGACCTGACAGCAAACAAGGCTTAGAAATCCACAAATTCTACCGCAGCACTAGGCATTTGCTGCTACCCAGCACGTAATTCTAGAGGATCAAGGCAAGACTTCGAATGAAGCACCACAAGTCTAAAATCTGGAATTGACATCCACGAAAACAAACAAACCCTGGTCAGCCCAAAAGGTAAGACCAGAACGAGAAACAACCAACTTTCGAACATGAACTCACACCAGAACACTAGTAGATTCACAAACATCAGCTTTGGAACAACAATACAAACTTTGAAGGCAATCAAACGCCGATCAAACCGAGGGGTAAGACAGGAAACGCAGGTGCCCGATTCCAGAACAGGAAGGCGAAGCTGACAACAAGAGATGCCCAGTGAACAATGGCTGGCAGCATCAGAACAATTGTCCAAAACTATAAGGACAAGCGCCAAGGCCAACTGAACAGCCAGGAAAGTCCACTTCCCAAGGAAAACACACCCGATCCCCACAAAGACAGCACAGGCTCTGATAGGAAACAAACAGAGCCCATGAGACAATACCACATGTAACAACACAGGGGTTTCAGCGGAAACAAGCAAAAACAAAGTGTCCTTCACGAGGTCACCAACACACGAACCACCCTTTCAAGAAACAACTCCCACACTCGGGATCTCTGATTTCCCAAATCTGACACATACCTCCTGAACAACATGGGTCAAGTCAACGCAAAAGTGGATCTAAAACACACTGCCCAAGCAGAGGAATGGTTCAGAACGCCAAAAACCGACATGGACTAAAATGAGTTGAAACTAACAGCATCAAGAAACTCCTTGCACAGGAAACGGCAGCGTCAAGTATCCACGGGGTTTTCACCAACTACCGACACAACAAACACTAGATGCAAAACAGCGAAAACAGCAGAAGGCAGTCATCGGGATTGAATAGTCTTCCAACAGAACGACCGACACAAGGATCGAGACCCTAAGATCCTCCAACATGTCCAATGCGTAGGAACCCTAAAGCAAAACGAGACTATGGGACAATTAAAAAGCAAGCACTTGCATTCTGACTAACCTGAAGCATTGATGTCCTATCAGTCAGACTCTAACTTACAGAGCAAACGTGATGGTCATAGAAAGCGTGCGCGTGACCATCACAACAACACGACTCATTTCTAAGCGGAAACAAAACAAGCCTTGGTCAAGGAAGCCACCACTGTAGTCCCCAGAACACCCATCGAACGACTACAGTTCCCAGACCAAGTATTTCTAACAACCTACGTAGAGGTCTACATTAACATGGGAACACACAAGGAATAGGCCCATTCAGAGACTTGAACAAAGAGTCTCTGAACCACAAGAACGGATACAACACAAAATCGATTTAGGGAACATGAACCAAAGTTTTCAACCAGACTAACAAGTTCCAAACAAACCAATGCAAACTCGGAAACCCACAAGGAAAGATTTGAATAGCACTTCAAGGGCAAAGATCTTAAACTTAGACTCACACAGGCCCACACGAGGAGACAAGCCAAAAGGATCGCAAACTCAAGATTTTAATTCGAATTTCAAACCTCACAAGCCCACACACAAGAAAGAACCCAAGCGAGTCCATAACTCGTAATCTAAAAGAATTTCTCTTATCGACCACGAAGTATACTCAACACTCACGTGGATAGGGAAAAGACGGAGTCATCATCCAGTAAACGCCCCCAAATACCTTCCTAATAGCACCTTGATTCATTTAAAACTTAACTTGGTGTTGGACAATTCCATGCACAGTAGACACACGACTGACACATTACACTGTCAATCTCTCAAGTGATCACTCCCAGGAAATACGGAACCATGCTCTGATATTATAAAATTTTGTCATGACCCGGAGGCGGGCTGAACAGAATCGTCAGGTCATGCGATCCGATTTTCGGAGAGAACTTGGTTACCTTGGTTACCCAGCCCAAGGAGTGAATTTTTATACAGAAAACTTAACGGGAATAATACCAAGCCCAAACCCAAATCATATGGGTTGAGGTCCATAGAGTGATCAACTAGAGACATGATAGCATAATAAAAGAAAGTACTGTGTAGGAATTAAATCAAACAACACCAAAACTAAAATCCCATCATACCAAGAACGGAGGGATTGAACCGACGAACCTCCACCTATCTGTGGGGAGGTCGAGACACCTACCAGGGACACCAGCATCAACCCACGGCAACACGTGCAAATCTAGTGCACTGAACCTACAATCTAACCTGGGGAAAAATATAGTATAAGGGGTAAGTGACTAACTCAGTAAGGAAATCTAAACTAAATGCAATGCATGTTAAAATCGTTTTCCTCATCTTTTGAAAACCATTTCATGTTTCTCATTTATCATACATGGATTTAAATATTTAAAACTTCTTTATCATTTTAACAAAAACGGCCCATGGCCCTCGATGTGGCTTTATCAAAACCCCATGTATACATAGACAGCTATAATCACAAAATATGCCATCGTTTTCCGTAGGACAACGTCATCAGTGAAAAGGGATGGTCACACAAGGACCCATCTGTCACTCATTATCATAAAGTGGTGAAATCTCTCGGATGTGCCGAGTGGCCATAGCCATCGCCAATACGATCCGAAGATCCAGCTCATTACCCAAGTTACCGGCACACCAGTCAGCGATGACACAACTCGTGTAACCGCCCAGCATGGGTCACAGAAAGGAGTCTATCTGCCAATAGCAACACCTCATGAGACAGGAAAGAATACCAATGACGGCGATCCGAAGATCCAGCACGTCACCCGAGTTGCCGGCGAACCAGTCAGCGACGACAAAACTTGTACGATCATATACTCGGAGTGAGGTTGTTCACGATAGACCGCTTCTCACTAAATACATCAATGTTCCAAATTGACGAGGGTTGCCGACGAGCAAAGCTACGAGTCGTCTAGCCACCAGCCAAATGGAACGGTACTAGAATAGGCTAATCTTTGCAACTGACAACCTGCCAATTCTGTGTGACAATACCTTGGCAAGGTTTAGGGACTTGCAACCCAAGGAGGCGTCATCACCCTTCCATCTTATTTCCAACTTTCATGACTTGCAATTTGAGGACATGTCACCAATGCCTCATCCTCTTTTTCCACTTCCAGGGATCGAAACCTAAGGACATGTCATGAATACCCCGTCGCCATTTCGCACGTAAACTACCAATCTTCACGCAATAGAAGATTGCATGGGGATAGCCTCGTGATGCTTTTTTGCTAAAATGCCTAAAGCATCAAGAGGATTCATCCTCCAAACACATGCACAGAAGTCACATCATCAATATATACAAAATATCAGCAATAAACCATGTACGAAATGTAAACATGAGAAAACATACGTATACGTAAAAACTGACGTGCAGTCGAATAGTCCCCGTCGGGTTTTTCAAGTGTGGTATTCCACAAAATAGCTGTTTTAAAAACCATAATGCAATACAATGCAAAAAGTATAAATATCTCTACCTCGATGGCGATCATGACACACTTACCGACAAACCCGTTCCACACGCTATCGGAGGTGGAAGGACGTAGCCCCCCCCCCCCCCCCCTGTTCGGAACACCCTCAGACGGAGTCACCGAAAATCGACAATTTCTATGCTTCGTCCAAGTCCTGCCTCACAAAGTGTCCATGGACGGACAGCTCACTCGTCTAGTCGAAAGTGCCCGACTGATCGCAACCTCTATCGGCCGGAGTCTACAGCTCAACCAACCCAGCTCTCTCTCAGCCTAAGCCCCTCTCACCTCTCGCCCACGAAGAAGAAGAAGGAAGAAGAAGAGTATGTCCTTCTTCTTCTTCTTTCTTCTTTTCTTTTATAAAAAAATATATATAATTTTTTATAAAAATGAAATATAATTTATATATCGTTTATATAATAAATAAATCTAATTCAGCTTCCATTTTCAAAATCAATTCAAATCCCTACTCGTTTCAAAGCGCTAACTGAAAACTTTTCTCTAGTAAAAAAACATTTGCCAAAACATTTCTGAAAACAAATTTCTACTTGGAAAAAGCCAAATTTAACTGTTTTACAAAAAAAAAAGTACACGTGGTATTTAAAAATTATTTTTAAAATCTTGGATTTTACATCAATGGTTTGAAAATTCAACGGTAATATTTTCAACGGTCGAAAAGTGGTCGACCAAAAAAGAAATCGTTGACCACTCAATCAGAGTTTATAAATAAAGCGCCTTCAAAGCTCAAATTAACAAGTGATAATCCTACTAAAACACTGCCGAATTTTATACTCGTATTCTCATTACTAAAAAGTGTGCATATGTTTAACTCTCTCAATCCTCAACTTGAGATTTCATATCAGAGAGTTAAATTCTAAGTTTTAATTTTCTATTTTTTGATTTGTTCTGTAAATCAAGGGTGACGCCCTGTGGATAGTCAAAGACTAGATTGACGCCTGAGAAGATCAATCCAGAGGGTGACGCCTTGAGAAGATTCTGTAAAGGTTTGTTTGACACTCGTGAAGTCAAACATCGTCAATCAAGGAGATTGGGCGATTAAGGATCTCCAAGTAGAAAGCTTGGAGTGTGGACGTAGGCCGGGGTTGCCAAACCGCGTGAACAACACCGGTGTGATCTCTCTAACCCGCTCTTTTATATTTGTGTATATTTTATTAACTATTGATTGATAAATTACTTAGAGTTTAGATAATTAATTATCGTAGCATACCTAATTCACCCCCTCCCCCATTATTAACTATTGATTGATAAATCACTTAGGGTTTAGATAATTAATTATCGTAGCACACCTAATTCACCCCCTCCCCCTTCTATAGACATCCACAGATCCTAACAAACATGACATATTTCACAGATTTACGAATCTTCATAATAGAATCATTATGATCTTTTAGATTATTGTAAACAATCAAATTTACAATATGAGCAAAGCATCTGACGTGTATAAACTCTCCATCAAGTAACAAACCATTTCAGTTTTTAATTTTCTTAACCAAATGATTCAAAGAACCTTCATTGGCAGAAGCGTTATCGTCGGTTACAATCAAAACTCTCTCTATTCCTCAATCCAATAAACATTTTTCCAAAATCACAGTAATAATTTCTCCTCTATGATTAGAAATGACACAAAAACTGATAATCTTTTTTTTCGCAAAGACCAATTTACGTCAATGAAGTGAGCAGTCACAGTCAAATAATTTATATTTTGTATAGAAGTTCACGTATCAGTGATGAAACACACTCTCCAGGCAAATGGGAAAAAAACCTTCAAATTACTTTTTTCTTGTACATAGAGCTTGAAAATATTGTTCGCAATAGTTTGTGACAAAGAACAATAAGTTTTGGCTCCAAGTCATTTGAGTAATCTACAAAACTTTTTCCATCAACAACATTAAAATGTAATTCATCAATCACGATCATTCTAGCAAGTGCATCTCGACATCTTTCTGTACTAAATGATTTCA
Source organism: Begonia loranthoides (assembly GCA_022433065.1). NCBI lineage: Eukaryota > Viridiplantae > Streptophyta > Magnoliopsida > Cucurbitales > Begoniaceae > Begonia > Begonia loranthoides. The sequence goes on along the minus strand of CM039474.1, from coordinate 26,659,219 downwards.
CAGTTAAATAACCAACTTTACTTGCTCCTACTATCTCTTCTTTACTTAACAATAATGTCTTATGTGTCTCGTCTAAACTAGCCAACAATTTCTTACAATTATTAACATATTTGTTCAAGTTTGAAGTCTCATTTCTTACTGGATGATAAGCATACGAATTTCTACAGTAATAGCAAGTTGCTCGAGAGTTATACAATTCTATTAGTTCTATTTTAGTGAAGTATTTCAACCTTCACATGTTTTTTTTCTTTTCTTGCTGTTATTCATATCACTTTGCATCATAACATGAAAAATGTAAAATTAAATCATTACAAACAACGCATACTCAAATTGGTGATATATTGAATAAGTAAATATTTTCTATCAAATACATTCATAAACACTATTGTGCATAATAGAGCCTTGAATTCAAGCCCTTTTGATTCAATTATAGTCTCCAAAGTCCAAATACAAGATTAATATCAACATAACAACATCAGATCAAGTGTACACCTTAACACAAAAAAAATAGTTTCAATACCTTAGTCAAAAATCCAATCAATCAATGACTTCTTTGTGTCAATCTTTTAGGATTAACATTTTTTCTATTAGAGTTGGGGAATCAAAACAAGAAAAAGCAGGCAACCTCATTTTTGGAAATTCGTGTTTTGCTTCAAAAAGTGTCCTGCTTTTTGTAACAACTCGATCCTAACTCTTCCGGATAAACGATGTAATTAAAATGTTATGAATAAAATGGGTTTGATATCTATATAATACATCGTTCTATGGACGTTAAGTTGCGACGTATAACTTCGTAGGAGTTTAAATTGGGCAAGACTTAGAAGAAAATATGAAAAAGGATAGATTCAAGGACTTTAGGACGCCTGCGGAAGGTGGTGCGGACGCGACATGTCATCTGCAATACGTCTGGAGCGTTTTCCAGGAGTGGGGACGACTCGGGATGCCAATTCGCATCCTAAAAATCACTGTGCAGTGATGTTGCGGACGTAGGCTATGTATGGACGGACGATGCGGATGACTCAAGGCAGCGTCCGAATGAATCTGTTTCAAAACTGGTGAGTTGCGTACGATAGCAGACGACTGCGGATGACTAGATTCAGCGTCCGAATGAATCTGTCCAATTTTTGGGACAATTTGAACGACACATTGCGAACGACGGCACGGCGTCCGCAACATGGCTGCGGACGGTACGGACACAGTGAGGATGCCATTTTTCTGTCCGAAGCCATATATTTGTTGTGTGATTTTTGGTCTTGCGGACGCATGCGGACGACAGTACAGCGTCCGCAACCGTCCGAAAGTTAGCAGATCTACGAAAAATCAGGAAATAAAAGTCGGAAACTTTGATGAAACTCAACATTTAGCGAGTTAATACTCGCACTTTCAGCGAGAAATTTCTTCCTTCAGACAAGAAGCCTCCCTAGAAGCATGCTTTTTCTCCCACTTGTCTCCTTAAGTCTTCTATATCCCTCTATTTCATCTTTCTGCATTCTTCGTTTCAACTTCATTTTCTGCTGAAGGGGGGACTCTGCTAGAACAAGGAGTTATTGGACAGACAAGGAGCTGCATATGGGTAATTCGACGTCAAGGGTAAGGAAATGGGTCATCTTGGCCATTTGGAGGCCCTACACCCAAGTATTTTGCGAGTGTGTGTATGTTTGGTAATTATTTCTGATATAGTTGAGAAGATATAGAAACTTCGTGACGAATTCCATTATTTTCTTCTGAAATGCTGATGTTACACTTTCAAAATTCATGTTCTTCATTTGATTAGCAATTAGTTTTCATGTTCTTCATGTGATTAACAATTAGTTTATAGAACATGCGAAGCCTTAACGAACCATGTTGTTTCTTGAGACGTTGCTAAGGCCTTCACTTAGCACTTGGTAGATATTCTTTTCTTGGTAAAATTCTATTGATGATTGACGAACAAAATGAGAAGCAAATAGAAGGATAAGACATGTCTACGTCTAAAGGAAAAAGGAATGAAAATGAGAACTATGAATGAAAGGAAAGATGAAAAGGAGTTAATGATTTTGAAAGGACACTAGTTGATTTCCTATGATTTAGTTTCTATGCTTCATGTTGTTATTGCTTACGAATTTCTTCACTGTGAATTTTTATCAGTTGTTATTGTACATAGAAAGCTTAATGGTTCGATTTTGGAAACACTGTTGTATACAAATATCTAATGCATATGTTTATTTTTCTGAATTCATTACTGCCCAAAGCATGATTAGTAATAGATTTTAGTGAACCTATGCTCTATGCTACCTCTAGTTATAGTATGATCGTTATACGTCGTCTTTACGTTTGTTACTAATATGTTCGTTGTATGATTATCAGTAATTTCCTATGAAAACAAGCATGTTCCTTGAGTTGTCGCTATTTCTTTATAAAGCATGTTTAGTTGCTAGACCTTTTGTTGAAAGCGAGGAATGTTGAATATATATTTCTGTTGAATAGTCGATTTGAAAAACGTTTCGACTGCCATATAGTAGACTAAAAGCATGTTTGTCATTTGAATTCTTAGTAATTTCACTGCTAATCTTCTTAGGTTTACAAAGTATGATCGTTACTTGAAATTCATGGTTTTATGTTGCCTTTAAATTCCTTATATATATGGAAGTATGTTCTGTTTTGCTGTAGTAATTCTTTTGAATGGGAAGCTTGTCCTTGTATTCGTTTATGTATAGTTTATTATGGATTTTCCTCAGTATTGATTATTGTTGCTCAAATATGTATTGTTTGTTTTGGAAGAAGTTAGATCGAGTTCATGATAATAGAAACCAAGTAGGGGGTAACCTTCGGGATGGTACTCACACGCATGAGTGAGAAAAAATGCTATGAAAACGAAATGTTCAGGATAAGCAGGACACGTTCATTACCAAAGAACTCTAAAGGCGGGATACGCCGGAAAAAGAAAGAACCCTAAAGGCAGGTATGAAAAAGAAAGAACCCTAAAGGCGGGTATATGCTGGAAATAGGGAGTTGAGGTAGATGGGTAGTCCGGATCTAGCCTAGCTGCTAGGATACACCCTTACCAAGTCGGGAAAGGGACTAGTATGCACACAGGATGTTAGAATCCGATCAACTAGGCTGTCTCAAAGGAAAACCCTTAATCTCCAGCTCGATGTACGAGTTTAAAGAACGAACAAAGAAAACGAACGTAATGAAAGAATTTGGTTTGGGTGGCCCCCATTCCAAGAAGAAATAAAGAGAGATATGCATAATTGTTTTCCCTCATCTCCTTACTGGGCGTAAGCTCACGTCCTTACTTGTGGTGTAGGTAACGATCGAAATATACAAGAAGTTAAAGAAGAGGTTATTCCGGTGGAGCCTGGGGTTGGTCCGATAAAGACGCAAATGGAGTAGTAGTACGGTACGAGTAAAGGAAGGAAAAAGAAAAATAAATAAGAATTAAGGTTGAGAAGTTATCCTTTATGAACGTTACATTTTCCTCTTTATTTCCTTTACTTGGATTTGAAATCGTATGTAAGTTTTATTTGGACACTAAACCTTGGATTTATGTTTTAAATAACGTTTTCAAACAACTATCACTCATCATTCTATGTTATTCGGTGAAGATATAATTTCTAGTTTAATTATGCTTCCTCAAATTTTTATGAACGAATTTTGAAGAATAATAGTTTTCTTCTCTTTAATGACGAAGTAAGAATGAGTTTTTACTAACGATCGGATTTTATGCACTCTGATAAACTATTTTCTTTAGAAATGATTTTTACCTTGTCAAATTAGTAAGGATAATGAGATTATAAGACAGTAAAGAAATTCGGGTCTTTACACTTTTAGTATAACAGCAACACTAACTTGAATCAAATCAAATACAGTTGAATTTGAAATATGCAGAACTTGAATCAACAATAACCAAACATCAAACATACAAATTTTGAAATACAAAGTCCAAAACACAAACATCAAATATGCAAATTTTGAAACACAAATATTAAATATATGTATACACAAATTGAAACACAAAAAATCAAATATATGCTCTAAACTCGACAAACCTGTGTGAAGTTCGTACTGCGAACAACAAACTAGAACTCTCGTCACTGACTGCAAGTCAGGGCTGCGCTGGAAAGGAGACGAAAATGAACACAAATCTCAGTGATGGACACTCGACAAAGAAATAGAACGATGTTTGAGATAGGATGACTTGCAGGGTGAGTCGGTGAGGTATCGTCGTTTATAGAGTGGAAGTCGAAGACAAGATGCAGGGCAAGGGGCTAGGTTTCGCCTTCAATTGACGATTGCAGTTTGCAAATAGAGTGACCTAGTAAGAGTCTTTTAATTGACTTGGTTAGGTTAGGAATGATTTTCGATCCGGTTTGGATTTTATCGGTCTTCTTCACTAATAGCTAAAAATCAAACCGAACATTTCGCTTTGGGTCGGTTCTGTCCTAAATTAAATTCTTTTCGTACGAAAATCGAAACAAACATTTTGGTTCTGTTATCCAATTCAAACCGAATTGATTTAAACCCTTAGAGAAAACAAACATTTAACCCAGTTCAAAGGATACATTTAATTTGATTTGATTATAAATTTATGGTTTGATTGAAAAAATTAAATGTGATATTTTATTTATTTATTTTTGAAGTATTAAAATAGGGTAAATAAGTCCTTAAATTTTTTTTTCAAATAATCTCATGAACTTAGGGTATTAGCAATTAAGCCATCGCCAATAAGAGAATCGTAAAAAAAAAAATCTTTTTTTTTTGTGACATGATCTTTTCCCATAAAAGATTTTAAAAAAGAAACAACTTCGTTAGAACGATTTTTTGCAATTTTGGTGATTCTAACCGTTAAAAATTACTATAATTGTCGAAATCGTCCTAACTAAAATTATTTCACTCTAGAAATCACTTATTATAAAATATCACATAATAAAAATGTCATTTTTTTTTACGATTCAATTAACTTACTTGTTAATGTCCTTAAGATCAAGAAATTATTTGTCTAAAAAAATTAAAAATTTTGCTTACTCTTCGTTCCTAAGTTGAAAGAATAATATACACTATTACATTTTATCTTTTAAAATAATATTCTGTGTTTCTTGCTCCTCTTATTGCATGAGGAATGCAGAAGCATTAGATAGATTGTATTAGTATGGGCCACTCATCTGCATGACCGACACGATACCAATTGGCCAATTGGCCCATGTCATTCATCTGGATATTATATCCAATGAATTTCCATGTGCCACCCAACAAGAAAAGAAAAGTAATTTCATGTGTTAAAACTCTAAATATAGAACGTGAGCAGGTCTACTTGACAAATGGCTTGGATCAACTTCTTTAACGGCGGATTCAGCTCCAATTGGTCTGAATTTGTGGCTATTGCATATCATTTTTTCATGGTTATTTAAGATAACGCAGATCCAATTACTCAACTGTTGATTCTGTCTATGACTAAGTTAACTGGGATGAGCTTACTCAGAGGTCGATACAACTCCAATTGGTCTGTTTTTGTGGCTTTTCCAGAGCCCCCATGGCCATACATAGAAGGTAGGTCGGATCAGCTTCCTCGATGGGGGATTCAGCTCCATTTTATCTGTTTTTGTTACTTTTCCAACTCCAATATGACGTTTTTTTAAATAATAATAATTTGTATGTATCATTATTTATTTTAAGAGAATATGCATTTAATTTAATTTTAAAAATGGGTTATTAACAAAAAATTCTTGAACTTTGAAATAAGTGAGAGTCGAATCTTAAACTAAGTTTACTAACAACTAAAACCTAACTATGAGAAATGAACGGCGCAAACCTCACAGTCATATTTTCTGTTAAAAGACGTCTTCTGGACATCTGCACCACTAACAGACATCCGATTATACCTCTTCACATGAAGGTGGACGTGACGGACGTCTGTACTTATAATGGACGTCCGCGTATACCCATTCACACAGATGCGTACGTTCGAACTAAAATGAGCGGACGTCCATTACCTATGAAGGACATTTGTTACCTGTGAACGTTAATAAGAAGGATGTCTGTGCTTTCAAATATATAATTTCGTGCATTTTTTGTAGAAAGGTAAACGTCCACATACAGAGCAGATAATTTAGGAGGGATCCTCGACATGAGGTATCCGTAAAAACGTTGGTATCCACAAAAGCGTTGGTGTCTGCGAAAGCGTTGGTGACATCGGAAGTAATAGTAAGATGTGATTGTGACATATTATTATTAGAGGAGAAAGGCGAATGGACGTTTGCATTGGAAGCTCACGTGTTTGCTACAACTATACATGATAGATTTAAAACGCAATTGTTCGCAGATTTTTTAAGCTATAATTTGATCCTTGAAGTGCCGATAAGGAAAAGATAACACCAACATGTATTTTCTGCGAAATTTTCCTTCGAGGGATTTTCAGATTGGTGATTTATAAATACAAAGGATTAAGGCGAAACCCTAATCACCCTTGATCCATGAAGTTTGGTAGATTTTCTTTGAAGCTCACTGAAGGTATGTCTTTTATAGTTAGGACTTTATATTTTGAATGGGCGATGGTAATGAATGACGAAATCATGGAGTTGTTTCTAAGTCTTTAAAACAGTGTAGTTGATAAAATTTCATCTTTTTATTGTTAACCCAATTCTTTTTAAGTTCAAGAGAAACAAACATGTTGGAATAAGTTAGGTATCATGTTTGGACATACTCCGAAAAGAATTTCAGGAAAGTGATATTTACATGCATTTGACATTTGGCCTACATCACACAGTGCTAAGGTATTCTATGTTTATGATAATTGTTCTATTTTTTGTGCCTACGAATTGTTGATCGAAGATATATTTACTGCTGCTTGTATATATTAAGTTTGAGATGTTGAACTACTGATCAAGGATAGGCTTACTGCTTGATATTTTACTGTTATGTTTGAGACATTTAACTATTAATTGAGGATATGCTTACTACTTGTTATTTACTTTTTATGTTTGAGACATGGATCGAGGTTATGTTTACTGTTTGCTGTTTATTCTTTATTTTTGAGATGTTGATCAAGATCATGTTTACTGTTATTATGTATTATGTTTTGCATGTAAGATCACTTATATGTTTCATGCATCATGAAAAACGTTTTCATTAAAAAAAACTGAAAGACAGACTAAATAATCGTAATTAATCATTGTAGATAGGGTTCAAGTTGGCTATCTCACATGACGTGGACCTAATGATGTTACTCTCTCCCATAAACTAAATTACTCATAATGACTGAACTGTTAAATGGAAGAAAAAGAAAATAACAAATGACAAAAAAAAAAAGACATTTTTACATACTGCATCTCATATTCATGTCATATTATGCATATCTTGTTGAGCGTTAAGCTCATAAGTGAACTTTGGGATGTAGGTGAGAATGATTTTACTGAGTAACCTGAGGATGTGAACGAATGATGATTGTAGTTGATAGAGAATTCTCATGGGCAAAGCTAAGACATTGTTGGAGTGAAATTGACATGTAGGTGAAGATTTGAGTAAAAATGATAGAAAAATAAAGACTTTTTTTTAATTAGGCTTTTAAATATTTAGATTTAAGTTAAAATATTTTATAAATATTTATGTTTATTTATATTGCGTTTTACCATGTTTGAATTTTAAATGAGATTTTTTTTAATATTTCCACTGTATTTTTTTAAAGACACTATTTAAATGGATTTTAGAAAGAAAAAAATAGTAAGAAAAAAGATTTACGTTACGGAGCATTACATATGTAATACTTGGTATTTTCACGATTAATTAAAATACAACAATTTAGATGTTAATAGATTAATTATTGTCACGAATTATGAATTTTAATGATGAAATTATAGAATTATTGGAATTAGGAAAGTTAAAATAAATAATTTTATTTTATGGATTATAAAATCAAATAAGAATTATTGGAAAATTAGGAAAGTTGAGTGTAGTAGAATTAGTAAAGAAAACGTGTAGTAATCCACAGTTAAGGAAAAGATTTAATTGATGATGTAATATTTTATATTCTGGAATTAAGAAAAATATAGTGTAGGAATACATGATGCAGTAGGAATCGTTGGATGAGGTTTATGAATGATTAAGATCAATTTTGATTGGAGAAAGATGGTCCGGGGAAATGTTTCATGCAGGAGGCCATTGGACCATTGGATTGGTTTAGCGGAAGAAATATGGATCGTTGGATTTAAGAAATATGTTTCCGCGGGAGTGTTGGTTGCCGCTTGAGTGTGAGAGGATGCTAAACTGTAGGATTAGATTAGTAAAAAGAACATAAAAAATTAGATTTGAGAAAAATTCTTCCACGAAAATGTTGGAAGCCGCTTGGATGTGGAAGTATGTTGGATCGTTGGATAGATTTTAGCAAAAGGAGTGTGAACAGTTGAATTAGAAAAAGATTCTTCCGCGGAAGGGGAAGATGTCATTCGAGAGAGTTAAGTTAGAAATATTGTCGTTTTAGGTTATTGTGTGTTTCTGCAGCTGCATTCGTGTTCACGACAGAGAATTTAAGTAATGGAATGACATCATTTGGATTAGTAAGTTACATTAATAGTGTTATAGCGGAAGCTTTCACTTCCGCATAAAAGGTTAGTGTCTGAGGCAGGTCTTGGACAAAGTGAAACGTCATCATTAGATTTAATGAATTCACAGTAACATTAGGATCCACGGGGACGTTAGCATCCGCGGGAGGGATTTTAGCTATAGATATGTATATATGGCCGACTGCGATAGTTGTAGATTGAAGTTTCCGCAGGAGTGTTGGCTTCTGTGGAAGTGTTTGTGTCTGCAGTTGCTTTTGATCTTTAGACTGTTTAGGAAATGATAGGATTTAGATACAATTTCATGGGATTTTATCCCACGAGGTTCTTTACGTATAGTTCTATAAATGTTAAGGTTTGGGTTTAAACTCTAATCACCCGAGAACCTCATGGAAGAGAGAGTCATTCTCTCAAGCTCTCAGGTAAACCTTCCTTCAAGTTTCTTAAGGTAGATTCTCTACTGTTTAGTTTTTGAAGTTATATTTGACAGTGAGTAATGTGTAGAGTTATTATTTATTAGCTAACTCTTTGTTTTTTTAAATGAAAAATCAGTGTATGAGAAGTGTTAGGAACAATCAGACATTCATTAAAGAACTTCATATAAGTGATGTTGTTTGTATTTGGTCTTTGGCCTGCATCACAAAGTGTTAGGGTAAGGTAGAATTATGATGTTATTCTATTATACCTACGGGCTATTGTTCAAGGATGTGATGCATGCCAATTGTTTACTATTTACTGTTTACTGTTCATGTTATGATATTATTTGAGGATATAATTTCTATTGGTTGTTGATCGAGGACATGTTTTGATGATAATATGATGTGATATCTACAGGCTGGTGATCGAAGATATGATTATTGCTTGCTTACTGTTCATGTTGTGTTTATGTTGAGACGTTGATCAAGGATATGTTTACTATTATGTTCATGCAAGTTAGATTGTCATTATATGTTACGTGTCTGTTTCATACATTCATGAAAAACATTTTCTTTAAAAAAGATAAGAAAAAATGAAAGACAGACTAAATAAACGTAAATAGTCATTACGGACAAGGTTTGAGTTGGCTATGTCGTATAAGTTGGACCTAATGGTGTCTCTCTCTCCCCCAAACTTAATTATCCATAACGAATGGACTGTAAAGTGAAAGAAAAAGAAAAATAATGTTGACTAAAAAGACATAGTTTTTACATGTTGCATCTCATAGTCATGTTTTATGTTATACATCTCTTACTGAACGTTAGGCTCACATGTGAACTTTATTATGTAGGTAATAAAGTACTTATAGAGGAATATAAAAATAGAGACAATTGATAGTACGGTTGAAGAGGAATTATTATGAGTGAAGCTAAAACATTGTTTGAATAAAATTGACTTGTGGATAAAATTTAAAGGAAATATAAATTTTAATAACTCGTCATAAACTCTTTTATTGAAAGTTATATTTATTATTGATTTAAATAAAAATATTTTATAAATACTTATGTTTATTATGGGTTTTACTCCGAATGATTTTAAATAAATTTTGTTGATACTTCACTTCTGCTGCATAATTTTAAAAAGATACGAAATAATTTTTAATTAATGTTAGATTTTACTATGCTTAGATTTTAAAATATAATAAGACTTATTATGTATATGATTTAAAGGCATAATTTTTATATATTACGCATAAAAAAAAAAATTTAACGCCACAACAGATCAGCTGCTACTTCCCCGGCTAAACTCCTACCCTCACATTCCCCACCTTCCCTCCTCGGAGGTGGAGGAGTTTCTGGATCACAATCTGTTGCCCAACCGATGGTCGCCGCCGCACCTCCTCACTTGAGAGTCCAAGACTCTCTGGACTCTTTCCGGTGCCTCCAGTATCGTTTCTATTTTCATCTTCATTCCGACATCATTGTGCTTGGGAGCTCGCCAGAGCTTCCACTGTGCGCTTCGGAAGCTCCAGTGAGCTTTCTTCGTCCTTCCCACTATTTCAAATCTTTCTTTATTACCATATGAACGAAGACTTGTAAATGCATTACTTATCAAATTTAAAATTTACAGTTTTTCTCATAATTTAAAAAAAAAAAAAATTTTAAATTATCTTGTGATGAGACGTTAATTGATTAGTATATTATATTTATAATTTATTTATTTTGAAAATATAGAATAATGATATTTGGAAATAAATTATTTCAGAGAGCATTGTACAGTCTGACAGGGCAACTCGTGGCAGCAGGTTTCCCATTTGCAGATCATCCACAGCCATTGTTGAATGGTAGGATATAGATTTGGTTGGGAGTATAAACTCAATCATCATCTGCCACGTGGACTTTAAGAGCATTTGATGTGCGATGCATCAGAAGATTAGATTGTGTTACTACCCTACACAAATCCTGCTTACACCATTGCAAGTGACGTCCCTGTCGTTCTATGGTTTAATGCTATTTTATCCATTGGTTCATCTGACATCTCCTCTCCTCATCATTGCTCTTATTTCAGCGAAAAACTTAGAGAGAGAGAGAGAGAGAGAGAGAGAGGCATGTTTATATCTATACACAGATTGGAAGCTTTTGTTTCTGTTCAAGTTTAGTCCGGAAATTGGCTTTCTTCTGGTAAACTTGCACTGTCGTATTCGTTTCCAGCTTTGTTTTCTTTTTTCCTTTTTCTTTCTTAGTTCTTCTGCAGAAATCTTGGAGTCTTTTCCTTTCTGGGTATGTCATCAATTCATTTATGGATGGAAGAATTGGTTTTCTCACCTCTTTCTGTAATTTCTGAATCAAACTTTCTGGATACGGTAGTGGGTATCTTCCTGCTTTCTGAAACTTCCTCTTTCTTCTAGCTTTTCCAGTTGTTGTTACGAAGATTATTAAATGATTCAACTGTTCCCTAAGAATATGAATAGATTTCCTCCATTTTACCTAAATCGGACTGACTAGTTATGCAATTAGAAACTGAGTTTAAATTGAGTCTCATGTGGGAAAAAAGCTTTAGCAGTATAAAAAGAGCTTCAGTTATCTTTAGTTTTCTCCTTTTACAAAAACCAATCTGACTGTTTGCTTTCCTGCAGAAAATTTTGTGTGTTCGCATCGCAGCCATGAATGACTTTCTTCCCGACTGGAATATTGAGGGAGATCTTCCAGTGATCAATCAAAAGAAACCCATGGGGTTGGCTCTCTCTCTCGATTTGTGTAAATGATGGTAATGGCGGTTTTCTTTCTTTTCTTTTCTTTTAACGTGGATGAAAAACGTCGCAGGATTGACCATGAACTGGTGGAACTGTTATGGCAAAACGGTCAAGTAGTTTTACATAGCCAAACTCAACGAAAACCGCATAATACTCAGAGTGAGGGAAGACAATTTCACAAGAATGATCAACTACAACAATTCCATGGATCATATGGGAATGCAATTCAGGATGCTGAGACCGTCTCGTGGATTGAATACCCGTTAGACAACTCTTTTGACAGAGATTTCTGTTCCAACTATTTCTCTGAATTGTCTCCATCTGATCCCATTGAAGCTGTTAAGCCCATCACACACACTGAAGACAAGCCTGTCCAGTTTATCGAAGCTGAAACTGCTCCCGTAGCTGCCCAGTTGAACCCTAGATCTTCTTTCGTAATGAATTTACCCTCAATTCCGATGCCACCTCCCAGAATTCAGCTTCCTAATTCAGCCGAACAGAGTCATAATTTGGGGGGAACTTCAAAAGGAATTAGCGTCTCAAAGGTTTCGGCACCTTTGCAAAAGCGCCAAGGCGAAGAGTTAGGAAATTTGGCACAAGGAGAGGTTAGAGAATGTTCATTTATGACAGTAGGATCAAGCCATTGCGGAAGCAACCAAGTACAAAACGACCCAGAGTCGAGTTGGATTTGGAGCACCGGCATTGGAACTGCCCTTCTATCAGCCGGTCCTTCGAAAATCGGTGCTCCGAAAATGGTTGAAAACAGTGAGAGAGGGAAGACAGAGACGCAAGAACAGACCGTGACATCTTCTTCTGGTGGATCTGGAAGTAGCTTTGGAAGAGCAAGTGGACAATCTGGGGGAGGTAATAGCCACAAAAGAAAACGTCGAGATGCAGAAGAATCCGAGCTCCAAAGCGAGGTAACAGAATTTCCCTAATTTAATCCCGTATCTGCTCTGATCGTTCTTCTTTATTTTCTAAGCGAAAATCTAAAGCATTTTGTCAGACTGCTAAACTTGAATATGCTGCTGGAAATGAACCAGCTCAAAGATCTGGATCTTCTCGCCGGAGTCGTGCTGCTGAAGTTCATAATCTTTCAGAAAGGGTAGGATTTTGTGACATGTTAGAGTTGCAGTTGCTTTCCAATTGGAGTTATTTATTTGCATATTAATGGATGTAGAGGCGGAGAGATCGAATCAACGAGAAGATGAAGACATTGAAAGAGCTCATACCGCACTGCAATAAGGTATTCATTTGTTATCATCTCTCTTTTTCTTCACAATCATACAATGCCAACAAGAACTATTTGAAGAAGCCCTCTAATTGTCTTCGTTTGCAGACGGATAAGGCTTCGATGCTGGATGAGGCAATCGAATATTTGAAGGCTCTGCAGTTACAGCTTCAGGTATAAGCATTTAGGGTCTTCATAGAATGTCAATGAAAGAGACACCTTTCCTAATTAGCAGCAAACAACACATTCGACAAACCGATTTAGTTGATGTGTTTAGGTAATGTGGATGGGAAGTGGGATGGCTCCAATGATGTTTCCGGGTGCGCAACACTACGCGTCGAGAATTGGGATGGCAATGGGTTCTCCACAGCTGCCTCCAATGCCTAGTGCAATGCATTTCCCAAGGGTCCCTCTTGTTGATCACTCCATACCAATGGCTCCACCTACAACCCAGAATATTATGTCCCAAACTCCAATCTTGAATCCCATTTCTTATCAAAATCAGATGCAGAACCCCGCTTTCCAAGACCAGTTTGCGCGCATTCTCGCACTTCACAACCTCCAAACCTCCCCCCAGGTCTGAAAAACCAACGTATAATTTTCTGACATGCTCTTTGCTCTTAAGACGAAGTTCATCGTTGTTTCAAAGTTCTAGTCAAGGATCTGAAAACTCTAGTTCATAATCATTTACAACTGATCCTGTTTGTCTTTTGATTCAGCCGATGAACATGTTCAGATTCGGTCCCCAGATGATACCTCACCCTCACGCGGCAGGACTCTTTAATGGAGGGCCTGCCAATGAAGATGCAGTGAAAGGAAAATGAGGCAAGTCTATTCCATTTGTTTCTTAGAGTATCATAATTTTAATCAATTCATAGTCATGACCTTCAACACTCAATGCAACCACAAACATCCGCCATCAAATTCCAAGCTATCGAATAATTAGCCAGAATCAGGAGATGAAAGAAGGTGACAATGATGCTGATCCCAATTTTATAATGGACTTGTACTATCAAATCCCTGGACCAATTGACTGTATTCTCTCTCAAATAGTGAAAGGTTGCATTAACTTTGTTTCTTAGGTGGGCAAGTTTAGCCCCACCCTGATCCCTCGGGGTTCATGCACTTAAACATAAGAGTCATTGTTACATCAAAAACACTCTATTTCTCGTATTCTTTCTTGAATTTTCTCTTGTTGGCTGTTGCTCTGTGTTTCCCTCCTCACCGAATATAAAATTCATATGGTAAGAATGAATCTGATTCCACAGGTGGCACTGTCCCATAACTCCGGTCTCTCTTTTTGTTGATGCCAAATGCCAAATGCCAATTGCCAAACAGGCTGATGAGAAGGGTGGAAGCTTATCTCTTTGTATCCATCCATTGGGTCCACCAAGTTAATGGGGGGAAAGATCAATTGCCTGATAAAGGAAGCCATGATTGCCTGCTGCTTTGTGGAATTTTTTGCAACATCAGATGCTAACTGCCTACACTCTTGTTGGACCATGAAAAGATAAGTCTACCCATTCACTATTGGTAAAATTTTTGAAGAAAATAATGCCAGGTGTTTATGCATTCATTTGGTACAATCCTTCCCAAAAAATGTTACCTAACAATTGATGGTGCAAATATGTCGAGCATGGTGTATGTGTTATGGTATTGTCATTCCGTAGAAAACGTTGAAGCGCAGAAGAACCCTAAATCAAAAGTCTGCGCCGTTGGAAACGTGATGAGATTTTTAGTTTTAGTGCTTTGTAATCGCCAAAGATCCTGAATTCCTTCCTTGGTTCCAAATATTTGTCTACTTTGAATCAAACAATGGCTGTCTATGGCAACTTGTAGCTCTTGTTTTTGATCATTTAATTATTGTTTGTTTGGGGCAGAGGGGAGTTGAATGTGGATGAGGGACCCACTGGATTGCGTTGATTTTGATAAATCAGTGGCCACAAATTCAAGGGTCCTGCTCCTCCCTATCTTTTTCTTAAAGTTGGAGACACCCAACGAAGATTGGTGGTGGGTCCTCTTCTTTGACAACTTGGTCGATGGTGGAACACAGAGTTTGACCATTCTCACTTTTAAAAGGTTTATATTATCTACACTCTACTGTTCCACTTGCTGTGATGGGATGGGTTTTCTTTGCAACGCCAAACAGCGCTGCCTTCTGTCCCCATCTTCAATACCTCTCATCCTTGGACTTCATTTGCTTTGCTAATCTTAGGTTGACTTGCGTTATTAATCTGATCACTCTTTTTGAACCTCTTTCTTAAACAAACTTAAAAACCTGATTACGTCATGTGGGGAGAGAGAGAGAGAGAGTATTGGGCCTGTTATAAATGGTGGGCTCTGCGGTGGAAATGAAGTGAGGTCAGCCACACCCCAGCCCAACCTGGTAAATGAAGGCCTAGATCGGCCTTGCTGGGCCCATCCCCAAAGTGGGTGATCCAATGTAAGTTTGCGAGCAGGCTGACTTGCAAGTCAGACGCGACATTTGACTCGGCACCGCGGCACCCACTCTTGCACTATTTGTTTGTTTGATTGAGTGAAAGGAGATAGATTGATTTCTCAAAACGAGGGGGTTACATAAGGCTGGCTCTTCTATACGCGTCCTAGAATGTCACACTTCCTAAAACTGCATATTCTATAAGCAAACTCTAGCTTAAAAGTGAAATTAATGAAAAAGGCAAAACTGTAAGAATGATATCATCCATAGTCACCAAACAAAAGAATATTAGGCCTTTCATATGACGTCCACCAAGTTATCTACTGCACCTTCATTTGCAGAGTTCTTCAACCTGTCTGCGGCTTTTACAACCTGGACACCAGTTACCAAAATTCTAAGATCACTTTCAAGTTTCACAAAGTATGAAACCGTACAAAAGCATATGATAATCACCTCGGCATTCCAATTTGTTCTAACTGTAAGAAAAATCAAAGTAGCTGTTTGTAGAAGAACTCCTATAATCATTCCCCACCAAATCCCCTGTACATTATACGCAATCCAGTATCTATTAATATCAGAGAGAGAGAGAGAGAGAGAGAGAGAGTAGAGAGAGAGAGTCACGCACTGCAACCCCTAGACTTGTTTTGAAGCCAAGAGCACATCCAATGGGGAGACCAATTATATAGTAACTTGTCAAGTTAACATAAGCCACTAAACCTTGCCATCCACTTCCAATGGCCACTCCTGAAAAAAACCCAGAAGCAGGAAAAAGGATGATACTTTATATAATTATTTTCGGGTTTCAAAAGGTTGATACATTTATCTCCTAAATTACACAACTGAAAAGTGTATTGTTTAATTACCAGAGAGAATGGGCTGAATTCCGTTCAGAAAAACAGAGATGGCAAGCAGAGGTGTGAGATCGGAGACCGCTTCAATGACCGTTGAATCACTTGTGAAGAGTTTGCTCAAGGCCACTCGACAAATAAGAACAATTATACAGAAAATGATGCTAATCAAGACACTTGTCCCATTCACCACCATCACTGAAAATTTTGTCACCTTTGGATGACCAGCTCCAAGCTCATTGCTGACTCTGATGCTGCAACATTCAAGACCCATTTTCAAACAAGCGTGATAAGGTTTTGTAATTTCATTTTGGGTCTCTGAGAAAATTACATCATCTCACAAAGTAATACCTTGCTGCTGCACTTAGGCCCAACATAAATTGCATGTCCCAGTTCAAGTAATTCATACTGGAAAGAAAAAAGAACAGAGCAAAAAACATCAAATGATTGATTGTTTTTTACTAAACTTAAAAGGGAAAGAAGAGAACAGAGTAGTCAAACTAACCAAATGGAAATGGAATCCAAGGATATTGTCGGGTTGGGCAGGAGCCCTGATATGAGAACTAGGCCTTGGTTATACCAAATTTCCAAGCTACAGTTGAAAAAAAGGAAATCAAACGAGTATCGTCAACTTTTTCAATTTGAAGCAGTTGGATTCTATTAATTGAGATGCGTTCATTTTCAACAACCAATAATTGAGATTAAGCAATTATTTAGTGGTAGTTAGGCAATTTTTCCCCTATCTGTGGGGAGATGATGGAGAAATTGCATCGCAAATCTCCACCGAGTTTTGAATTTGATTTCTACAGCTTAAGGTAGGACTAATTTGCTTCTGCATTTAGTGTTTATACATGTAATAGATAACAGAGAGATTAGCATGGTTCTTTTTCTTCCTACTAATGAATGAAGAAACAATTAGCATTAACATATATTACACATACCAGAGCATGACTGCAGAGGCAACTGTGAGTTTAAAGTAAGGCCAAATTCCGGTGAAAGCTTGAAGAGAGAAGCCAGTCCAAGTTTCTCTGCAAGAGGGGCTAAATAGAACGTATAGTGCATTGATAATGGTGAGGATCCACCATGATAGGCTAAGTGTCAGAGCAGCTCCGAGAAGACCGTAGTCTAAGACATACACGACACACCAAGTGAGAATAATGTGAAGAAGGAACACTCCAACAGACATGTAAGCCAAAGGGTTGACAATGTTCTGAGCTTGAAGAAACCTCTGCAATGGACAGCTAATAGCGAACGCATAGAGCTGAAGAATCAATCCACGAGCGAAAATTTGGCCCATATCGGCTATACTTTCGGTTTGGCCAATGGCTTTGAGTATCGATCCGGAGAACCAATACACAAATGTCAGAAGGACTGCAGCTCCCAAATGAAGAACTAGAGCTCTTTGGCAAATAACACCCATTGCTCTGTACTTTTTTGCACCATATGCTTGCCCACAAACGGTTTGCACAGCGCTGGCCATTCCAAGCTGAGATTAATGTTGTTCCAAATATGCCCAATCACATATAGAAACAAACTTAGAATGATAAAAAATTGAAGAAGTAAAGCATATAGTTCAATTTTGTTTTTCCATTCCATAATAATAATAATTCTCAGGCCAAAAACAGCTGAACGACAAGGTTTGAGGTTATCCAATAATTTTCATCATTTGGTTGCTCATTCTAGCAATAGATTGATTAAATTTCCCTCTTATTCAAAAAGAAAAAGAAGAAGAAGAAGAAGAAGGTTACCATAATCCCATAAGCGAGACCTTGGATTCCGACACTCGCAATGGAAGCTCCGGCGAGCTCCAAAGCACCAAGGTGGCCGGTGAACATAAGGGTGACGAAACTAAGCATAAAGTTAAAAATGGAAACGATAATGGAGGCGCCGGAGAGAGTCCAGAGAGTCCTGGACTCCCAAGCAAGGAGGCGCAGCCACCAACGGGCGGGCACCGGAGTGTGGGCAAGAAACTCCTCGACCTCCGAGGAGGGCAGGTTGGGAACACGAGGGTAGGAGTCTAGCCGGCGAAGTAGGAGAGGCTGGTGAGTATCGGAACCCATGTTGTGACGAAGAGAAAAAGATTGGAGTTGAAGAGATGCTACGCCCAGAGCAAGAATGGAATAAAAATGGAGATTTTATTGTAGAGAATAGCAAAGGGTTGGGAGCTGCCATTCTCAAGCACGCGTCTACCGATTCAGTCATCGTTGCTGAAGGGGCAGACGGAGAAGAGAAGGGTAGCTGGGAACCGCCCCCTTTTCTGCGGTGATGATGGAACTTGAAAGAAAAAAACTCACGTAAATTCAATTTTATCCTCCGTACTTTATTTTGAAATATCCAATAAATTTATCCCCCAGAACACCAAAACAAATATAACATTTATTAATTATTTTTTACCCCAGGAGTCAAACTAATTAAAATCTTCTTTAAAAAAATTAAAATATATTTATTGACGTGAATAAAAATAAGATCAAGCTAAAAATCCGACTTTCTTGAATAAAAAAATTACTTTTTCTTGGCCTAAAGATTGCAGCAATAACAAGGAGATTTAATTATAAGGTGACAAGTTTGACTAATGTTGCACGTATTAATCCAAAATTTTTAGTAATTTTGAAGTGAGCAGACAACTTACGGTTGCTGCCAAGTAGCTGCAACGACCACCAAATTTTCCTCTTGGTTTGGTCATTCCATTTCCATAAGCTTAACTCCTATTAGCCTCGATCTCAAGAGGAAAACTTTACTAATAAACTATATATTTTTTACTCTTATAAATAATGTGTGATTATACAATTCCACTGATATGGGTCAAACCCTCACATAAATCATCTTGCCTAACCGCCACATGACCATAA
The DNA here is from genome assembly GCA_022433065.1 of Begonia loranthoides. Classification (NCBI taxonomy): domain Eukaryota; kingdom Viridiplantae; phylum Streptophyta; class Magnoliopsida; order Cucurbitales; family Begoniaceae; genus Begonia; species Begonia loranthoides. The sequence continues at coordinate 26,640,151 of CM039474.1, read as the reverse complement.
ACATTATCTCCACTTAATTTTCATTAAGCAAGCAATTAGCGTCATAATTGTGGTATTTAACATACCAATTTCTTCCTCAAATACAACCACCCACTCTCTTGTGGAAGACTTTTACCACAAGAAGTTGGTACCACCTGCCTTGCTATCCTCAAATTGTCTTTTGCGATTGCATCTTGAAAAACATCTAATACCTGAAAATTTTTGATCGTCTCGTCTGCACCTAAGGTTATATCCTGCCCAAATGATGGATGTTTAAATGCAAACATTGTTCTTATGACTAGCAATTATATCTCCTTCTGTGGAAGGAAATGCTATGTTCTTAATCCTTGCTTCCTTACGGCAAAGCATCAGACTGGCACTTTCCAACCGTAAGCGAACAGTGAGGCAATCCTCAGCTAAACAAAACAATCTCTTGGACATCTTCCAAACCATTCTCATGGTCGGAGAAGATGACTTGATATGATCCGAAAAAGCTACAAAGAGCAAGGTTCCTTAGGAGGCAATGGAGGCCCAAGGAATAAAGCAAAGACACAGAAGGGGAAGGAAAAACCACAATTTTTTGTGGCAGAAGTCCAAGAAAGGGAGTCCAAAATCCATGATCCAAAGGTCTTGAAGAGCTTGCTAAACATTGGAGGAGGGATAAAAGAAGAAACACAAGTTAAATGATGCAAAGGAGGCTATTTTTCCAAAAAGCCCCGAAGGCCCACTTGCAGTGCGCGCAGCGCGGGCATTCAGTGGACAACCTAGTGCGCAGCCCAGCACCCATGCACAGCACGTGGACTAGTCTGCCCGCACACCCGTGCGCCAACCCGATCCAGCCCAGCGGCCCGACAACACACCCATCGTCGCCCGCCCGAGCCTCGTCAGTGCACCCTGTCAGCATGCGCATCCCACGAATCACGCGCCTCGTCAGCATCGGGTCCGACCAAGCTTCCAGCGCCCAGCCTAGCGCGTCCCACCTACGCAGCGCTCTCGCCTGACAGCTAGCCCGCCCGAGCTCGTCTGTCAGCACCCATCCACACACACCCGATCCAGCCTCTGCATGCGACCTGCGCCCGCTTCCACCCAACGGGTGCGGCCCAGCCCAGCACGCGTACTGCACGCCCCCGTTGCCTATCCGACTTTAAACGCTAATTTTTGTGTTATTTTAGTCTTTTTACATTGTTTTACAGTTAATTTAAACTTTAACTATTTAAACAAGTGTGAGGCCTCATTAGAGGGACATTGAATTTTAAATAAACTTTCCTCTTTTTTTTTCTTTACAAAAAATTTGGTCTATTCAACCATTCATCTTGAAAGATCAGACTTTGATAGTTTTGGTTCAACCAACCAGTTTGGTTAGGGTCAAACTGTTTTTCTAATAAATGTAGTTCTAGTCAATATGTTTGGTTAGGGTTAAGTTATTTTCTACAATTTCTTGATTTGTATGATGATTCTTTTCAATGTTTCGCATTTGTTGTTGAGTATAGAATTCCTTAATATCCTATATTGGCATTTTCAAACCATGGTAGGAAAAGACGACTTCTGGCGACAAAATTCTTGACGTGGCTGCACATTTTCAACTTCCTGGAGCCTCAGGGTCCTAACGCAGCTGCACCTACAACAGTTTCGTGGGCGGGTCTGTGCTACCACCCTGTATATCCACAGTCCTATGAAATTATTGGCTGCAGTTGCTGGGCCTAAAGTTGTAAATTCCTTGAAGCACCTGTGGCGTTCCTGCCATTTTCTTGTTTGTCAATAACTTATTGTACTTCCTCCATATCCTTGAATATTGAATATTAAATTTAATATTTTATGAGGATAAATATAAATAATTTTATTATAATATTTTTAATTTTTATTTATAGAATTTAATATTCAAATTAACATAAAATTTTAATAATTAAGTTAGTCAAAACTCTTAAATTACCGTAAAATACCAAATCCATTATATATGCTAATTAATTAAAAATAGATAAATTTTTAAATTCTCATTAAATTATAGAATATCTTCAAATTTTGCAAAGATTGATTTGGGATTTAATTTTAATAAATATTCATAAATTAAACTCAATTAAGCACTAATCAACACTTATTTCTCAGTTCTTGATTTGGGAAAATAATTAACCATAAATTGAAGATTTATTTCAATCTCTATCTTGAGTAAATAAATTACTCTCAAATCAAAAGAAAACTTTATTAAAAGAACAATGAATCTAGACTTGATTCTTCCCATATAAATTAAGTTGGTTCATGAAGAAGAAACTCATATCAACCCTAAATCATTCTATCTATGTAGAATTTCAAATAATTCAGTTTTGAAATTCTTCATATCTCTCTAATCTCTCCGACTTACATAAGCCGCCTAGACTCGACAAAAATCCACTGAGGAAACATTATCATCACCCTAAACGACCAACCAAAACTATCGTAGACATTTGCAAGCTTCTCTCTTATTGAAATTTCCATCCATTCTCGGACGCTTCTACTTGACCCGATCAAACCAATAGAATGGGTCCAACCAAATAAGAGTTAGTCAAATTCGACAAGAATATTGTCTGATCGTCAAAGTTGATCCAAATTATTCCAAAAGTAGTCCAAGTTAATCTGAACTCAATTCTAGTTAACCTAAGATTTTATCAATAAGAAATTTCTACCTATTTCTTTCAAAATGATTTTTTCTAAAATCTAAGAGGAAATTTAACCATAATAATTTATTTAGACATGAAAAATTATTCAAAACCTTGGAAAATCCCTTATACCATACTCTCACGAAATCCAAGTAAGTAAAACACTATTTTTCAATACTTTGGTCGAAGGGCCCTACATCACAAAACTTGTTATGCAAATTATTTTCGTTATACTTAATTTATTATCAATTTTGATATTTTACTTGGACGCATGATTATGTATTAACATAGAAACCTAGAAAAATAAATTTTATAAAACATAATGTATGAAAATATAAATATGTGAAACTGCTAGAATTGATGGAAATCATGGTATATATGAGATGACTTATACAACCTTATGAGAGTAAGAAAATACTGATTATCTAAAAGTTGAAATGCATAGCAAATTTGAGATAACTGATGAAACCTTATGAGAGGAAGAAACCAATAGTTTTCTAAAAGCTTACTGTAATAACCCGATCCTAACTTTTTCCGGTTAAGCGATGTAATTATTTTGTTAAGAATAAAATAAGTTGATGTCTGTATATTACATCTTTCTAAGGATGTTATGTTGCGAAGCATTACCTCGTAGATGTCTAAGATGGACGAGATTCGAAGAAAATGTGAAGAAATGATGAAATTATAGGCGTTGAGGACGACTGAGCATAAGACGCGGACGCTGCAGATGATTAAATTGGAGTCCGCATTGAATCTGTGTGAACAGGGTGCATCCGGACGGTACGTACGGACGAGGGATTTCGCGTCTGCATTGAATCTGTCCGATTTTGAGTTACGCGGACGATGCCATGCGAACGACGCAGACGACTATATAGCGTCCGAAACCCGATTTCGGACGGTACGGACGTATGGTTAGGACGCCTTTTGCTGTGTATTTTTAGGCTTGCGGACGACAGTACGGCGTCCGCAAGCGTCCGAATGACAGCAGGGCTACGAATTTTAAAGTCAGAATATTATATATAAAACAAAAGGAATGGCCATTCTGGCCATTCCTTCGTGTCTGGACAGGAAGAGAGGGAGAGGGGGCGACGAGAGGGAGAGAGGGCGACGCGAGAGGCGAGAGGAGATGGGCAAACGGCGGGGCTTTGCTCCGGCGAGGGAGAAGTCGGCGAGCTCGCAGGCGGACACCACTCGGTAGTGAGGCGTTGTCCGGCGGCGATTGAGGTACGATTTGATCAGTTTTTCTCCTTCTTTGTTGCTCTGTCGTTTTGTTAAAGGATTGGAGTCACGATTCAAGGATGAATCGTTGATCTTGTTCGGCAGTGGCTGTTGGACATAGAGAAAGGGCATTTAATGACAGAGAGCCTTCAACTCTCGGGTGAGCTGAGGAGGCTAAAGGTTGGAGCTGTGGTTGCTTTTGGATTTCGTTGTTTCAGGTGATGGCCGAGGGATGACGGTCTCTCCCGGATGTTGGTGAGTTTTTCCCTCTACTGATTAGCCATTGGGTTATGTTTTTAGATGTTAAATCATACTTTGATATTATGTAGTATTTTGGGGAAACTGTAGTTAAATTTGAAATGTTCTACTATTGTCAATGTTTTGTTGACTGTTTCTGGGGTTGTGAACATGTTGGACGTAGCTCTATCTTGTGATTTTAAGTCCTGGAGTATGTTTGATTTTATGAAGAAAAGATTAAGAACATTGGGTATATCTCTGGATCAATAAGTTGTTGCTCGAAATTATAATCTGAAATGCTTTCATGGATGGATTATAAGCTGATGTTTGGTTTGATTCTGAAGTATATGACCTGTCAAAGTAAGATATGTTTAGTTATATACGTTGTTAAACGGATTGTCCGAACGATTAAGAAATATTGTCAAAGGATATAGATGTGTTCGGATAATTGCATGATATTATGGAAAGTTCACTGTCATGATAAGGTTCGAAAATATCATTATTAGATGAGTAGAATATGGATTATGAGACACTATCAAGTGATGAATGTTACTAATTGTGAAGGTATCGGAAAGAGGAAGAAGCATAACGACGGAACGCTTATGCGTATGAAAGCTGGAGGTAAGGATTGGGTTGTCTTGGCCTTGTGCCCTACACCCAAGTAAAGTGTGTGTGAGTAGCTTCGTGCTAGAGTCGAATTATTATTGTTTAACTAGGATGATACTAGGAAAATGAAAATGAATTAAGTTAGTAAATGTATGAATGAACTACATGAATAATGAAAGAAAAGAAAAGAACGATGAATGATGAAATGAAAAGAAAAGAACGATGAATGATGAAATGGAAGGAAAAGAAATGATAAACGATGAAATGAAAAGAAAAGTATGATGAGAATGAATGAACGAAAGGATAATGGTTTTAATAGCATTGTGTAATTTGTTTCGGACTTTACTATCTTTGTAAATTGTGGATTTTGTACATGTTATTCTTGGTTCTGGATAGGAACCTTCTGGTTCTAGGTTATATGTATTTAATTATTTTGAAGCATGTTTCTATGATTAGAATAGTTTTCAATGAACATGTTAGCTTTTGCACGTTACTTTATGTTCATGTTATCTCGATTATTATTTCTATGCAAGTTTATAATTGAGTTACATTATGCAATATGTTCCATGATAATAGAAACCAAGTAGGGGGTAACCTTCGAGGAGGTAACCACATGCATAAGTGAGGAAAACGAAAAGACTATGAATAGAAAAGAACCCAAAAAGGCGGGTATATGCCGGAACTAGGGAGTTGGAGTAGATGGGTAGTCCGGATCTAGCCACAGAGGACTAGTTTCCGTACAGCTATGTCATCTCAAAGGAAAACCTCCAATCTCCAAACTCGATGTACGAGTTTAAGAACGAAATAGAAAGAACAAACCCAAAAAGGCGGGTATATGCCGGAACTAGGGAGTTGGAGTAGATCGGTAGTCCAGATCTAGCCACAGAGGGCTAGTTTCCGTACAGCTATGCCATCTTAAAGGAAAACCTCCAATGTCCAAACTCGATGTACGAATTTAAAGAACGAACAACGAACAAAAATGAAATGAAAGAAGTTGGATTGGTGGCCCCATTCCAATAAGAACTAAAGAGAGAAATGCATAATTGTTTTTCCCATATCCTTACTGAGCGTAAGCTCGCGTCCTTACTTGTGGTGTAGGTACAATGACGAACAGATAGTAAACGAATGAGAAGAAGATGAGAAACGCATAATGACGCAGAGATGGATGATTTCGCACGCACAGGATTCAGACTGGCAAGGCAAAGACAAATGTAAGTTAACGACTATGAAATAAATGAAAGAAAAAGATAAAGAAAAAGATTACGAATCAATGAAGTAATGGTTCAGTTTTAATTGGTAGACGAAATGTTTGAGTCGCGTAGTAATTTCTTTAAAGGATTTCTTACGCTTCCGCCATGAATTTCAAATGATTATTCTTAACGCTTCCGCATAATTAATAAGTTGGTTTTCATGATGAGTTTTCATAAAGAGTAGTAACGATTCGGATTTATGCACTCTGATTGTTTTGAAAAGAAAATTTTAAATTTTTACGTATTTTAATTGCTTCAAGAAAATCCGGGTTGTTACACTTACTTTTAAAGCATGAAATTTGATAATATATGCAGTGAATTCACATATGCACGTGTTTTTCTTATTGAGATTATTTCTCATTAGTAGTTTTGTGATTTAAGTGAATTTTTTTATGGAGTAATATTTATAGTTGATCAAGATTCTTCCAGTTGTGAACAAACATACAGACAATGTAATAGTGATCAAACAATTTAAACCAAATAATTAGAATAAATATTTATGTAAGAGATTTGAATATGAGTAGATAGCCAATTTATTGTCTATTGTATTCTTGAGGATATATATATATATATATGATTTTAATATGACTACATAGTTGAGTTAATTTGTCTATTATGTTTGAAGATTTAATTAGAATTAGAAACTTGTGAATTGATCAATATTAAATTTGACATTTAGTTTGATACAATATTTAGTTTTGAGTATTCGAGAATTTAGACATTAGATTGTTTTAATAATTCATATAACTAATTATTTTGACTTTAGGTAAAATTAGATAAGTTGTATCCTAATAAATATAATCAAATGATATTCAAATATTTAAATAAGTGATTGATGATTTATTGATGATATCAATGTATTGGTTTAATTATAATAAATACAATTATGATTATTAAATAAGTTTAAAGTTTCAATATGAACGGTGATAAAAAATTTATGAATGTTGTAAAATTAGAGTTTAGCAAAGATCTAATCAAGTTTTATTCTAGGATTAAATCGGAGAACAATTTTTGAAATTTGAAACTTAGGAAAATAAAATTTTGGATTTGTTACACATAATCATCTTAATAATGATCATTGTGACTAGCAAAGATAAGTCCAAAAAATACTAAAGATAACTGTAATTTCAATTGGCAAACCTGATAACTCCTCCACCTCAAACAAAATGCCTTCATTATCTCGTTCATCAAATGCATATGGAATAAGAAACCTATAAACATGTTTTCTGCCACACACATTGGCACCAATATGAATGATAAGCTAACCACGTGTAGCTGAATGAGATGATGAATTCAAGGTGGAAAGCCTGGCTTGAGCTCGCAGAAGGAATGGTGACAGCACCAGGCATCACGGGTCTGCACATTGCCTTGAGAGTGAATCATGCACATGTATAGAGGAACTTGGGGCCTTGAAAAGTGGCGAAGGAGGGTGAAGGCTACAGTGATAGATGGGTTCATTCTCACTCCCATCACAGCTGCTTCGTTTGCTATGAGACTGTTTGGAACTAAATCTTTATTCTTAAATTAGGATATATCTTCCACAAAATTAGGTTTTTGAATCTCTAGTGACTCCTTACACAATACTCTCATCTTAGATCTCCTCCCTACTACCTCTCAAGTTTTTATATAATAGATTTGATTAACTAAGTAACTTTTTTAATATAACCCTCCTAATTTATCATTACTCCCACTCTAAAAAGACACTTTGTCCTCAAGGTGGAAAAAAATAAAAAATACATTTTTTAATTACATTTTCAATAGTCTTAAGAGAAAATAGGCTAGAATTAAGCCTAAAAATATTCTCTTCTTCCTTTGCATGGTCCAAAAAATTTTTTTGTCAAAAAATTTAGATTAAAATGTTGTATTCTTTAAAACTCAATTACTTATGTAAATGGGCCCAAAATGCATCCTCCCACAGGTCTGTTGCATCAGGGCCTTTTGAAACAAATTGTTTCCATCTCCCTTCTTTGCAGTTACCGATTTCTCCGCCAGCTCATCAATTTGCACCATCAACCCATTTTCTCCATCGATATCCAAGCAGTTTTCTCCATCGCTATCTGTCAGCTCATCCATTTCTAGCATCAAGCAGTTTCCTCCATTGATAGTGGTTTCTCCATCACCGTCGGCAGTCCCTCCTTTCTCACCGTCGCCGTTCGTCCCCAACTCTTCTAGTGCGGTTTCAGTTCTTCCTTCTGCCGCTTTCTCCATATCCACCGTCACCACTTCCTCCAATTCCACTGAAACCGGCTCCTCCACTTTCTCCATTACCGATTCCTCATCTCCTGCAGTCGCGAAATCACGCGCGACTGTTTGCTCACAAAAAAACTCCTCGGCCGCCGGTAATCTTTCTTGGTTAGTTGAAGCTTCCTCTTCTGCCACCTTCTGCAACTGGTCGGAAATTATTTCCAATTCTGTGAGCTGCTCTGCTGCGGTTTGGAAACCATTTTTCATCGGTTCTATCTCAACTCTCGTTTCTTGCGAACCCAAACCAGAAAGCAGTCTTCTTGCTGAGTTCAGTCTTTCCGCATCCATATTTCTTCTCTGCCGTCCTCCAGGTTTAAGTAGCTCATTTTGGTCTTCTATTACTTGAGATGACTATATCAAATCAGACAACCCAATTGGCCTTATTAACCGCACACCATCTTTTATCTCCTTCTTCAAGCCATTATAGAAAGCATTGAACTAAACTTCATCCGAAATACCAAACAAATGTGATGCAACAGACTCAAATTCTGTTCGATATTCCTTCAGTGTGCCCTCCTGTTTCAACGACCACAATTCTTCACAGCCCTAACCCATTCTTGATAGGGCAAATCTTTCCAAAAGTCTCTGCTTCAAATCCTTCAAATTCAGAAACGGCTGCCTATTGTGTTCCCACTGAAACCATGCAAGAACCGAGCCATCAAAAGAAACCAATGCCGATTCAATTTTTTCCTCTTCCTTAAGCTGATTGACACTGAATTAACGTTCTGCCCTAGATACCCATCCTCCAGGATCCATTCCACTGAAAATGGGTAACCCCAATCTCCGCGGAAAAAATTCTTGGTTCTGAAAAATTTTCAATCGCATCAACATCTCCAGAAAAGAAACTGCTCTGATACCAAATTGATAGAAACTAAATCTTTATTCTTGAATTAGGACACATCCTCCACAAAACTAGGCTTTCGAGTCCCTAGTGACTCCCTACACAATACTCCCATCTCATATCCCTTCTCCACTACCCCTCAAGTATTTATATAATAGACTTGGCTAACTAATTAACTTTCCTAATCTAACCCTCTTAATCTATCAGAGACTCCTCCCCTGCTCCATTGTTGCACTTTTGGTTGATAATGGGCAGGCTGCTGCAGAAAATACCATCACGAATGCCCACAAGAACTCAGCTCCTACCTTCATTCACTTATAAATGCACGTTTTCACCTGCAGCGTAATGATCGTAGGCAAGACCCATAGAAGAAGAATCAATGAATTCATAAATATAACAGGACAGGATTAGTGAAAATAAACAATCCAACACTAAAAAAAATGCACTCGTCTAATTCTTCTTCCCACACCATATAGGAAAGAAAACCATGAAAAATTACTTCATTATCATTCTGCTACAAGTTAGCAGTTCAAATATCTTCCTAGTTAAGAATATTTGCATAAGGTTCTTCAGGAAGATTCACCAGAGGACTGAGCAATCATCTCTCATATGGCGTTAGGCAGTGAAATCATTGTCATAAAATAAATGAACAGATGTATGTAAGGCAGGTATATATGCAAAAGAGATGGAGGAAAGTACCTTCTTCGCAAGACAGATTCTTTATACAGTGAAACCACCTGGCATTTTCTTCGGAGGATAGATCTCTAAAAGTAATAAAGAAACACACAAAATGACGTAAAGATTTAAGGATTGCAAATGCAAAAGATAAGGGAAGGATGTTTGAAGAATGGCAAAGATTATTAAATACTTTTAACAATTATAACCACAAACACGTAAAGTTGACTTGTGTCTTTCATAAACTAATATTATCTTACAAATAATTTCTTTACACTGTACGAAAGTTAAACTTCTAACATCTAATACTGATAACTAAATCTGTTAAGCAAGTTTAGAGGTAATGTTATAACACAAATAGTTCGATAAATTTGATAGAATATTAAAACCCCAAATCACTTCTTCTTTTTTCTCTGTTTGTTTATGCTAAGCCAAGTCCAAGTCATTATTTCAAATCTAATGGCTTAGATTTAGTCATCTAATAGTGAAAAAAAATCTCAATGACTTAAATCTGCTTCATCCAATTTGGAATAAAAAGGCAGATTTAGACATCATTTGATAAGAAGATGAAAGTTTCATTGAGAGAATCTCTGCCCTTTACATACCATTTATATGTCGTTGACAGAGAGAATTATGGATATACAGTATATTTAAGTTACAGAACTTCCTAGTAACAATGAGGAAAGAATATTTCACTACCAGCTTCAAAAACCAAAGCTCAAGTAACCAAATTGCATGTAAATTTAGATTCTAATAACAAGGCTTGAGAATATTCAGTCAATATGAGCAAGCATTTATGGCCCCAGCAATATATGCACAAAAAAAGGGGCTTGAACTAAAGGAACATGTACACAAACGTGAATCACCACGAGGGCAATCCATAGGAACAGCTGAGTTCTGATTCTGCTGCTGCAGCCTACACAAGCAGGGTTGCTCATGAAAGATAATCAACTTATAGGGCAATCCCTGGCCCAGTGCCCAGGCTTGCCACATTTGTAACAAGATCCTGATGAAGACCTTCCACCAGAATCAGCTGAAGAACTAGAAGAGGGGGCTGAACAATCTTTAGCCCAGTGCCCGGATATGCCGCATTTGAAACATGAAAAACCACTTCTCTGAACAGAGTTTTTGTTGTCTGTCACTGAAAGACTATTTGGGGAAGTATGCTCCTTGATAGTGCCCCTATCTGAGAATGAAGACTTGAATGGATTAGTTTGGTTTCCGTGAATCATGCTATTACTTCCAGCAGCACTGTCACACCACTCAAAAAATCCACATCCCCCACTTTCCTGCAACAAACAATCTAATTATAATACATAAGAGCAAATTATGAAGACGATGCCAATTATTCATAAAGTAGATACAAAGAAGATGCAAGTTTTCCCTTCATCCCAGAAGTAAGTGTTTTGGTGAGAAATTGGGCGAGTGGAAATGGGCAGAAAAAGTTACTAAACTAATTCATCATTGAGACGGATATCTGAGGTTCTTGAGTATCGGAGATATCTGAAATTTTGTTTCAATATACGCCCCGTACAATGTGAAACTGAATCGACAAAAGAGAATGAAGTGATGAATGCTCTACATCAGAGAAACAAGCTACCAACGATGAAGCTGCTCGAAATAAATCAATATTAGAAAAAGAGAATGAGAACATCAAATATTTGGGTACATTACCTGTCGGATAGGGCATTTGTAAAATTTACGACCTGGATTCTTCGCTGTGTTAGCAGTAAGAACTAGACAGGCTCCTAAACCACATAGACAAGCTTTCTCAGCAATCAAGGATTCATTTCCTAAGTTTTCATGGTTTATTCCCGCTCCACCACCCATGGAAACGCAATCGCGGGCCCAATGCCCTGCTTTTCCGCATTTGAAGCAAGAACCACCAGCCTCTGACCTGTTTTTAGAGCTAGCCGGAAGAAGGACTTGAAGATTGTGACTCCCCCTCAGTGCGGCGGTGTAAACTCCCTCCTTGTCCTCTGTGACATTTTTAAGTGGTCGGCTCTCGACGATGACATTTCTGGATAGGTTAGTGGCAGAGGTTGTAATCTTTTGGCGCTTGGTTAAGATCGCATTGGCCTCAACAGCGGAAACCTGAGCAAGAAAATCTTCGTCTTCATCTTCGATTTCGATAAACGTTGGCTTTTTACTCTCCATTTTCATTTCTTCCTCTCCGTGTGTTTGTGCAATGTAGTGCAGGGAGCTTCTTTCGTGAGATGGAGGTCGGCTGGGCTTTCAAAGTAATATTTTTCATTAAATTTTAAGAGTAAAAACTAAATAATTTTTGTAATTAATTTAATTTGAAAATGACCACAAACCATAATTTTTTAAAATCAAATTACATAATTTAATATGAATAGATGAAGTAGATAAAAAATTATTTTATAATTTTATTTTTGGTAATTTACAAAATAAACCTTGAAGTATTGATTCAGCGACAAGTCAAATCTTAACGTAATTTCGCAAACAATTAAAGTATCGAATTATAAAAAATGAAGAAGGTAAACATCTCTGCCTCTTTTTTCGTTAAAAATTTAAATTTTTTTCCACACTGGATAGGTTATCTTTTCGCAACGAACCTGTACATAAAATATTTGTAGTCAATGACTTACTTTCATCAGCATAATACAAGTATCTGTTTCGAAAAAAATATTTTCCGCAGCAATTATTTATCTGAATCTTAGTTTCCTCAGGAAAAACGTGTCTTCTATTATTATATTAGACAACGTATCAAAATATACTCTTCTAGATACAATAATAATCGAATGATTTTTAGTATCAGTTTCATACCTATCGTTCGTCGACGTAGTCCTAAAGACCGGTGAGTAGAAAAAATATTATATAAGTTGAAAACGAACTCATTGAGATATTGGTCGTGCTTCAAGTTGAGGTTGAGGCTATGCTTCATGATAGGGTTGTGCTTCACCCTCGGGTTATGTCCTAAGGAAACTAAGATTTCGCAGCGAAAAATAAGTTTCTATTGTTGAAAATATCATTGTCGCAGCGGATACTTGGTAAATTATTTTAAAATTTTAAATTTTTAATAGAAAACGTGACAACAATATTCGCTTTCTTCATTTCTCACAGTTTGAGATTATAGTTGTTTGCAAAATTACCTTAAGGTTTGACTTGTCATTGATGCAATAGTTCATGATTTATTTTGTTAATTTTCCTTTTATTTTCTTAAAATTTTTAATGACAAAAATAAATTATAAAATTATTTAAAAATAAAATTAAAACTTCAATAATTTTAATAAAAAGGTTTAAATTACAATGACTAAATTAAAAAGACTGACAAACTACACAAACAAAAATCATATCTTATCCAAATATTAAATACCAAATTATAGCTTCCTTATACAAATAACTACTCTTTCACTAAAAGTAATGTTTTTTACAAAATTTTCAAATATAAAATTATAACTTTCTAGTTCCCTCCACAGATTACTAATGTTTTATGAAAAATAGTATTTTTATTAAAGAATGGTGAATTCCAATTTAAATTATGAGTTTAAGAAGTAAACTCCTAAATTATTTGACATCATAGATTTTAAACTTAGACCTATCAACCAAGCAAACCTCAACGTTAAAATAGTCACGTAAGTTACATATAAGGGTTTAGTTTCTTGACTAATTTCATGCATGTTATGTTATATTAACTTAAACGATCTAAACATGCTTTTAACAACTGTATAAAATCTTCAGATCAATTACAAATTTTTTCTGAAATACCTCTAGCCATTGACGTTAAAATATAGACAGTTGCTTTCTTTTCTTGAAGAGTCTCTTTTAACCCTTATCAATTTCATATAGATGGTGTATAAATTTTCTGAATGAGATTGCAAGATTAGATGACCTCCAAAACTATTTTCCCCTTATTTATAAACTTCTTCTATCAAGAAGTTGTAATGGAGGGGTGCCATTTGTGGACAATTTCTATAAAAGAAACTGTCCACAATCAGACCACAACTGTCACAACCCGAAGGTGGGCCTAACAGAACTACGGGTTTAGGCGACCCGGTTCTCGGAGAGAACCTGGTTACTCAGCCCAAGGCGTAAAAGAAGCAGAAGACCTAACGGGAAAAATATCAAGCTCAAACCCAAATCATATGGGTTGAGGTTCATATAATGATCAACTAGAAACATGATAGTATAAATAAAGAAACATAATGTGCAGGAATTAAGTCAAACAACACCAAAACTAAAAATCTCAAATGTACCTGATACAAAGGGATTGAACTGACGAACATTCACTCATCCACGGGAAGATTGAAGCACCATCGGGGCAGAACTCCAACGTTGCCCATGATGACACGTGCAAATTTAGTGCACCAAACTCACACCCTAAACTAAAAAAAATGTAGTCTAAAGAGTGAGTGACAAACTCAATAGGGAAGTTGATACTAAATGTAATGCATATCAAAACCATTTTCCTCCTCTTTTGAAAATCATTTCATGCTTCACATTTACCGTACATGGATTAAATCATTAAAACATCTTTATCATTTTATTTAAATCCAGGCCATGGCCCTCGATGTGGCTTTATGAAAAATTCGTGGTATACATAGACAACTATATCACAAAATATGCCATCGTTTTTCGTATGAAAACGTCATCGGTGAAAATGGATGGTCACACAAGGACTCATCTGTCACCCATCATAGAAAGGTGGCTATTTGTCAATAGCAATACCTCGTGAGGCAAGAGAGAAACCAATGGCGGCGACCCAAAGATCCAGCATGTCACACGAGTTGCCAATGAGCCAAGCTCTGAGTCGACACAACTCGTATAATCGCTTGAATGTGCCGACAGGCTATAGCCAGCATCGATACAATCAGTATAATCACAGTACCAGATGAGGTTGCTCGCGACAAACTGCTTCTCAACTAAAATATCCATATGTTCCAAATTGACGAGGATTGCCGACGAGCAGAGCTTTGAGCCGTCACATCACCCATCAAATGGAACGAGACTAGGATAGGCGAATCTCAGTGACTGACAACCTACCAGCTCCGTGTGACTAAACCCTGGTTAGGTTCTGGGGCTCGAAATCCAAGGAAGCGTCATCACCTTCCCATCTCCATTTCAACTTTCGGGCTCGAAAATTGAGAACATGTCACCAATGCCCCATCCCCATTTTCACTTTCAGGCTCAAAACCTGAGGATATGTCATCAATGCCCCATCGCCCTTTTGCTCACAAGTGACCAATCTTCTTGCAGCAGAAGATTGCATGGGATAGCCTCGTGATGCTTTAGCGCTAGAATGTCTAAAGTATCAAGAGGATTCATCCTCCCAATGTACGTAACATATAAATCATCTTCTCTCAGTAGAAGATGTTACGGGATAGCCTCGCGATACTTTAGTGCTAGAGTGCCTAAAACATCAAGAGGATTCATCCTCACAATGTACGTAACATAAAATTCATCTTCTCGTAGTAGAAGATGTCACGGGTAGCCTTATGATGCTTTAGCACTAGAGTGCCTAAAGCATCAAGAGGATTTATCATCCTAATATACATAACATATAACTCATCTTCTCGTAGTAGAAGATGTTACGGGATAGCCTTGTGATGCTTTAGCGCCAGAATGCCTAAAACATCAAGTGGATTCATCCTCCTAACACATATGTACAAATATCAACAGTATACCATGTACGAAACATAAACGTGAGAAAACATACATATAAATAAAAACTGACGTGCTGTTGAAACAGTCCATATCTGGTTTTCGAGTGTGGTAGTCCACAAAATAGCAGTTTTGAAAACCATGATGCAATGCAGTGCAGGAAGTATAAAGATCCTTACCTCGATGACGACCATGACACGTTTACTAACAAACTAGCTCCACGTGTTGTCGTAAGTGAAAGCCGAATCACTAACATCTCTAGAACCTATAATATGGTCGATGTTAACATCACATCAATCATACAAGGGATAACAGACAATTCTTAAACAGGACTAGAATCTAAGACGATTTCTCGGGATAACCAAGAATCCCAAACTGGAAACCAAATCTAGGAATACAACATATACGTTGGATTAAGTCTGACGTCTATCTTTATGCTACTATATACTACAACTCAAAAATTTCCATTTTAGTTCACTTAACATGACCAACAGAGCATCCACTTCAAAAATACATCACCCAAACTAGAAATCAAATAGAACCAAAATAAAGGACAGAAACTAGATTAGCATAACAAAATCTCAATATCATCTATCATTGGGTAATTGAGATACAAGGCATAAACCCAATCAACACAATAGAAGTCTCACCGCGTCCAACAAGCAGTAAGTGAATTTAAATACAAACCCAGTCAATATGTTATTATCCTTAAGCCATCAGCTAAACAGGAGGCATCAACTAAAATATACTAGCTGGGCAAGCTCTTGGGTGTTCTATAAGGGAATGGAGATCATACCACACACCTCATTCATCAGAACATCTAACCTTGGATCATCCATTAAACACAACAACATAAACTAAACCCAAAGGTCAAGCATAAGTCCCCAACAACATCAATCCAAGCAGTAATGAAATAAAGCACAAGACCAATTCAACCGAGTATAAAATTTCTATAATGTCTATCAAAACTGAAATATAAACAGAGAATAAAACCCAATCACCCCAAGCATAACATCCAATAATGTTCAACAACGGTGACCAATGGGCAGAACACAACCTTAGACAATAGAGCATGGATATTCCTCAACAATGTCTATCAGCAGAAATCAAAATAAGGAATGTAAACACAAACAGCAAGTGGATCACATCAGTTTAAATCGTAGCTAAAATAGGATACACCAGGTTACCAAAACAAAAGCAAAATAGTGAGCCATTTTCTCAATCACCGTGGAATCCATCATCTAAAATAGCAGCAAAACCAATTTCACCATCAATGGCAATAAGCAGAAATAAGCACAAGCAAATTCTAACACACAGCAGAGGAGGACCAGCAATATCCGGTGCATAAATCAAATTATACACCACTGTAAAACAGTGGTGGATACTGGGTAATTCGCTCGAGAGACCAAAACGCACGAGTTCTTACCTCAACAGAAGAAATTACCCATACGTGGGAAAACTAACGTCCCCGCAGCTCGTCTCTTCAGAAAGCTCCCGGACTGAGCTTCACAATTGCCGAAAACCCGAAATTGATTTGGCCGAGAGGTGAGAATGCACAACATCCTCTCCTCCATCGTCAAGGGTGCTCCGTGTTATCAACCTCAACGGCTACACTGGGGAAGGCGGCACTAGCAAAAGCCATGTCATCCAACCGTTACAGTTGGAGGAAAGAGAGATGATAAAGCTCAACCAATCACATGAGCTGCATCAGCTAATGTGGCAGCTAGCCTAGCATTCGACATGGCAAATTAGAGAAAGTATAAAAAGGAAGACGAAGGAAGAGGAAAGCAGTTGAGAAGATTGTTTATGTTATTTTCCGTTTAGTTTATTTTCTGTCATTTCTTTCTTTCAGTTGTAATTCAAAGCCGATGACGGCCGTTTCTAGTAAAAAGATACAATTTTTCTTCATTTCTGATCTCCGATCATAACAAATTGGTATCAAAGTTGTGATGATCCAGAAATGGCAGAAACACATTTGAAGTCGAATGTGGAAGCATTGAAGTAGATGGAAGGGGAGTTGCAAAGTATTGACTCTTCTGTCACCTCTATTTTTTCACGTTTAGAAAATTTCAAAAAGCAATTTCAGATGTTGGCTGCTCGCCATGATAGACTAAAAACTGCGGTTCACAGTATGGAGCAAGATATTGCAATTAAGCATGAAGTAGTTATGGTTGCTTTCGCACAACTACTTCTGAATAGGTCAGATGTGTCACCCAGTGCAGCTACTGCAAATGATATTCCATCTAGTTCACATTTTCCACCACCAGGGGATGATCTCCGCCAACCACCACCTAGTGATAATTTCCACCATGATTTTGGGATTCAGCAAGACTACCGAGTCTAGATCTTCCTTTTTTTGGAAGATAGAGCTCAGGAATGGCTGCGGAAAGCAAACAAGTACTTTTTAATTCAACAAATTCCAGTTAATCTTCGCTTGGGTATTGCATAAATACATTTATAGGACCAAGCAGACGTATGGTTTGATGGGTTTATTTCTTCACATCCTCAGGCTAGTTGGGATCAGTTTGCAACTTAATTGTGCAGACAGTTTTCTGATAACACTGCTGAAGACGTAATAGAATCATTTTCCAAAATTTGCCAAACAGGTACGGTGAAAGATTATATACAACGTTTTGAAGCACTTAAATCTTTGGTACAACCTACCTTATCTAGAATGACAGAAACTTATTACATTTCTGTATTCAAAAGTGGTTTAAAGGAAGAGATTAAGGCTACAGTTAAGATAAACCATCCATCTTCATTGTCTATGGCATTTCAAGTAGCTTTGTTACAAAAGCAGTCTATTCAAGCTTTACAACGTTTACCAAAGTTTAACAAAACTTTTACTGCTTCTAAATGGCTTGATAAATCAACAGTAATTCCATCTAACCTGGATAATTCAACATTAGCTCGGTTGCCAAAGTTAACACCTGCTGAATTGAATCAGAAAAGAAAACTTGGTTTATGCTTTAAGTGTGATGAAAAATACACTTTAAACCATATTTGTTAAATCATTCCCTCAATTTCTTACTAGTTGCTTCAGTTGATTATGATAATTAAGATACTTTAGATATATTTGTTGATGGATCTCAAGAGGAAATAGAAGAAGTAGCAGTGTCCCTCAATGCTTTAGCTGAATTTGCTACAAACTCGATAGTTTGAATCAGTGGACATATTTCAGGACAACTTTTGTCTATTTTGATTGATAGTGGTAATACTCAGAGTTTCATTGATGAATCTGTTGCAAGCCATTTACATTTACAGCTGGACTATTCTAAGAGTTTGATTGTGACAGTTACTAATGGAGCCAAAATATTGAGTGTCTCAATTCCTAATCCAGTTAGTGTTGGTTTTTAGGTTCTCTCGCACGGCGTAATTACCGATGTTCACAACAACGGTAACGTGCGAACCTATGTATCATGAAAAAACAATTTTATCATGAACATAAAAATGGATCGTTGTTATAATATATATTAATAATAATATGCTTTTAGATCTAATCTAAAAGATAAAGATGTTACCTTTGTAGCTTACTTCACACGGGTACAAGATCCACCTTCGATCTTCTTCGCCAATCCTCCTCACCTCGAATAAGCACGTGTGGGCG
This sequence comes from Begonia loranthoides, assembly GCA_022433065.1. Classification (NCBI taxonomy): domain Eukaryota; kingdom Viridiplantae; phylum Streptophyta; class Magnoliopsida; order Cucurbitales; family Begoniaceae; genus Begonia; species Begonia loranthoides. The sequence continues at coordinate 26,621,239 of CM039474.1, read as the reverse complement.
TGATGAACGAAACAAGATCACACTCAATTTCTCATAGATCGTATTCTCAACACATGAGACGATCTATTTGGATTTAGAAAACACTTTTCTAAAGCCAACACGGAAGAAAAAAAATTTCTCTCAAAATGGATTTCTTTCTCAAAGATTTCAAAAAAAAAAACTCAAAAAACTCTTTTGCTAATGAAATTTGACCTCTATTTATAGTGGTATTTCTCCATAATGGCCATTATGGCATTTAGAGAAAAACTCTATAAATTCCTCATTACATTTATAAAAATGTTATGAAAATCAAAAGTCTTTTCACCATATTTCAACAATTGGCACATTTAAGTTATAACACATTTATAACAAAAATGTTATGGAGAATAAAAGGTCATGACATCAAATTTGACATTAATTCAAATTTGACAAATTCTATTTTAAAAACTATTTTTAAAAGTTACTTTATATTTGTTACTTTATTGAATAATCAATAATTCAATTGTTTCATTTAATGAAACATAACAAATATATTAACTTTGACAACTTTTGTCATTTTGTCTTAATTAATTGAATAATCAATAATTCAATTATTTCATCTAATGAAAAAATAATAACAATAAACTTATTATTGAGTGTATTAAATAATTAATTCATAATTAATTATTTAATCTTATTTGTTCATTTTTCTATTATTCGAATAATGATAGAAGGTGACAAAAGGACCGATGGACCTATAGTTTTAAGCTCCAATAATATTTTGTTAACTAATATAAACTCTTTGTATTAATTAACATAATTATTAACTCTAAAGTAATTCCACTAAATACTTAGAGTTGCACTCTCAAAAGTATAGAGTATTTTTACTTAAAGTAATGTCCATTGATATAGTCATTACATATGTATTAACCCTCCATTTAGATTCACAATAGAGCTAGGTTTATAATCCGTTAACCTCTCATATTGCTTCTTTATCCTTGACTACCATTAGTTCTTAATTGAATAATTAATTCATAACGATTATGAATTGCGTGCTAATTATTCGATCCTTGAACTAACAAACAAGGGAATCTATAGAAATGGATTTCATTGTATCGATATTAACATTCTCAGTTATTCATTTTAATTTACTCTCAATATACAAGGTATACGAATGATAACTTGTACAAAACTTTACCGAGTAAATCAAAGAATAAATTAAAATAAAATAGGAGTTTATTAAATACAATGAATTAAGATCATACATATATGACCATCATTATAATAAAATTAATTGTTCTATATCTAACGAAAATTATTAGAACAATGTAATTATATCTGGTCCAGTCCTATATAATCATATTATATAAAACATATTTATCTTATGTCACTACATATTTAGTCGGGATATGACTATACATTCTTAATGAGATAAACTATGTTTATGACTATGAACTATTTGAAGATTCCATACTTCAAATATAAGTCATGGACATATTTTGGCTATTACTCTTTATATTTTATCCCACATATATACAATATATATGCTAATATAAAGTTAGCATAAATAACCAATGAATTTTCTATGAATTTTATAAAACATAATATAAAATGTTAACATAATATCAATCAATATAAATTTATTCATATATTACAAAAGTGTTCTATTACATTTGCTTGTTGGGCATATTACTCCCAACAATCTCCCACTTACCCTAAAGCAAATGAGACATGTCTCTAATCCCTAAGCCCTCTAGATGTTTCTCAAAACATTTTGCAGGTAACGTCTTGGTGAAGGGATCAGCAAGATTCTCAACTGATGGAATCTTCAGAACAGTCACATCTCCACGCTGCACTATATCTCTTATCACATGATATTTTCTCTCTATATGCTTTGTTCGTTTGTGACTTCTAGGTTTTTTAGCATTTGCCACTGCACCACTATTATCACAATACAAAGACAATGGTTTATCCATATTTGGAACTACTTCCAAATCACTAAAGAATTTTCTAAGCCACACAGCTTCTTTTGCTGCTTCACAAGCAGCAATGTATTCTGCTTCCATAGTAGAGTCTGAAACACTACCTTGTTTTACACTTCTCCAAACTATGGCTCCACCTCCAAGGGTGAAAACTTATCCAGATATCGACTTTCCCATATCAGTTTGAAAATCAGAATCTGTGTATCCAGTTGGAATCAAATCCCTACCAGAATACACTAGCATATAGTTTCTAGTTCTCCTTAGATAGTTGAGAATATGTTTGACTGCTATCCAATGACCTAATCCTGGATTTGACTGGAACCGGCTAACTATCCCTACTGCATAACATATGTCGGGCCTCGTGCACAACATAGCATACATCAAGCTCCCAACAGCTGATTCATAAGGGTAACATCTCATATCTTCTTCCTTTTGTGGTATGTCAGGACACTGTCTTTTAGAAGGAATAACTCCATGTCTAGAAGGTAAATAACCTTCTTTGAGTTTTGCATTGAATATTTGACAATCATCTTGTCAATATACAATGCTTGAGACAAAGCTAACATTCTATTTTTACGATCTCTTATTAGACGAATCCCAAGAATGTAGCTTGCATTTCCTAAATCTTTCATTTGGAATTGCTTAGCTAGCCATGCTTTTATATCTGATAATAATTCTACATTATTTCCAATAAGTAGAATATCATCAACATACAGAACTAAGAAGACCACACGTGTGTTATTGATGAGTTTGTATACACAAGCCTCATCAAGGCACTGTGTGAACCCATAAGATTTGATTGCATCATCAAATCTCATATACCATGACCTAGATGCTTGCTTAAGTCCATAAATAGACCTATTAAATTTACAAACTTTTTGTTGTGCATCTTTATCTATGAAACCCTCTGGTTGCTCCATATAAATGGTTTCTTCAAGATGACCATTTAGAAAAGCCATCTTGACATCCATCTGCCAAATCTCATAATCATAATGAGCGGCAATAGAGAGCAATATACGAATGGACTTAAGCATAGCTACAGGAGAGAAAGTCTCTTCATAATCAACTCCTTCCCTTTGGGTATAACCCTTAGCTACAAGTCTAGCTTTGAATGTCTCTACATTCCCGTCCATTCCTCTTTTTCTCTTGTAGATCCATTTACACCCTATAGGTTTCACCCTTTTAGGTAAATCTACCAGATCCCAAACGGAGTTGGAATACATTGATTCCATCTCAAGTTTCATAGCTTCAAGCCTAGCTTCTTTGTCAGCATCTTCCATCGCACATCTAAATAACAATGGATCATCTTTTCCATCATCAGTGACAGTAACTTGTGCTTCACCTATCTGTCCGTATCGAGCTGGTGGTCGTACTACCCTCTCACTACGTCTAGGTGGTGTGATGGTCTGACTAGAAGTAGTCGTCTTCTGAGTACCATGTGAAACAACAACTTTTGTTGCTTTCGATCTCATCTCATCAGCATGAATTTCCTCTAAGACAATCTTGCTTTGAGGTTTGAAGTTTGCCATATAGTCATATTCAAGAAATGTAACATTTGTCGATACAAATACTTTGTTATCTCGAGGACTATAGAACAAACCTCCTCTTGTGCCTTTTGCATAACCGACAAACATGCAAACCTCAGATCGAGGTTCTAATTTTCCAGTCTTTCCTATTAGCACATGTGCTGGACACCCCCATATGCGAAAGTGTTTCAAACTAGGTTTGTGACCACTCCACAACTCTAAAGGTGTCTTAGGAATAGATTTAGATGGGACCACATTCAAAATGTAAGTCGCTGTCTGTATGGCGTATCCCCAAAATGATTTTGGAAGTGTAGAGTAACTCATCATGGATCGAACCATGTTAAGTAAAGTCCTATTTCTCCTCTCAGCAACACCATTTTGCTGAGGAGTGCCAGGTGTTGTTAGCTGAGATATAATCCCATGTTCTAGCAAGTAATCCTTGAATTCATTATCTAGGTATTCACCTCCTCGATCTGATCGAAGGCATTTGATTGACTTGTCTAACTACTTTTCAGCTTCAGCTTTAAACTCTTGAAACTTTCTAAAAGTTTCTGATTTAAATTGAATTAGATAAGTATAACCATATCTTGAGTAATCATCAACAAAAGTGATGAAGTACTCGTAACCACCTCTAGCCTGAGTAGTCATAGGCCCACATACATCTGAATGTATGAGTTCAAGTGGCTCTTGAGCCCTTCGACCCTTTGTAGTAAAAGGCCTTTTGGTCATTTTTCCCTCTAGACAAGATTCACAGACTGGTAAAGATCCAACATTTAAATCTTTTAAAGGACCGTCCTTTACAAGTCTATCAATTCTATCTAGATTAATATGACCTAGACGAAGGTGCCAAAGATATGTGTTATCATCATGAGAAATTTTAAGTTTCTTGGACTTAGGCAATTCTACTTTAAAAATTTCAGTATTCAACAGTGATTTATTGATGAGCCTTATCACATAAAGTCCATTTTCAATAAAACCAGAACAAATTTCTAATCCATTTCTAGAAATAATAACAGTATTATTATTAAAAGAAATTGAATAACATTGTTCAAACAAGTGAGAAACAGAAATGAGATTTCTAGTAAACCCCGGTACAAAATAAACATGATTCAATAATAAAAATTTATTCTGAAAATGTAATTTTGTTTCTCCCACTGCTGAAGCTGAAACTAATGCTCCATTGCCCACTCTCATAGTGAACTCCCCATCTGCTAGATTCTGATAGGAACTAAGCATCTGTAAAGAACAACAAACATGATTAGTCGCACCTGAATCAATTATCCAGGGTGATAAATCATTCTCAACTAAACAAGACTCAATAACAAGTAAATCAGATTTACCTGTCTTCTTTTGTTTTAGCTCATCGAGATACTTTTTACAGTTTCTCTTCCAATGACCATCAACTCCACAATGAAAACATTTTCCTTTGGGCTTTTTCTGGCTGGAGCTATTCTTGTTTCCTTCATTAGTTTTGTTCCTTTTATTGGGGTTGACCTTTTTACCCTTTGCTGGATTTGCTCCTTGACCTTTGCCCTTTTTCTGAAATTTCTTCCGCTTCTTAAGGGAAGAGTGAGAAGAGGAGGGTTCAACAACATTTGTTTCTCCCTTCTTCTCTACAGAAGAAATGGACTCATATGTCGTAAGCTCGTTGAGCAATTGAGTCATATCGTAACTCAGTTTGTTCATGAAGTAGTTGCTCTTGAATTGTAAGAACTGTGGGCTCAAGCTTTCCAAAATCATGCCCACTTGGGTAGCCTCATCAATATGGGCTCCATTAATTTCAGCCTCATGAATTGTGCTAATCATCATTAACACATGCTCACGAACGGAGGTACCGGCCCGCATTTTGCTATTCATGACTTTCTTAATAGCTTCATGGCGGGCTTGGTCAGATGGTTTACCAAACATATTCTGAAAAGACTCCATTATCTCATAAGCAGTCTCTATGTTCTCAAATTTTGTGTTGAGAACATTTGTCATGGAAGCGAGTAAATAACAACGAGCTTTGTCATTTGCCCGTTTCCATGTCTCGAATGGTTCTCTATCCTCTTTTGTGGCATTTTCAGCAGGGATTGGAGGACATTCCTCAGTCAAGACAAACTTCAAGTTGTCGTGCACAAGAATCATATTCATGGTCTTTTTTCAGTTGACAAAATTTTCGTCAGTCAACTTTTCAGTCGCGAGTAAATTAATCATAAAAGAAGACATTATGCTGTAATGAATAAATAAATAATGATTAATATTATGCATAAAATTCATAACTAAATATGGCAAGTAAAATGATGCATGAGCATACTAAATCACTAAATAAAATGCAAATGCTATTATTTGCCTCGATACATAATATTTTTCCTTAGGGTAAAAATATTATCTATTAATAAATTTATTCAAAATATCTCATATTTTCAAAATTTATTAACTATCGATTAGTTTTGGTCAAAATGTGATTAACACATTATATCACATTTTTATGAGTGTATACCATCGTTTCGGTTTTATAAAACTTAACTTATAATTGCCGCCTTAGGACGGTCAATTATAAAATACATTTTATAAAACCTATCTCTAGGAGATCAACCTTGGTATTGATCTAAGTGAACACTCTCCTTAGGGAGGACGATAACTAAGCCGTCTCGGAGCCCCACTTAAATCTCACGTTGTTGTATCAACGATGGAGACCATGGAAAGTTACGCTTAACTCTCCGCTCCCACTCAGTATTTTGAATTATAGTGATTTTATAGAATATCACATATTCTATTAAATCTATATAAAAAAAATATTTAATCAAAATAAATTTATTTTATATATAGATTATTAATTTTATAATCATATTATAAAATTAATGATACTAAATAAACAATTTATTTAGCATTTACAAAATAATGTGAAAATTTTAACAATTAAAATTTTGTATTATTTTATTTTCTCACATAATTCATGAATATGAATTAATAGTTTTAATCTAATTAAAACTATTTAATTTTTAACAAACTAATTTATCAAAATTAAATAAATAAAATATATGCTATTGAATACATGTCAATGTGAGAAAACTAAATGATAAGTAGGCCCCTATATGCAAGTACTATATGACATGTGAATGCATGACAATGATAAAACAATTTATATCAACCATAAAAATAAATGAAATAATGACCGGGTCGATTTGGGTATTTCTAAAATTACATATAAACTAAAAAAAATTATCTAAAGTCTTGGTGGCCTCCACAAATTTTGCGTCATACATCGCGGTGACAACAATTGCACGTCATAGTCTCGCTCCAAAATTTGTCTAGTCCTCATTCTTTCTTTGATCTCCATCATTATTACATAAAGAATATCTACACAAGATAAATTGGGTTTACATCAAAATTTAAAATGAGAAATTAAAAAAAATATTCCTAACCCAAATCGGCCACATGAAATTACGATCATTATTTCAATCATGCATATATCCATACATTCAACATTCCAAAATATATATAAATTTAAAAAAAATGCATAGGCCTACTTATCATCACATATCATGATTTTCATAAAATCACATTATTAAATATATCATAACTTACAACGAAGCTCTGATACCAATTGTTGGTTTTTAGGTTCCCTCGCACGGCGGAATTACCGATGTTCACAACAACGGTAACGTGCGAACCTATGTATCATGAAGAAACAATTTTATCATGAACATAAAAATGGATCGTTGTTATAATATATATTAATAATAATATGCTTTTAGATCTAATCTAAAAGATAAAGATGTTACCTTTGTAGCTTACTTCACATGGGTACAAGATCCACCTTCGATCTTCTCCGCCAATCTTCCTCACCTCGAATAAGCACGTGTGGGCGTGATGAACGAAACAAGATCACACTCAATTTCTCATAGATCGTATTATCAACACATGAGACGATGTATTTGGATTTAGAAAACACTTTTCTAAAGCCAACACGGAAGAAAAATTTTTTCTCTCAAAATAGATTTCTTTCTCAAAGATTTCAAAAAAAAAACTCAAAAAACTCTTTTGCTAATGAAATTTGACCTCTATTTATAGTGGTATTTCTCCATAATGGCCATTATGGCATTTAGAGAAAAACTCTATAAATTCCTCATTACATTTATAAAAATGTTATGAAAATCAAAAGTCTTTTCACCATATTTCAACAATTGTCACATTTAAGTTATAACACATTTATAACAAAAATGTTATGGAGAATAAAAGGTCATGACATCAAATTTGACATTAATTCAAATTTGACAAAATCCATTTTAAAAACTATTTTTAAAAGTTACTTTATATTTGTTACTTTATTGAATAATCGATAATTCAATTGTTTCATTTAATGAAACATAACAAATATATTAACTTTGACAACTTTTGTCATTTTGTCTTAATTAATTGAATAATCAATAATTCAATTATTTCATCTAATGAAAAAAATAATAATAATAAACTTATTATTGAGTGTATTAAATAATTAATTATTTAATCTTATTTGTTCATTTTTCTATTATTCGAATAATGATAGAAGGTGACAAAGGGACCGATGGACCTATAGTTTTAAGTTCCAATAATATTTTGTTAACTAATATAAACTCTTTGTATTAATTAACATAATTATTAACTCTAAAGTAATTCCACTAAATACTTAGAGTTGCACTCTCAAAACTATAGAGTATTTTTACTTAAAGTAATGTCTATTGATATAGTCATTACATATGTATTAACCCTCCATTTAGATTCACAATAGAGCTAGGTTTATAATCCGTTAACCTCTCATATTGCTTCTTTATCCTTGACTACCATTAGTTCTTAATTGAATAATTAATTCATAACGATTATGAAGTGCGCGCTAATTATTCGATCCTTGAACTAACAAACAAGGGAATCTATAGAAATGGATTTCATTGTATCGATATTAACATTCTCAGTTATTCATTTTAATTTACTCTCAATATACAAGGTATACGAATGATAACTTGTACAAAACTTTACCGAGTAAATCAAAGAATAAATTAAAATAAAATAGGAGTTTATTAAATACAATGAATTAAGATCATACATATATGACCATCATTATGATAAAATTAATTGTTCTATATCTAACGGAAATTATTAGAACAATGTAATTATATCTGGTCCAGTCCTATATAATCATATTATATAAAATATATTTATCTTATGTCACTACATATTTAGTCGGGATATGACTATACATTCTTAATGAGATAAACTATGTTTATGACTATGAACTATTTGAAGATTCCATACTTCAAATATAAGTCATGGACATATTTTGGTTATTACTCTTTATATTTTATCCCACATATATACAATATATATGCTAATATAAAGTTAGCATAAATAACCAATGAATTTTCTATGAATTTTATAAAACATAATATAAAATGTTAACATAATATAAATCAATAAAAATTTATTCATATATTACAAAAGTGTTCTATTACATTTACTTGTTGGGCATATTACTCCCAACAGTTAGATGGACTGTGCATGATAACAATTTTATCTTTTCCATACGAGCTCTTCCTCTAGGCGGCAGTGATACGATATTAGGAGTTGATTGGATCAATAATGTTAGTCCAGTTACGTTTGATTTGCCAAAAGTGATGTTACACATCACCTTGTCTGGAGTGGAAATTTGTTTGCCTACAAATTATGCTTGCTCTTTCTTAGAACTTTGTTCCATTAAGAGTTTTTTAAACGGAGTAAGACAACAAAGTTATGCTCTATTGGGACATTTACAATCAATCTCAACATTATAGAGTCTGCCAATTCCATCAAAAATTTAGGAATTACTTAAGATGTTCCAAGATATTTTTCAAGTACCAGTGGGATTGCCACTTGAAAGATCTCATGTTCATGTCATTCCTTTAATAGAGGATGCTAAACCATTTCGTCTAACTCCTTACACTTGTCCATATGTTCATAAGGTTGAAATTGACAAACTTGTACAGGAGATGCTGAAGGAAGGAATTATTGTCCCAAGCAACAACTCTTTCACATCACTAATTTTGTTTGTGACGGATAACGTTAAGTGTTAAAAAGCGCTAAGGACGCCAGGTAAGTTGATACTTACTGTATTTTTGTCTTCGGACCCTACATCACAAGAATTAGGACCTTATTTGCTAATTGTTACCGCTTTCATAGAATATTTGGTTGTTTACTGCTTTACCAAAAATTGAACATGTTCCGTATATTGTGCTATTATTACTGTATGTTTACTAGATTTAGGTTCTTTTAATGATATGTTTCGTAGACGAGCATGTTTAGAGATTATTAGAAAGATATGATAGAATTGTATGCATTCACAAGCATCATGGTTTTCTATAGGTACGAAAATGGTTTTCATACATTGTTTTGAAAATGAAACGAAAAGTGGTGGAATGGATGCTCATACATACTAAGTGAACGGCGTTCTCAAGGGTTGATCACCCGAGGGAACAACTATCACTTAGCTGTAGGAATATTCATTGTATCATTGAATAAACGTAAATAGGCATGTGGGGATTCAGAAGATTTGATTATTGTCCATCAGTGGGGACACCATAGGATGTATCTCCCTATCGGAGTGACAGTTAACCATGTGGACTCTAGGGTTCATCATTTCTCTTGTATGGAAATTCACAACGTCTTCAACAAAAAGAGAATGGTGACGGTCATCGGTGGGGACACCATAGGATGTATCTCCTCGCCGGAGTGACGAATAGCCACATGACCATAGGATGTATCCATTCTCTCGGTATATGGAACATATATGTTCCCTTCCAGAAAATGAAATTAAATAATAACAAAGCATTGTGGGGATGAGACACCGTGTCAAAAGGCCTAGAATGTAGGTGTTCCAGGATGAGACGGAAAGTCAAAATGTCTGGGAACGTATATAAACAGAAAAGGAAAAGGAAAAGGGAAACAAAAACAGAAAGGGAAAGATCAATTAAAGTTAAGATCAAGAAGACTGAAAAAGAAAGGAAATGAAATGTGAAACGAAAATGGAAAGAAAAGGAAAAGAAAGGGAAATGAAAAACGAAAAAGGATTTCAAAAATGCATAGCATGTTTATTTTATTTTATTTTATATCACTTACTGAGCATTAGGCTCATTAGTTAAGTCTTGTTGATGTAGGTATATGTTTGGAAATAGAAGATCAATACAAGGAGCAGTTGATGAGGAATTTGCACGGATGAATCTTGTGGCTCGCTAGGCTAATGAGTAAATGATTTTGTAAAGAAATAGTTGAGTTTAATATTTGTTTTAAGTCCCTCTTTTATTGCTTCCACTACATATGTAAGAAATATGATTTTTATGAATGAAAGTTATTCCGCTGCTAAAATATTATTATTGGAAAAGGATGTTAATAAAGGATTTAATACTCGATTTTAAAAGAAAAAGCTTACTCTAATTTTGTAAAAGAAGAAGTTTTAAATTTTAAGCAATTTTAAAAAGAAATAAAAATCAGGTCGTTACAAGGATAATTCAGCTTTTCTGACTTTGAAAAATGCTATGACATCCTCTCCAGTACTGGCTTTGCCCAATTTTCATCAAAGTTTTGTTATGGAGACAGACACTTGTTATGCGGGTTTAGGAGTTGTTTTACACCAAAATCAAAGGCCAATTGTCTTTCTCAGTAAGCCTTTTTATGCTCATAAGCTTGGGTTGAAGGATCGATATACACTCATAGAGGGAGAGGGAGAGGGAGAGGGAGAGGGAGAGGGAGGGGGGGAAGGGAGGGAGGGAGGGGGGGTGACTATAGCATACTAGTATTTTTGTACGATATTTAATTTCTATATCTCTATGTGATTTATCATATACAATTAAAACATTAAATGGGAAAATATAAAGAGATAAAGGATAAAAGATTCCCACAAGGTTTGTTTACGCAGTTTGGCAAACCCGCCTACGTTTGCGCTCCAAGATTCCACTTGGAGATTCACTAATTAATTGATTTACAGGTGTCAATTAAACCGTTTACAAAGACTAATTCTAAGGGCGTCACCCTTTGACTATTATGGGACGCCAACCTTTGACTATTACGGGATGCCAAACTTTGACTATTATGGGGCGTCACCCTATATTTGACTATCTAGGGGAGTCACCCTTTGATTGAACTTACAGGCGTTCAATCGTGCCGTTGACTGTTTCGGGGTGTCACCCTTGTATGACGAATTCTTAGGGCATCACCCTTTATAATAACGTACAATAATATTTGGAAATGTAAAGCTAAAAAACTAGATCCAAACTCTCCCAATAATAACTCGCAAGTTTATAGGTGGGGAGAGTTGAATTACAATTGCTATCAAATTGATCGAGAAGTCGAGTAGAAATTTTGCCAGCGCAACGCTACTTTTTTCTTTCTTTACGTTGAGCTTTGGAGTGTTTTCAATATATAGACACTGCTTGAACGGTCAACCTTTTGCCCTCCGGTTGACCTTTTCACTAGTCGTTGGAGTTCAGCCCGTTGTAAACAAACCGTTGAGAAATCTGCCTTCTCCGCAGTCGACCGTGTGGTCGACCTTCAAAGCAATCTGTTCATTTTGCGATCGACCACACTGAGCAGCTTCACTTGGTTCCCTTTGTCTAGTTTTGTCAACCCTTTGATCCTTTCATCATTCTTGATTTTCCTAAGTCCCGAAACGATACATATTCACTATATGGACTTAGATAGATATGTTAGCACACTTTAATATCCTCAATACGGGTAATTTTGATAAATACAAGAATAAGAATAATATCCATAAAAACACAAAAACAACTTATTGATTCCATTAAATCAAACATCATTTAGTTATCATCAAAATAAAACTAAGCCTAACAAAAAGGCTAAAAATCTCCTCATTTTTTATGATGACAAAATCCAATAAGTTGGTTATCCTAAAAAATTAAGCATGTGCATATATTATTGCATATTAGATTTCTCTCCCTTAATTCATGTAATATATCAAACAATTAATCCATGCAAACATGCTCTTTCAATTCATTAAAACAACTTATATATTACTCTCTCCCTTTTTGTCATAATCAAAAAGCGATCCATGGAGGGAATATTAAGCATTAAAATCCAATTATGTGGCCAAAATAAGATACCGATTTAGACAACCACAATTAAAGTTCATTCAATAAAAATATTTCTCCCTTTTGTCATTAAGCATATAAAATCATTTGAGGGAATTTAATATTAGAATCCAAGTTGTACAACTAAGAATAATATACCAATTGGTAATCCACAAACAATGAGAGACTAAATTTCTAAGAAAAATACCAAGTTCAAATTCAAAATGTCAATCCAATTATCTCTCCCTATATGTGAATCACATAAACAAAAATAGGGATATATCACAATTTAGATATTTTCTCTCTCCCTTAGAGCAATTATCAACAAGTTATAATTCCTCACCCCTATAAGATTATCAATATGAACTATTGAGGGAATATCAAACAAAATTATGAACCATCCAACTTCAAAACCAAATAAGTATCAATTGACAAGCTCCGTGGATGAATTTATGTTTAAAATCAAGTTCCTTTGTTTATACACTTCCCAACAAAACCATAATTTCATGCATAAGCCCACAATTTATCCAAAATAGTATTCACAATTAAAAGTTATTATGCAAGATTCAGACCATACCATTCACAAAATACATGACAGAGATTAGAGGTAAGCTAAATGAGTAAAATAGTGAGTTAAGGTAACTCTACAAAATTTAAAGATTAAGGCTAAATAGGGTCTGTTGGAAGATCATCATTCGGAACAGGAGGAACATCGTCGGACTCAGGAGGAATGTTATGCTCACTGAATAATTGGTTTCCATACATCGCATTCGACACTTTGGTGACTCCGCATTGAAGTATCTCTAATTTTGAGTAGACATAAGATTGAAACACGAGATTCTCTTCATGATGCAAGGAAATTTGATCCCAAATCTCAGAGAGAAATGCAAGACATTTATCTTGAAAAGATAAGAAATAGTCTGTCAATAAATCGAGTCTCTCTTTAACTGAAGCTAGATAGGTTGTAGAAGAGGAGGAGGCACAAGCTGATGGTCCGGAGGAAGAGTGAGGAACCGATGGGCTGACTAAAGCAGATGGATCAGGCATTGGGGTGTCGTCGTCATCATCAGAACTCGATATTTGGGCTAGGCCGGCAGCCCTATGTGCTCTACCTACCCACACACCATCATCACCCATGGTAAAACCCATACATGCCAAGGTGTGCACGAAATAAATATCCAACGAACGGAAGGGAAGTTCAGGCGCCGAATCAGGAATTTGCACACCTTGAGATTGAAAAACTCTCATCAGCAAGAGATTGAAGGGCAATGATCGAGATTTTCTCCCGGCTGTTTCGATCATCACTTGAAGAATAATATACCCAACATTGAACGACTTATGATCATAAATATGCTTGAGCGCATAAAAGTCCATGCAGCTGACATTGTCATGGTGATCATCTCTCGGAACCAAATTATAGGATAAACTGTGATGGATCACACGTGTCTTAACATTTAAATCTCATGCCTTGGGTTTGACCAAGAAACCATGCTTTGGATCTTTAAGAATATTCTGTTAGAAACTTATATCAGAATATGAATGAATAAAATTTGGATCCTTCGAATTTGTATAAAACTCCTCATATCCAGACCTTTGCTCAAAATCCAACAAAAAATTGATGTTGTTGGGAGTTAAACAAATGTGCTTTCCATACACAAAGCTCGTCACTTTTAATGGTCTTGGACTATACTCAAGATTAAAATAAAACATTCGGATAGGAGCTTCTGAATAGGGACCATCAAAATCGAAAAGCTCAAACAAACCCATCAATTTGTAAATTTCCTCTAAATCCAAATTTCCTAAACAATTCCAAAAGATTTTTTGAGATAAAATCAAAGGCCTATACTTATAATCTTCTTCATATCTGGCCTTGCATTCAGCACTGATAAAAAAATGAGAAGAAAACTCTTTTGAATATGATTGAGAAGATTTTCCTCATCTAGTTCATTTTTCAGTCAGCCTCGAAATGATAGATGATGATTGAAGGGACCGAAAATGACAAAGAGAAGCTTGAACGAGGAAGAAACGTTCGGAAAGTGATGGAGAGCACGTAGGAGTCGCCGAAAATCGCCGATGAGGTCGTTTAAAAATAGGGTAAGGTCGACAAATCTCACTTAAAATTGATGCAACGTCGACCTTTAGTAAGTATGCGGTTGACCTTTTTGGTCTTAACAAATTTACATATTATCTTTGTTAAAATTCGGCCTAATTCATGTTGAATATCCTTAAACCACATTGAACTCTCATACTTCAATAATTCAAATTATACCAATTGTTGAATTAAAACTATTTCCAATTTCAAACAACCAATTGAAGTATTGAACAAATATAAACCAATGAAATTGAAGATACCAAGAGTATTCCACCAAGAAAATTCAATATTAACAATTTCTATTGCACAAATTAAACTCAGAAATTCCAACCTATATGCAACTAATCAAGAGTCAACATCAATGATACCAATTTCAAGAAGTTTAAACCAATTGTGGTATTAAAAACCAATCTCAAAAATACTAATTGATATAATCTATTTTTCAAAGATATTCAAGTTAAAAATCATTTCTTTCCCCCTAAATCATTTAACACTATTCAATCTATGGGGAAATATCAAAGTTAGAGCCTAGTGAAAGCAAATTCATCAAAATTAAAATTAAAATCCACATTTCAAAGCAAGTTAATAAACTCTATACAAATTTATCTTCTCCCCCTATATCAATAACTAAATGTAATTCAAGAGAAACACATTCACAAATCAAGAAGAACATCAACAATTCAATGTATGTGATCTAGAAATCCAATTGTTGGAACCAAATCATCAAAATACGAATGGAAGGAATAAAGAAAATTTTAACCTATGTATACAAAAAGATCAATGCCAACAATGAATCCAAGAAAAAATATTCTACTAACCAAAGTTAAACCAAATCAAGAATCAAAGGCAAATTGACTCAATTCAATTCCAAAACAAGATCCATAATATTGATTCCAAAAAGAAATTCAACCAATCAAAATCTAAATATTGATCCAAATCAAATTCCACAAATAAATTTAATTATAACAAAGAGATTGTGTACCTCCAAGATGTTTATTTTCATTTACTACATTAGAGGTATCTTTAAAGCTTCTCTCTTTTGTATTGGATATTCAAGTATCTATTCTCCTTTTTAAGCTCCTTGAGAGAACCTCCAACCTACAACAAAAATCAATTGGTTTTCTTTGGTACCCAAACCATTTTGGGTCCATTTGTTAGAGATTTCGTTCCTTTAGGAACCCGCACAAGTTTAGAATTGAAACTAGAATTAGAATTTAAATTAGACTTAGAGTAAGTATTAAGTCTCAAAGGACAAACAAAAGATTTATGCCCTAAACAATTACATACATTACAAGTTGTAGGGCTAACAAAGAAATTAGTATAATTCTTCTTTTTAGCAAAGGGGTCATAGCCAATGTCGGCTTTATCAAACGTGACCCGCATATTAAAATTTGTACTACCATTTGTGAATTTAAGCACAATGGCATTCAAGTCATCATTTTTCAATTTCAAATCACTATTGCTAAATTCATAAATTTTAATAGTTGCATTCAACATATTATTCATACTCTTCAATTCTATAATTTGATCATCTAAAGATCTAGTAAGATTTGTATGCTCTTTGATCAAATTTTTCTTTTCTCTTTTCAAAGATTTATATCTATATTTTAGCTCTTCAAAACTCTCAAGCAATTCATTATAAGCATCAAGTAAATCATCATCATCATTATCGGAATTTGAATTGCTAGAAGAGTTTACCTCATTACCTTCAGCCATGAAGCAAATGTGGGAGATTTCTTCAATTTTGAAAGAGGACTCCTCGCTATCATCCCATGTGGCCTTTAATGATTTCTTCTTTGAGGCTTTGAATTTTCTTCGTCCCTTGGGGCAATTGGTAGATAAGTGTCTGGGTTTACCGCACCCATAGCATACAATTCCCTTCTCTTTCTTTTCTTTCCTCCTTTGACAAAGTTTGTCCAATTTTCGGGTGATGGAGTCAATCTCCTCATCTATGTCTTCGGAGTTGTCCTCGTCCCTAGAATCATCCTTTGTGTTTGTGGAGGCTTTAAATGCAATCGGCTTAGAGGCCATTGTCTTCTCCTTTTGTTCCTCCTTCTCGTGGCACAAAAGAGTGATCTCATGCGTCATAAGGGAACCAATGAGTTCCTCCATCTTCAAGGTTGTGAGATCAAGAGACTCTTTAATTGCCATTATCTTCGGTAGCCACTTGTTCGCTAGGCACCTAAGAATTTTATGAACCAACTCTTCATTGGTATATTCTCTACCAAGTAATTTCAAACTATTAGTAATGTTAGTAAAGCGCATAAATATAGAACTAATAGTCTCATCATTATCCATACAAAACAATTCATAATCATGGATACTCATACTTAATTTATTTTTCTTTACTTGATTAGTGCTCTCATGTGTAACTTCAAGAAGTTTCCAAATATCATGAGCACTTTCGCAACTTTGAATCCTATTAAATTCATCAGCATTTAAAGCACAATACAATTGTTTGATAGCCCTAGCATTTAAACTTAATTTTCGAAAATCATTATCATTGAATTCATCTTCCAATTTTGGCACATTTAATCCATCAACAAGTTTAAGAGGTATATATAGTCCATTTATAATAACTTTCCACATTTCGTAGTCAATAAATTGAATATAAATTTTCATCCTAGTTTTCTAGTGCAAATAATTGTTTCTATCAAAAAGAGGAGGTCTAACGGTAGATTTACCCTCATTATGCATATTGTAGGCCATATCCAAATATATAAACAAAATATATCAAAATATTTCTAACACGAAATTTATATAAAGAAATTTTTACAAGATAACAAAGTGCACTAAATAGACAATATCACACACGAAAAATTTTAATCTCTGCTCTGATACCAATTGAAGGATCGATATACGCCTATAGAGGGAATGAGTGAATATAGCGTATTAGTATTTTCATGCTATATTTAATTTCTAAATCTCTATGTGATTTATCGTATACAATTAAAACATAAAATGTAGAAATATAAAGAGATAAGGGATAAGAGATTCATACAAGGTTTGTTTACGCGGTTTGGCAAACCCGCCTACGTCCACGCTCCAAGATTCTACTTGGAGATTTACTAACTAATTGACTTACGGGTGTCAATTAAACCGTTTACAAATACTAATTCTAAGGGCGTCACCCTTTGACTATTATGGATCGTCAACCTTTGACTATTACGGAGTGTCACCTTATATTTGACTATCTCGAAGAGTCACCCTTTGATTGAATTTAAGGGCATTCAATCGTGCCGTTGACTATTTTGAGGTGTCACCCTTGTATGACAAATTCTTAGGGCATCACCCTTTACAATAACGTACAATAATATTTGGAAATGTAAAGCTCAAAAACTAGATCCAAACTCTCCTAATAATAACTCGCAAGTTTATGAGTGGGGAGAGTTGAATTACAATTGCTATCAAATTGATCGAGAAGTCGAGTAGAAATTTTGCCAGCGCTTCTCTACTTCTCTCATTCGTTACGTTGAGCTTTGGAGTATCTTCAATATATAGACACTGCTTGAACGGTAGGAGTGGGAAACGGTTCGGTCTGAACCGAGTAACCGGACCGAACCGAGCTAAATTGCTCAGTTTGGTTCGGTTGTAACACAGTTTTTTACTGTTCATGACCGAATCGAAACAGAACCGAGCATATTCGGTTCAGTTGTCGGTTTCTCATTTGGAAAATTGGGTAACCCGATAAACCGATATTTGAGTGGCTTCTTGAAGAAGCCTTCTTCTTCTTCTTCAACTATGACTGCGAGCGGGTGCGACGGCGACTCCATTCTTTTAGTCACGGTGAGTCTCACCTCTCAACTAGGGCTGCCCTAATTTTTTCTTCTTCTTCATCTCTCTCTCCCTCTTTCTCTCGGTCGCTGCACCTTTCCAGGTGACATTTCCTTTTTCTGCGTCTATTTATTTTTGTGATTTTCAATTCGTTCAATTTCTATGTTTCTTAATGCTCTCTGAACTTAATTAAAAGTAGCTAATGAGAGCCCCATAATTTTTGGTATTTCTTCATTCAGTACAGCTTATTGTTTTCCTCGAGTAGAAAGTTCTAAGGGTGGGAAAGAATGTTATGTGAATGCCTATGGTGTAATTAATTTTAATGGATTGTATTTTGGCTGTACATTTACTTCAATATTTGGGTTGCAGGAGGTGGTAGCTGGTTAAGTAGATAAATTTTTTTTGTTTCTTTACTATTTTTATTTTTTCTCCTCTTGTAGCCTCTTGTTCATATCTTTTTCTCCTCTTGTAACCTCTTGTTCATAGTTTTGGAGCTTGTTTTTAATATTTTTTAAGAACATTTTCTCAGTTAATGCTGATGTCCGCATTTGTAATTATGTTGCTCGTTGCTCATATTTTTTTGCAGCAAGAGGTAAGTTCTGTTCTGCTAGAGGCTCTTAATTGATCAGATTGTATCTTAAACAATATTTTACTAGAAGCATTTCCAGCTTGTTTGCCACGAGTGGTTTCCCTTTGTGAATAATAAGATTGTTTATTGAATCAAAGCTACAATATTGGCCACTCAGTTTAACATACTTTTCATTTTATGAACCTTACGGTAATGACAGAGCTAAAGGTCATCCAACCCATTCAAAATCTCCAGCACGTCCTACATATACCGGCAACATGATAGGTTCTTATGATAATAGTTACAGCCAGACTGCTTATGGTAGAACTGATGGATGGGATAGTGATAAAAGGGGATCCGATTTGCAATTGGGTCGTCCTCCTGATAACCTTGGTCTTTCTCAAACACTTGAAGAATTAGAATTGGAGTATAAAAGGGAGGCAATGGAACTTGGAAGGACTCGTGATAAAGAAGAAGATGATGAAAATTATAAGCATCGAGAGGTAAGGCTTGTAATTTACTCTTGGTTAAACTTCGAATGGTCCTCAATGTGTTTGGCCATTGCAGACATTTTTCTTCATTTCCCTTAATTTAATTAGCCTAAATGTACCCAAATTTTGAATGGTTTGTTGTATTGATTGAGCTTCTGCTGTTTCACTTTGGTCTGACGTCCAAAAAGACTATAAGGGAGATGAGAGAATACTTATTAATCGGTCTTATACAAAAACTGAAAACCGAACCGAAAACCAAACCGAATATAACCGAACCGAATACTTTGGTTCTTGTTCGATTCACCATGTGGTTCGGTTCATCTTTGGTTTCTAAAAAAAACCAAACCTAATAGGTTCGTTTGAATTTAAGCAAAAACCGAACCAAACCGAACCGATTCCACCCCTATTGAACGGTCAACCTTTTGCCCTCTGGTCGACCTTTTCACTAGCCGTTGGAGTTTTGCCCGTTGGAAACAAACCGTTGAGGAATATGCCTTCTCCGCGGTTGACCATGCGGTCGCCCTTCAAAGTAATCTGTTCATTTTGCAGTCGACCGCAACTTCACTTGGTCAACCCTTTGTCCAGTTTTGTCGACCCTTTGCTTCTTTTCGTCATTCTTGATTTTTCTAAGTCCCAAAACGATACAGATTCACTACATGGACTTAGATAGACATGTTAGAACACTTTAATACCCTCAATACATGTATTTTTTTTTATATGAATATGGGTATAAGAATAATATCCATAAGAACACAATAACAACTTATTGATTCCATTAAATTAAACATTATTTAGTCATCATCAAAATAAAACTAAGTCTAACAAAAAGGCTAACAGGGTTGTCCATGTATGAAAAGAAATTGTTAGCTTTAGTAATGACAGTTCAAAAATGGAGACATTATTTGGAGGGCACTGAGTTCATAATAAGAACAAACCATCAATCCCTAAAGTTTTTACTTGAACAAAGAATTACTACTCCATTGCAACAAAAGTGGTTAACTAAGTTTTTAGAGTTTCTGTAATCCAGTACAAAAAACGGAAGACAAACATAGTTGTAGATACTTTGTCTAGGAAAGATTTCAATACTTCCAGTTGCAATCAAGTTACTTCAGTTCAACCATTATGGATAAGAGAAGTTATTTCAAGTTATGAAAATGTTTCTTGGGTATCTTCTATATTAGACAGATTGATCTTGGATGCTTCTGCAGTCCCTGGATTTTCTTACTCGGATGGAATCCTCCATTTCAATAAGAAAATTGTATTGGGCAGCTCCAATTATATTCAGCTAAAGGTTATTCAAGTTCTACATGATTCCCAAGAAGGGGGCCATTCGGTGTAATGCTACCATATATAGAGCTAAAGTTAATTTTTGGTGGTTGGGAATGTCAAAGCTTATTAAACAGCATGTCTTACAATGCCATACCTACCAAAAATGTAAAAATGAACATGTTGCTTACCCGGGTTTACTTCTGTAATACCGGGGTATTTAGTTTCGTGTAAGCATTGCATTAAGCAAAAATGTAATATGTTGGTCATTGTCAATCTGTCACACATTATTGTTTGTGTTTTTATTATGAAGAATAAAGTGTTGAAGTGTATTGGAATTATAGGGATGTAATTATATATTGTTAGGGAAATAAGGATTTAAAATAAATTGAGTCGAATATTGATGAAGGAAGTTGGCGGTCAATCGTTACGGTCGAATGGCATCAACGTCGATCGACTAGTGCGATCAACTGGCGAAATTGGAAGCCAAAACTGGTGGCTGATCAATGCATTAGTAGTCGATCTTCCAAATATGAATCAATCGACCGGCCATCCAAATCGTTGTTTGAAACGATAATCGTCGTCTGGAAGCTTTGAGGTCTGACTCTTGACGCTTCAAAAGGTGTCTAAACGTTTCTCTTCTTGGATTTTCACCTTCATAGGGAGGCTGAAGGGTTGTCTGAGGCGTGTATATATAGAACATGTGTGTTAGAAGTTTTTCCTTCCGGAAAAACTAGTGAGTCATGTTATGTGAGTTGTGGTTCTGTCGACGATGAGGAGAACTGCTGCTGAAAAAGGAGAAGATAAGAGTTATGCGAGGTAAAGAATATTGTGTGTGATTTGTCTGTAAGGACCTACATCACGGGAGTAGGATTCGTTGTGTTTCTTTGTAAATTTTCATGTCTATTTCATGCAGAATATGGTTCTTCCATTGTCTACTACTTGAATTCTTGGATATGTTTTTTGTGATATCATGTCTTCGTTAATGGTTCTATATATTTATATTATTCTCTGTCATTGGGTTGCTAGTGAGATGAATGTTAGCAAACTGAAATTAGTAGCATAAAAATGGGTTTTGCAGGATTAGTTGTCATTCTCTGTAAGTTTTGTTTCTGTGATGTTCTTTCTTCACATATATTCCTCTATTGATGCATTCCTATATTTAGATAATAAGAAACAACCTATTGCTAACCAACCGTGAAGAGAAAATAAGTCTGTATGTTTTGGTTTGATCTCTTTAATTGGTTCTCTATCATATTGCACCTTCGTCAATGGTTCCTTATTAATTTGTGATTTAAGTTGTTGTGTTCCTATGACATTAATCTGGACGTTAAAGTAGGATAGTTAGCTCTATTAATAAACTGTAAAGTTGTAAATAGATATTTAGTTTAAATTGTTATTCCCTGAATGAATAAATAGAATTTATTGGTTATGTTAAATTGTAATTTAGACGTTCGGGTGCATTGGATGAATATAAAAATTTAGATTATTAACATGATAAAGTTATTAAATAGTATATGTCCTAAATGCATATTTAATTGGTTTTGATAGAGGTTAGTATATTTACGTTAAAGAATAAGTTTGAGATAATGCGTAAAAGATAGATAAATAAATGTATGGTATCATTGTTAGAGTAATTGATAATATGATAGTGAAAGCAGTTTAATGTTAAATTATAATTGAAATGTGATTCTTGCTCATTGTTTGTTAGTTGTTTCTAATATTGTTTGCAATATATGAACTCCTATGTGACATTCACATAAGCATGTTAGTAGAATTGCACATCATGCATTACATGGATTAATAACAAAGATAATAAATGTCGTTTTCTACGTGGGTTCAGAAATTGAAGAGGTTGCTCACACGTAGAGAACAACCCATTAGAAACTGAAGAGGTTACTCTTACTCAACGGATGGGTGAGTTCAAAAACAAAAGAGGTTGCTCTCACCCTAAAGTAAATAAATGTAAATGTAAGTGGACTCGTTTTTAGTGAGTTCGGAAACTGAAGAGGTTGATCTAACGTAAAAATGAATCCAAGTGGTGGGTTCGGAGACTGAAGAGGTTGCTCTCACCCAGCTTATGGATATATCAAACTAATGCATGTAGAGTTGTTATAGATATGGCATCTGCATTTCATTTATATTCCTTACTGAGCAATTGGCTCATTATTCCTCCTGTGATGTAGGTAGATTGTGGAACTTGGAAAAAGTGTGATGCGATGCAAGTTTGTGTTACCATGCGAGGATCGACCTCAGAGGTTATGGCCCTAAATAATAAAAGTTGTTTAAATGACATAAAGACTCTATTATGGTTTCTAAGTATTTCAGTTGTGTTGTTTTCATAAACTAGTTAATGTTTTTATTATACCACATAATGTACTCTGATGTTTTTCTTTAAAGTATATTTTAAATGGATTTTAAAAAATTCAAATTTTACGAATACCTAAAAAATGCATAAACGGAAATGGGATGTTACAACTTCAGCCTTTACCTATTCCAGAGCAACCATGGACACACATTTCCATGGATTTTATAAAGAGATTGCCACTGTCTAATAATGCAAATTGCATATTAGTAGTCGTTGACAGGTTTTCTAAATATGGACATTTTATTGCACTACGCCATCCCTTTACAACTAAATCAGTGGCTAATGTTTTTCTGGATCAAATATTCAAGCTGTATGGTCTACCTCAGAACATTGTTTCTGATAGAGACAAAATTTTTACATCCACTTTTTGGCAGACTTTGCTTCAAGCTCTGGGGTATCATCCAGAATCAGATGGGCAAACAAAAAGACTTAATCAATGCATTGAAATGTGTTTGAGATGTATGACACATGTTCAACCTTGTCGATGGCGTCAATGGCTGTTACTGGCTGAACGGTGGTATAATACTTCTTACCATTTGTGTATATCCTGATTTTCCGCAATTGAATTTAATTATGAATTGGGAGATTAATTGGGTATACTAGATTTTAGGAAATATATTGCCTAAAAATAAGCTAATGAGGTATAAATTATATCGTTTATTAGATTAAGGATTTATTCAATGGAAAATTAATTTAGGAAATTAATTAATATATAGTACATATAATTAAATATTAGTTTAAATAATTAATTAAAGATACTTAAAATAAATGTTAATAAAACATTAAATAAAGAGGGAGAAGAAGACACCCAATGAAGCAAAACGCAGCGTCTGGGAAGGGAGTGTTGCACGTTGCTCCGATTGCATCCCGAAGACGTGAGTCCGGTCGGAAGGATGCAACTGGACCCCAACGTTTCAGCGAGAACATGTTTTCCAGTGCACCATTTTGTCTGTTTCCTTCAATTATTCTCCCACTCAGTTTTTGGTAGACAAGGACGAAGCATGCAATGAAAATTAGGAACAAAGAAAGTTTATTTTCCCTTGTCTTCTGGAGATGAGTATTTGGTAGAGAGTTGTAACATCCCTCATTTTCAAAATACGTAAAATTTAAAACTTTTCTTTTCATAAAAGCTATCATTCTCTTTTTCTTTCATAAAACTCGATCGCTAACACTCGATCGCTAAAACAAAATCGCTTTACTTTCACTTTTCTCAGTTTTCTTTCACTTTTATCAACTTACGTTCAAAAACCATAACATTCTTTAAATAAAACGCAGCGGACTAAAAACAACATTAATAATAAGAAATCATTTACAAAACTCTTTTGCAAATACTTTTCCTTTCACTTTCTAGCCCAGCCAGCCACAAGATCCACCCGTGTAAATCCATCATCAACTGTCCTTCACCTGTTCATCTGTTGCTCATTCGTACCTATATCACAAGACCTAACTAGTGAGCCTAATGCTCAGCAAGTGATAAAGTGAAGTGCAAATGATATGCATGATCATACGATGCAATTTAAGTCAAGAGTGTACACTTGACAAACACCGTGGACCATGAGTAACCCAGCCAATCCACAAAGGAGCAAATATATATCAATGGGTTACCCAGGCCGTATACACTCCTTTGTTACGAGAACGTTGGGGATTTCCAAAACAGGAAACAATGAGCCTTTCCTCTAATCCGTCCAACACGGACCTAATACTCTCTAGCCCGTCCAACACGGACCTAATAGGTCATCATTGTTTCCCAAACCCCCACACGCCTATTTACATAGATTATTATGTCATACAATCCTAAATGCAATAAATGTCTAATAAACACATCATTAAGAGAACTTAAATCTAGTAAACACGCAACACACAATTCTAATTCTTGCGATGTAGGGTCCGAAGACCAAGGCACAGTAAGTATCACTTACCTGGCGTCCATAACGCCTTTCTGTTTCTTTTCTCTTCTTCGTACCTTCAAAACCATAACAACTATGCATTAATAACACAATCCCCTTAATCAATTTCATTTCCTAGCAACACAATACTAATTCCAAGACCTTAAGATATATAACGGAATAGCAAACCCAAAATATAGCTCATTCCATCAATCTGTCATGATACATTAACTTTACAAAACTGACGAAGAATATTGTATCATAAAACCATATTGCCCATAGCCAATAATGATCAATATGTACAATATATGCATTTCAAACCAAAAGGCAGTTTACCAATCAAGAACACTTAACAACAAGACAGTTTAATAAACCATTTCTTGCAATCAAACCCAAGTCCATCATATTAGCATTCAGGATAAGTACCAACAGAGATATCCAATCATTTTCTGTATTAAGCCATATTCACTCATTCCTTGGCAAAAAACAAACTAAAAGTAACAAAATCGTTTCCAATAACCATCATCTATCCTTTTTCTAGCAACCACAATTAAAGAATATGTAGCAATTCAACAACATGTCCATATCCATCATAGTCAACAACCAATAATTAACAACAATTCTCATTCTCCAATGTATCTCTCGGCACTAATTAATATCCAATATCTATCAATATAATATCCACCTTTCACAGACAATAAAAAACATAAACATCATTCAAAGAAGGCACAACAACACCAACAGGATGTGTTTCATTCCTTTTTAACAACTACTGCCTAAAGTCATGAGAAAAGCAAAGAATTACCTGAAATTGAAACAAGCAGACCCGAAAGCTTCTGTCCTATATTCCTTCTTCTGCTTTCTCCTAAACCCAACAACCCACTTCTCACAAACTAGTCTCGGCCCTATAACAGAGAGCACACCCGAGAAGAATAAAACACCTAGAACATGACTCTGCTTGTTGTCATTTATAGCCGAGGAGTACTGACACGAAGCTGGAGGAGAAGTGTACACTGATACACTTACATAAATGACACAGAGAAGGGTGCCATGTGGAAGACTCATGTCATGCCAGCAAAAGCAATCCAGCTCAATGGACCGACAGAATCGGTCCCAACCCAACACCCAGCAAACCGAGTCTTGCCTCCTTCGCCGGCACCATTTCGTCGTTGCCCAATATCACCAACTAATTCAAATTGACTGAACGACTAACCTCATCGGAGCTCGTCGATCCATCCCGTGAGCTCGCCGGATCCCGCCGGACAACATCGCAGCCCGCAATGCCAGCAACCCATTTCGTCACCGGCCATTGCTCGTCCACTGACCGTCGCCTTGTCGCCGGAGATCGTCGCCCGTCACTCGCATCGACGTCGCCTTCTCCCTCTCCGTTCCTCTGCTCCCTCTCTGCCTCTCTCATTCTCTCTCTCTCTCTCTATTTCAAATGGCCGAAGGCCATTAGGGTAAATTACCCAATTCCATTTAATTTAACCCAAAACCTTTACTTAAATCCTTCGTATAATTGCACTTAAATCTTTAATTAAGTCAAACCAAAACTGGTTTATTCCATATCGAGTAATTACGTTATTAGTAATATCTCAATAACTTATTCGATTAATTTGAACATCTCTAATTATTTTTCAATTTATCAATTTTAAATTTGATATAAAAATTTGGAATATTAGCGAGGGATGATAAGAGCTAGGGATGGAGTGCTGATGAAGAGGAGGAAGGGGATTTTTCTTAGAGGCCGATTAGTAGGTATGAGAGAAAGAAAACTCAAGGGGTCGGGGGACTCGGGCGAAGGAGAAGGGAACTCCAGCAGCCAAGGCTTTGCGAGTCCAGCAAGCAAGACGACTTCGGTGCGACGCTTCTGGCTGCTCCAACGGCGAGGTTGCGCCCAAACCGTGACTGCACAACGCAGACCTAGGGCAGGGAATAGGGGACGATGATTTCAGGCAGTTTTCTTCTGGATTGTGAATGCACAAGGACGAGCAATCTTGGATGACAGTGAGGCTTCGGGGAACATTTTCCAACTGGGCAGTAGCTAGGTTTTCTTCACTGCTCTGTTGCTCCACTGCAAGGCTAATGGTAGTGGCGAAGAATGGTAGTGAAGAAGATGAAGGAATGGATGAGTGGGTTGTGCTCTGTGTCTTTTGGGTTTCCTTCAGGTATTAAAGAAAGATAACATTCGGTGCGGGTACGCGTGAAAACATCCAGGTAAGTTGATACTTACTGTATTTTGGTCTTCGGACTCTACATCACAAGAATTAAGACCTTGTTTGCTGATTGTTTGCCGCTTTATTAAGCATGTCTACAGCTTTAATAGAATAGGCAGATATTGAGCATATTTTACAAATTGTATTGCTGTTTGCTAACTGTTTATTAGAATTAGGTTTTTTTAATTGCATGTTTTATAAATGAATATGTTTAGAGATTATAGATATGTATATATTCGTGAACATCATGCATCATGGTTTTCAAAACGATATGAAAATGGTTTTTATGCATGAGTTTTTGAAAAGGAAATAGATAATAAATGAAACGTAAATAGAATCATATGGGAACGAGGATGTGAGGTCCAGAGTGAGCTCGAGGTTCTTTCCGAGGCATTTTGAGACCAATGTTATGAAAACTAGGGTGAGCCCAATGTTCTTTCTGGGGCATTCTGAGATCAAAGTTATGAAAACCAGGGTGAACCCGAGATTCTTTCCAGGGCATTCTGAGACTAAGATTATAAGGTCCAGGGTAAGCCTGAAGTTCTTTTCGGGGTATTATGGGACCAAGGTTATAAGGTCCAGGGTAAGTCCGAGGTCATTTCTGGGGTATTCTGGATCGTAAACAGAAAAGAAATGTGAAATGAAAACGGAAAAAGAAAAGTCTTACTTTGATTTTTATAAAAAGAAAATTTTGAAATTTTAAAAGAAAATAAAAAATAGGATGTTACAATTTGGGTATTAAAATGTCAACTTTTCAGGCTTTGTACTGTGTTCCTTCTCCCCATTTGGCATTAGGTCCTTATCAACAAACTAATGTGGCAACAGTAGACACAGTTTTAAGGGAACGTTTTCATATAAACAGACTTCTTAAGCAGAATCTTACCTAAGCTCAGGCACATATGAAATTATATGCTGATAAAAAAATAGCAGAACGGAGCTTTGATGTGGGCGATATGGTTTTTTTTTCGCCTGCAACCATATCGGCAGCTTACAGTCAAACAGAGCATGTCTCAAAAATTGGCACCCAAATTCTATGGCCCTTTTAAGGTTTTAGAAAGATTGGTTATCGTTGCTTATAAATGCATTACATATGGATGCTCATATACACTCTATTTTTCATGTATCTCTGCTCTAAAGAGAGATTGGTCGTTCTGAGGTTCCACAACATAACTTGCCAGTAGAAATTTTGAAAGATTCTAGAAAAACATCTCTTTGCCTATTGCATGTAAGAGTAGTTAAACGCGACGATTTTTCGGTTACTTAGTGGCTTATCCAGTGGGTTGATGAAACAGAGTCTGACGCTATTTGGCTGGATGCGGAAGATGTGGCTGATCGATTTCCAGATTTCGAACCTTAGGGACAAGATTCTTCAAGTGGGGATGCCTATTATCAATCTCAACGGCTACACTGGGGAAGGTGGCGCCAGCAAAAGCCACGTCATCCAACCATTACAGTTGGAGGAAAGAGAGATGATAAAGCTCAACCAATCACATTAGCTGCATCAGCTAATATGGCAACTAGCATGACATCCGACGTAGCAACTTAGAGAAAGTATAAAAAGGAAGAGGAAAGCAACTGAGAAGATTGTTTATGTTATTTTCCGTTTAGTTCATTTTCTGTTATTTCTTCCTTTCAGTTGTAATTCAAAGCCAGCGACGGACGTGTCCAATAAAAAGATACAATTTTTCTTCATTTTTGATCTCCCATCATAGCACTCCGCCTCCTTGAATTCCTAGATAAAGTCACCAAGCCGCCATAACCAGTGGCTTCTGCTTTCGCAAAGCTCTCCTTGTGAAATCACTCTCTCCCAGATCGGTCCCTCCCTCACGGTTAAATAAGAAGGAGAATCAGTAAAACTTCTTCCCACTCTTCTTATTCTTTATTTTGAAAATTTTTATTTATAAAATAATCTAATATATAATATAAAATCTATATATTATGTAAATCAAACTCAAATTCTGTTTTAAATCTGATTTGTTCAAAAACGTCAATCGAAAATAAATTTTTATTCAAAATAATTTATCAAAAATATTTTCAAAATTAACTTCTCGCTCAGAAAAATTCAATTTGACCGTTGAATGGAAAAATGTATATATCGCTATTACGCGATAAAATCGGTCAACTCATTCATATTTGACCGAAAACAACACGAAAATTTTACACATGACATTTTAAAATTTTCAAATTTTACAACAACTGTTAGGTTGGCAGATATTGTTCTTAAAAACTGATAACTCCAACATGTTAGATATTAAGCGTTCTTTCTCTCTCACGTAACATTTTCAAAACAAAATTAAACTTTCCTTTACAAGATTATTAGTCTTGCATGAAAAGTAGTATTTTTCATAAAGGAAAATTTTGAGGTAAAATAAAAACTTTATGTAACGACCATAAATTTTATTTTCCTCAATTTCGAATCCTCAAATTTTCTTTCGAATTGACTTACAAATTATGTTTGATTAAATTGTTATAAACCCTTAATTTCTATGGAAAATAATATTTTTCATAAAAAATTATAAGACAAAAATAGAACTTTCCTTTACATTCACTTTGTAATGCCGATTAGTAATTATTTATTAGTGTGGAGAAAAATATTTTGGGTGAATTTGTATAATTATTTTAGAGAAGGGCAAAAAGGGAATATACATGCAAATGCCAAACGGGTTGTACGTAGTACTAAAATAAAGCAGCCTTTTTAAAATGCAGGTCATTTCTTCCCCTACCAAAGCAAACAACACTGGAAAATTCACGTGGGCTTCACACCTGGGAGAGCGACGGACGGTGCTCCTCTCCCTCTAGAACTTACCCTTTTTCCCAGAGGTAGAGAAGCGAACCTCAAGCGGTTGTTTCAATGGCGGTTGAAGCAGCCGACGTTTCAACAGCCCAAGACTTGGCTCTTTCTGATACGGATATCAACTGGCACAGGTCTGTGTTCATCGCTGTCCGCCATGTTCTCCTTTTTCCCGCTTTCTTCTGGCTCTATAGACCTTTCTGTTTTCTTTGTTTCGAAATACCTACATATTGCGGATGGAATGTTTTACTCGTCTAAAAATATGATATACCTATTTTTGCCGGTCGATGATCGCCGGGACTCAATTGTATTGATTCTCACATAAACAGAAGAAATAATCATATTGATTCAAACCATATGTGTATTCTTGAAGATTTTCGCGTAGTACTTTTGATCAAAAATTGATCAGATTTATTCTGTACCTTTGCCTGCGTTGAATCTTGAAATTTAACCTTCTATTTCTTACATGCACAAGCAATTACGAGGCAGTGTTCTAAAATAGAACTACCAAAATTAATCTTCTCATAACTTTGCTGATACAAATTTAGGCTGGACAAGACAAGGTTTCATTTGATCGGAGCAATTCTTTTTACGGCCCAGTCAGCATTGCTACATCCAACAGCTCTCGTAAAAACAAGAATGCAAGTATCCGGGTCTGATCTCTCTCACAAGCATGGATTATCAGTTTTCACGAACATACTGAAGAAGGATGGCGTTCCTGGCCTATTCAGAGGATTTGGTACTTCTGCCATTGGTTGTCTGCCAGGTCGAGTTGGGTCTTTAACATTACTAGAAGTTTCAAAAGACATGATGCTGAAATACACAGAGGATCTCGAAATGCCTGAAGCAACTCGAATTGGCCTCGCAAATGGAGTGGCAGGCATGTTTTCGAATTTACTGTCGTGTGCATACTTTGTGCCTTTGGAAGTGGTATGTGCTCTTGTTCTTGCTAGAGTTTAGCTGTTTTAAGCTACGGTAGAAACATATTTAGATGGGAAGTTCAAAATCACATATAGCAATCAGCTGGCTTCATGCATATATATGTGTATTATACATAAGCTTAAAAAAAATTCATTTCTTTTAATTGATGTATTTGGAAGGAAGAGTTCAATAAAGATTCAGATATCTTCAATCGAAGGAGCTCTGCTGTAGAATGACAGCCCTGCTGAAATATCAGGTTTGCCAGAGGCTTATGGTGCAAGGCCTTCCCGGAACTATGCCGTGCAATGGAGCATTTGACGTTGTGTGTAAAGTGATAAATTGTGAAGGATTTCGAGGTTTATATAGAGGGTTTGGATTAACAGCTGTGACTCAGTCTCCAGCATCTGCTCTTTGGTGGGGAGCCTATGGAGCAGCCCAACACAACATTTGGAGGTGCGCCTTTCTTCTTTCAAACTCTGTTTTTTCATGCATCTGTATCGATCACAATAAATTTTGCGGGATCTGATTATTTTCATGGATCATTTTTGTCCGTCTTTACATTGTCGAGGCAAAGCAAAAGTATTTTATAAAGGTTGTTTGATTTGGGCAATTTTTAAGCTCACCAATTTGTGCATATTTTCCTATCACCCATTTTTTTTTATTGCTTATTAAAAGTTTTTTCTATTGAAAATTTCCCCAATCAAGAACTGATGTTCAAATGAACTTTTAGGGCCATGGGACATGGAGAAAAGCTTGAGAAGAAGCCTTCTCACATGGAGATGGTGACAGTGCAGGCTACAGCAGGCATACTTGCCGGGGCTTGTTCTTCCATTATCACTACCCCAGTCGACACTGTCAAAACTCGACTCCAGGTACACTTACATTTCACAACAATTATCCAATATGGCAATTGGGACCAACTAAATTTGACAATATTAATAAAGGTGATGGACGATTTTGGTGTTGGGAGACCGTCGGTGGTCAAGACGACAAAAGCACTCCTCCGGGAGGATGGTTGGCAGGGGTTCTACAGAGGGTTTGGACCACGTTTTTTGTACATGTCACTTTTTGGAACTACGATGATTGTTACTTATGAATTGATCAGTAAGCCTCATCTCCCAAAATTTCTATCTTCTATATTTGAGTTGGTCTCAAATGCCACTTGTTATCTACATGCATCTTATATTTATTGTTTACTGTCTCCAGAAAGACTGTCTATAAAGAATTCCTGACGTCTAAAGCTCAAGGACAAACAAATCTAACGCAGACGAGTAGCAGCAGTTCCTCCAATTCTTTTCACTGTAATCAATTTTAATATCTCAATATTACTGTTCTTTTTCAGGCAGTTGAACTCTATAAACGGTACCACATCAATACAACTTCGTTCACTCTTTTCACTTCAGTGTTGCACCGTAAATAATCAGCAGCAAGAGAGATTATGAAAAACTAGGCTTAAAGAAATTCAATTATCTGTGTTAATGATGCCAAATACTAAATTCAAGTGCCTGTAAGATTGGGTGAAAAGAGGTTTTTGAGCGCAAAAAATGATGGATTGAAGGGAAGAGAATTTGGAAATGATAAAGATGGAATACAAAACAAAGAAGAAATATTAAGAAAAGTCATCTCTTTGCAGATAATTTTTTCAACATTAAAAATCATGAAGACAAACATTGTTTTTCGCAAACCATAAGATTGATTGAAATGAAACATCAACAGAGTTCACACAAGAAATAACGCACGCCAATTCAATAACCTAATTATTAAAAACTGAAATTGCAACCCAAACAAGATTCCATCCATCAAATGCTCAACTCAATAACTCAGTATCTCACTAACAACAAAACTATCTTACTGAAAAAGTTGGGATTCCATCTTTATTCAACATCTGAATCATGCTTCGGCTCTGGTTCCATAGAAATCGTCCTACAAATAAGAAAAATAAATTGGAGTCCAAAGTTATGAAAGACCCATAATAATTATGTACACTGTGATAGTTTAAATGGGTTTTTGAGTACTAGTGAGGACGGTAAAAAAAAGTGAAAGGAAAGAGAACCTTAGTACAAACGTAAATGTAGTGAACATCAGGATTCTTCCCCAGCACTGCTTCCACTGAGCACCCATCGTAATCCAATGGAACAGGCTTGATTAAATCCCACTTCGGTTCTTTCGGATTTTCTTCTGAGGCAAGTTTTTCTAAGTAAACGGCATAAGATTAGGATCATGTTGTAGGTTATACTTTAACTATCACTGAATCACAACCCAGCATGATAAAAATAAATTACAAACGTTTGTGAATATAATTACAAGCATGTTCTCATGTATGAGCAGATCAGCATGTAACATATTAAATGTACAAAGTGTGAGGCTGTAAAAATGTCTCATCCTTAGACAAACTATTCTTTTCTAGCATCCATTAGGAAATAAAAAATCAGGAAAAACACCTTACACATAATAACCAGATTTACTCCAAATGTCACAAAAGATTTTATGAAAGTAAACTTAGTCGAGGATAAACAGCCTCAGCTATTCAAAAGAGGAGCATCTTAAAACTCAAAGTGCAGCAATACAAAGACACAAGAGAAACTTTAATTGCAAAATTTAATTGATTGTTGGAGTTTGAGTTTTGTCAAACCTATCACATGTAGTTTGATAGTCCAAGAGAAAGATCTCAGCAGACTCATTCTATATATGGGAGCTCCATAGGTAATCTGCAGCCAATGCAAACGTTGTCAGACGAAAACAAAATCATCAAACAAGTCTTTATGAAAAGCATAATCAGCAACACACCAAAAAAGATAGATTAAACAACAATAATATACCGAAAAACAAATATAGAACTAGATTTACCAGAATATATACTCCTTTATTCTGGAGGACCCTATAGTTTGTCATCAACTGCTTCAATATATCAACATAGCATGAAAAAAACTAAACAATTGACCAAAGAATAAAAGGCAATGCGTAGATGATGCTGAAAGTTTCAGTTAACCTCAAAACTTCATGAAGCATTTTATTAGCATTGACCCGCGAATCATTTCCACACTACAATCAAAAGTTTTTTTGTAAGTAGTCAGTAATCCTAATTATAGGATTACAAGGTACGAGGAGGCGCTACTCACCAACAGAGAGTCCAGAGTCCCTGGAAACATGGTGTGAAAAATATCAGGAATGGCTTGAAAAAGGAGATTGAAGAACCCGCACCAATGCATTAACAGAAGGAAGAAGAGGATCGAGAAAGTGCAATGGGATGATTAATCAAATTAGCACAAATGTAGAGTACCTTTATCAACAACGACATTGAAAGAACAATCTGGGAAAGTTCCCATGTCTCGGACATCCATTTGTAAGTCTGTTCAATTGTAGAAAACCCAAAACATGTAAATGAAAATTTTCAATTTCTCAATACAAAAATTCACATTGCAGTGATTAGTAAAGAAGTTACGTTATTAGCTCTTCGTGTTCTAAGAAATTGATCCAAGATTTACATGATTTCTAATTCCCAATACTTTGTTCATATAAAGACAAGTCTATGTGCTGCTCTGAAAAGATGAGGTTGCAAGATCTAATACAGGCAAAAAAAAAAAACAGGAGGTAACATACATTTAAGCTGCGGCTTATTCGAGTATTTTTTCAGCATAGTTTGGATCACGACAGACGAAATGTCGACATTGACGACATCCTGAAAACCATCGTCTACCATGCCTTCGCTAAATACTGAAAAAACAGAAGCAAAATTACGATAAGTCTGGAAATGAAAGGTGATTTAGAGAGCAAGAAAAGTAAGAACACCTGAGCTGCCGCATCCGACGACGAGGACGCGCCAATGGCGGTCAGGGGCGTAAAGATTGATGAGAGGAGCCAAAGAATGGTACTTTTGGTACCAATCGAACGGCAAAGATTCTTTGGCGTAGCGATCGTTCCAGTACCAAGGCTCGCCGTATGCCTGTGTCGAACTCCCCATTCTCTCTCTCTCTCTCTCTCTCCCTCTCTCTCCCAACGCGAGTGCTAGGCAAAGTTATGAACAGAACAAGTTAAGAAAACACACCTTTTCTATTTTACTAAATTAACAAAACATATCCGCAAACTTCATAGTCATATTTTTCGTAAATATAGACACTTTTTAACTAAATGACATCATTTCTCAACATCAATAGACATCCTCTAACATTCACAGACGTCTCTCAATGCTAAACAACGTTGTAAGGGGAGGGAAATCTACTATGGGATGAGAGACATCCGTCTTAAGTCGATGGACGTTCATCTTAAGTAGAGGGACGTCCGTTGTGGGATATCTTAAGTTGAGGGACATCC
Organism: Begonia loranthoides; assembly: GCA_022433065.1. NCBI lineage: Eukaryota > Viridiplantae > Streptophyta > Magnoliopsida > Cucurbitales > Begoniaceae > Begonia > Begonia loranthoides. The sequence goes on along the minus strand of CM039474.1, from coordinate 26,586,015 downwards.
GTTGTAAGACGATGGATGTCCGTTGTGAGATGAATGATGTGAAGGATCGATATACACCAAAGGGGAAGGGGCGAGGGAGGGGTTAATTAGGTGTTCTAATCTTTATAGGTATTCTAATATTTTCGTGCGATAATTGATTCTCTAAAACACTAAGTGATTTAATGCATATAACTAAATAATCAATCAAAAATATATGCAATAAAGTAAAGAGTAAGGGTAAGAGAATTGTAAACGATATTGTTTACGCGATTCAGAAAATCCTGCCTACGCCAGCGCTCCAAGAGTCCACTTGGAGATCACTCACTAGATTGGCTTACGGGTGCCAACCAAACTATTACAACAATGACTATTACGGAGCGTCACCTTTTACTTGACTATTCCGGAGAGTCACCATTTGATTGAGGTTACGGGCGTCAATCGAGCCAATGACTGTTTCCGGGTGTCACCCTAATATGACTAATTCGTAGGGAGTCACCCTTTACAATTTAGCACAATGTGTTTGGCAATATAACGCTCACAAACAAGTCCAACCTCTCCCAAATTGAATCTCAAGTTTGGGATAGGGAGAGTAGGATTACAATGCTCACAAATATAATGAGAAGTCGAGTATTGATTTTGGCAAAGCTTCACTACTTCTTTCAGTTTCGTTCTATAGAGCTTGGAGTGCTTCTATCAATATATAGACCGAGCATTTTCAATTGACCACTTCCAGCCGTTGCAAATATTATCGTTGACGATTCGACCGTTGAAAATATGTGTGTTGTGTCTGCTGTGCATTTTTTGTCGCATGTCTCGACCGCTAATTCAACCACTTCACGTCCGAAACACTTCGGAGTTCTCTGTGATTCTTTTTGGTCGCCTATCTCGTCCGATTTCTTCAACTGCACTGCATCCGCAAAATGCACAAAATGGGCAGAAGCAATCTGTGATGTTTTTCAGTCGCTCCATTCGACCGCGGCTTCAATCGCATCTCGACCAAAAAAACTCGGACCAATTTGTGTTGTGTTTCTATTGCTCTCCTCGACCGTTGCTTCAACCACAATTCGACTGAAAGACCAAATCACATATTAGGTCTGTAAAACCCCGTCATCGTTTTTCTCATTCTTGCAATGTAGTCAATTTGGAATAAATCGAGAATTTGGAATTTGGGTTGAGAATAATTTAATTAAATGCAATATTTAATTAAATTAATAAAGAGGAAATTTAATTGGATAAAGTGTACTAATTGGAATTAACAATAGGATTTAATAATTTGAATTAATGGAAATTGGAAGTGAGAACTGGTTTAGTGACAGAACCGGTTCAGTGATTGTGGGTTCGGTCTGGCATCAAATGAAGAAGAAACGAAATTTCTTATTTGGTTTTGTTTATGAAATGGAGAATCGGGAAGAGAGAGAGAGAGAGAGAGCGTAGCGAGAGGAGATTTGGAGAGGAGAACAGTGATGGAGAAGGTGAAGGACAGCGACGGTGCTGGCAATGTCACGTGGCGATTTTCGAGCGGGTTGCGCCGATGGATTCGCTGGTCGACTCGAGTAGCTGGGTCCGGTTGCGGTTCGACACAGTGAAATTTGGGGGATTGAAATTCCGGATGGACAGCCACGAACCCCAATCTAGAAATACGATCCTCCTTTCAGCGATTCACGTCGCACCATTTTCGCTCCTTCCTCTCCTCTGATTGGTGTTCATCGAATTCTAAAGGTAATATTTCACCCTTTTAAACCTTGTTTGGAAATCTCAATTCCCTTCACTTTTCATTCAACCCTTCGTTCCAGAGAGTGAAAGGAAGAGAAAGAGTGAGAGAAAGGGAGACCGTGAAGAGCTTGGAGCTTGTGACTAGGAGTAGTGAATTGTGTTTGTAAATGGAGGTCAAAAACTAGTTGCTGTGGTGACCTGTGGAGTGCTGTCCCCGTTAGTTTTCTTCAACCTAAGTAAGGAATTGGGTGAGTTGTGGCCATGTGGAGCCCTACACCACGAGTGTGTGTGTGTGTGTGTGTATTGTATGTCATATTGCTACATTGGTTAAATGAATAAATTCTGTGAAATCTCCTTGCTGTGTAGGTAAATTCTTGCCTTTTATTTCTAAACCTTATCTATTGCAAATGTCTTATTCAGATAAAAGTTAACGATGTGATACATGGATGAATAATTCGTTTTAATACCATAGTACAAATTGATGAAATAAAAATGAACTCAAAACTTCCTTTAAGAATTGACTATATTATGTTCATATAAACTGTTCGGTTGTTGTAGCTTTCTTGGTCTCTATTCTTACTATTACTGTAACCTCTTTTATGTATTGAAAATTAATGTTTTGTGTGAAAGAAGATTTAATGGAGAACTGATAATTTCAGACTACGTCCAATGTTATTGAGATTGTCCACGAAAAATGATATGCATGGATGAATTACAAATTCTGTTTTACTTCCCAAATTATTTTGTTAGATAGTAGAACTTATTGATGAATGTTGGTACTTTTGGTTCTGGTTAGGAGTTAGAAATCTCTAAATTTAGCGGCATTAAATTCTTTTTTTTTTTGTATTTTTCCTATTATATCAATTGTCAAGCATATTTCTAATTATAATTCATTAAATAGAATTTTGCACACGATTTATTGAGCATAATTGCATCCGGAGATTGGTTAGATAAGCATGCCTAGATAATTTATTTAGTATTTAGACTTGTAACTTATGATGTTGCTACTTCTTGGTACTGGTTAAGAATCTCAATTCTCTTTCTCACACCGTCTAGAATGATAATTGAAAATGTTGATTTGTTAAATAAAATGATGATATACATGACTACAATGAGTAGAAAATGTTGTTTCTAAAATCGTATAACCCATCATGATTACTTAATGGATTTTCTTAAATTATTAATGCTCATTCCATTTCATTAAACAAGCACGTGTAGACTATTTAAGATAACAATTGTTGAGTATGTTTATCTTTCACCTTGCTATGTCTTTATTTTTTTTTATTTTCAGTACAATAATACATGTTACTGCACTATATTACACTCTCTATTGTTGTCCCCCTTGTGAAATTTTAATTGTAGTTGTTATTACGTATGATGTTAGTGTAATTCGCTGTTTTCCATTAATTGTATTGCTATTCATTCCGTTAATTTTATTTCATTGTATTAGTACGTCTCATGCATCATATTGATAGAAACAAATAGAGAGTACCATTTTGGATGATACTCACATGCATAAGTCAGGAAAATGAAATGAACGATGCTATGAATAAATGATGTAATGGGAAGTTGAGGGGCGGATGGGTAGTTCGGATCTAACCCACATAGGGTTAGAAGCTGATCAAACTATTCCATCACATACGTGTTCCTTCAACTTCCAACTCGATGTACGAGTAATGAACAAATAAATGAAACGTAATGAAAGATTGGTTTGGGGTGGACCCATTCCAAGTAAACTAAAAAGAGATATGACATATGCATATTATCTTTCCTTACTAAGTCTTTTAGACTTACGTATTACTTGTGGTGTAGGTAATGAAATGATAACACCTAGAGTGGAAGAGGATGCATTTCCCGTGGAGCCTAAAGTGTATCCGGATGAATCACGACCTGAGTAGGATAACACAAGAAGAAGACAAATGTTTTATTTTAAATTGTAAGGATTTAATAAAGGGCAAGATTTGCCTAAACCTGATTTCAACGTTATTTCGCATGATTTTATTTTAGACCCTAAACTTATTTAAAGTTTTAAAAGTGTTTTTTTTCGCTTACTCTGATTTAATTGTCATTCCTCAAATTTTATATTTAAATTCGATATATGAAAATTTTACCAGTTAAGTAGATAAAGGAAAAAGAAAAAATTTCTCGTATATTATTTAAAGAAGAATTTAAGAAAGAATGGAATTTGACGCGATGCGTCATAAGGTCACCTTTCATGTCCGCAACTTTGACCACAACACTTCTTTCATTCTTAATTATTCCAAGTCCCAAAATAATATGTATTCACTACATGGACTTAGATAAACATGTTAGCACATAATAATACCTATTTTGAGGGTATATTTTTAATAAATATGGATATAAATAATATGATAAAAACATTATGAATAATATCCAAGAAATATAATAACCAACTTATTATTTCCTACAAAATAATCGTCATTAAGTCATCATCATAATAAACTAAGCCCAACAAAAAGACTAACAATGTAACAACCCTAAATTTACTTTTCCCCCAAATTGTAAATCCTAAAATTTTTTCCTAAATTGATTTATAAATTAGGTTCAATTAAGTCGTTATAAACACTAATTATAAAATTTATTAATCTTTATTAAAATCGTTATTTATGGTGGAAGCATTTAATAAAAACCACTGTATTTATTAGCAAATTAGTTTAAATGTATTTAATAGGATTTGTCCTATTATTTATATCTCTTTATATATAAAACAATATTGAGTATGAAACGTTTATTAAATAAAACAGAGTTTATATAAAATCTCAATACAAAAAGAATTTATTCAAATCAAATTAATAATTGAAATAATAAGTAGAGTTTATTTTAAACATTAAAACTGAAATAAAAATTTAATTATCTGACCAATTATTTATATTCCCAATATCTCCCTTTGTATGCTCTTCTACTTTAAGAAAATCTTCGATCAGCGCCAATTCATCTTCATATAAAAACTTACCTACATCATAAAACTAAATAGTGAGATAAATTCAGTAAGTAAAAAACACGTGCATATATGTTTAAATCTCATGCATTACCAAGTTTCCATGCTTTAAGTTACATACTGGTTGACATTCATTTTCCAGCCCTACCAAGCTCAGGCTCTCATTAGCCATTGCAAGGTTTCATGCGTTCAGGCTTTCATTAGCCATCTCAAAATTTTCTACCAAGCTTCAGGCTCTCATTAGCCATCACAAGGTTTCATGGCTTCAAGCTTTCATTAGTCATCTCAAGATTTCAATGCGTTTATGCTCTCATTAGCCATCACAATATGTTTTTTCGTCAATTCCATTAGATTCACACACATACAAGATGACCTATTAATTTTATCTTTATTTATATTGTGTATCAATGCCTAACTATGCATGTCCAAGTGAAATTTCAAAATTTAATAACAAAATAAATATAAGAAAAATAATATATGTCTTGTGATGTAGGGCCTAGGGTCAAAACGTTGTAAAACTGGTGTTTTACTTAACTGGATTCCGAGAACGAAAAGAATTTTTGTAATTCCGAGTCTTCGAATAAGCTAGCCTATCGAAAGATTTATCGATTAATTTCCTTCAAATATTAATATAAATCCTTGAAAGAGATTTGGGCAGAAATTTGTTACCGTTAAAATTTTCAATTTGATCGAAGACGAATTTGGGTAGGGTCGAGTTGATAAACTGGACCTGTCAAATCAGTTGGGTTAGACCGGTTCGGTTCGGTTGGGCTGGACCGGTTTGGTTGGGTTGGATTGGACTGGTTTGGTTCGATTGGGCTGGACCAGTTTGGTTCGGTTGAGTTGGACCGATTCGGTTTGCAGAGCTGGGCTCGATCTGGTTGAGCTGGGTCAGTTTGGTTCACTTAAAATGGACTGGTTCGGCTTGCTCCTTCAATTAGTCGATCTGCTTCTTCTTCTTCTTCATTCTTCGCTCTTCGTCCTTCGGTTGATAAAGAGTTCATTTCTCTGTTTCGCGATGAGAGAGCTTCTCTCTCTCGTCAATCGTCGTCGGTCACTACAGTAGAAGGAGTTTTCGTAGCACTAGAAGAGCTTGGCTAGAGGAGAGTTCACAGGGGAAGAGAGAGTTTAGTCAGAGAGGGATTTCGTAGCGGTCAGAGATGAAGATTCATCGAAGGTTGAGGATTTCGCTTGATTCTGGATGATGCGCAGTAGTCGGAGTTTGATTGCAGCAACTCTGACGACTGAGGTATGTTTGCAAAGTTCGGATGGTGTTTTGGTGTGGATTTCTTCACCGGTGAGACCCTCAATTTATAGGAGAGGTCTCACCATTCTTTCCTTAGAAAGAATGTCACAATCCTGGCCTTCCTTGTGGCCAGATTCATCAACGAAGAAGGAAAGTGAGGTGATTTCTGAATAACCTCAATCCCGCGTAGAATTTCTAGAAAACGAATTAATTTAGGGTTTTAATTGAGCTTGAATTGAGGAAGAGTTACGATAATTGATTTTGTTTTTGGGAAATTTATTGATTGTGGGTGATTGTTTCAGAAATGGGTGATTTCTTACGCATGTTAGATCGTTTAATTCGAAGTCCATTTGCTATGGTGAAAACCCAAAGGAGAGAGTGCAAAAGTTTAAGAGAACTCCGAGTTTCCAAACTTGGAAATCAAGAAACTCAAGATATGGAAGCCATCCAAGTGGACGATTTCAACATGAAAAGAAGCCCAAGAGTAAGCCCATGAAGACAAGCTTGGAGGACAAGAGAGAAAAAGATATTATCTCTTTAGATATTATCTCTAAAAAGATCCACTTATCTAAGATATCTAGATTCACTTATCTAGGATATCTAGGTTGTCTTTTATTTAGTTTTCTAATTTATGTTTTCAATCGGCTATATAAAGTCATCACCACTTATGTTTTAAGGGGAGTTGAATTGAATACAAAATAACTTTTGCTAATCTCGAAATTGGAGTGATTCTTTTTTCAAAACCCTTTGGTGAGTTATATCCAAAGAACTCCTTGTGTGAGTCATATCACGGAAAACTATCCTTACTGAGTCATATCCAAGAACTTCTCGTGTGAGTCATATCACTGGAGAATTGTCCTAAAGGTTACTTTTTTTTAAGTAATTATTTTTCTTTCATTCAAAGTCATCATATTTACAGGTTAGAACTAAACTCATTCTGTGCGCGCATCATTTGGTATTAGAGCTAAACATATCCTTCCACAAATTTTTACTTATGATGATTTGAGAAACATCAAAGGCAATGCAAAAAGACGAGGCTCAACCTTCGCGATGGCCGAACCTTCAACAACTTACTTTGAAAAAAATTGAAGGGAAATCACTCTCTCACTCCAACGGCAAATTAATCAAATATTGAGGAATCAAAATCAACAAGAAGGTGCTCAACTAAAGAGGAACCAAAACCAATAGCAAATTCAAGAGCTCTACCAACAATTCCAAAACCTAAGGCAAGGTTTCTCCACCATCAAAGAATATGCTGCCAAGTTCAAAACTTTAAAAACAAGATGTGATTTGAAAGAATAGGAAGGAAAAACAATAGCAAGGTTCATCGACGGACTTTACGATGATATTCTAGAAAGTATGGCAACAAGACCTTACGACACCCTTGAGGATGTGATCAAAATGACTCAAAGAATTGAGAGACAAAATTATGCTCTACACTCACCACCATCACTCCCAATGTATGGATATTCTTCTAGAAGTCAACAAGCCAAACTTTCTAAAATTAGTGCCTCGTTAGAACAACTTAAAACAAGATTATGGAGCACCCCAATGTTACAAACACAAGATCGTGATGAGGAATTAGAAGATACTTTTGAGCAAATTGAGAAAGAATGTCAAGAGGAGCAAGTATCCAAACATATAGAAACCCAAGATGATTCCTTAACAACAACAACACCAAAGGAGCAATATTTTCATATTCCATGCTCCAACATAAACGAGGTTTGCTCTTTGGATATTAAGGAAGAAATATGTGCTAACATAGTTCTTTTGATTGTATTTAAAGGAAATTGCTTGGAATTATTAATGCATGGCATCCCGTACAAACATGTTGACACAAGACATGATTCGAGGTCGAATCCTTTTCAACTCCAGGAGGATGATGCGAAATGGGATCATGCTATTATTAATCAAGCTTCCAAAATTATCAAGGAGACATTTTAGGTTAAACATAAGTGGAAGGTCAAGAGAATAATTGAAGATCTTTCCAAAATTGTCTTCATTCTGACCTTTGCCAATAATTCAACTATTTTGGAAATCAAGACAATGTCTTTTCAAGAAGTATTCTTCATGAAGATTGTAACCAACTTCCTAAGCTTTCTAACGCATATTAGATCGTTTAATTTGGAGTCCATTTGCTATGGTGAAAGCCCAAAGGATAGAGAGCAAAAGTTGAAGGGATATCCTAGTTTCCAAACTTGGAGATCAAGAAACTCAAGATATGGAAGTCATCCAAGTGGATGACTTCAACATGAAAAGAAGCCCAAGAGCAAACCCATGAAGAGAAGCTTAGAGGATAAGAGAGAGAAAGATATTATCTCTCAAAAGATCCACTTATCTAGGATATCTAGATCCACTTATCTAAGTTATCTTTTTATTTAGTTTTCTAATTTATGTTTTCAATCGGCTATATAAAGACATCACCGCTTATGTTTTAGGGGGAGTTGAATTGAATACAAAATAGCTTTTGCTAATCTCGAAATTGGAGTGATTCCTTTTTCAAAACCCTTTGGTGAGTTATATCTAAAGAACTCCTCGTGTAAGTCATATTACAGGAAAACTATCATTGGTGAGTTATATCCAAGAACTCCTCATGTGAGTCATATCACAAGAGAACTGCCCTAAAGGTTACTTTTTTTTAAAGTAATCATTTTTCTTTCATTCAAAGTCATCATATTTACAGGTTAGATCTAAACCCCTCCCGTGCGCGTATCATTCCTCCTTCGGCTGACAGAGAGTTCCTTTCTCTATTTCGCGATGAGAGAGCTTCTCTCTCTTGTCAATCATCGTCGGTCGCTGCAGTAGGAGGAGTTTTCGTAGTGCTGGAAGAGCTCGGCCGGAGGAGAGTTCGCACGGGAAGAGAGAGTTTGGTTAGAGAGGGATTTCATCGCCGACAGAGATGAAGATTCGTCGAAGGTTGAGGATTTCGCCTAATTCTGGATGATGCGCAGTAGACAGAGTTTGATTGTAGCAACTCTGACAACTGAGGTATGTTTGTAAAGTTTGGATGGTGTTTTGGTGTGGATTTCTTTACCGGTGAGACCCTCAATTTATAGGAGAGGTCTCACCATTCTTTCCTTAGAAAGAACATCATGATCCTGGCCTTCCTTGTGGCCAGATTCATCAACGAAGAAGGAAAGTGAGGTGATTTCCGAATAACCTCAATCTCGCAAAGAATTTCTGGAAAACGAATTAATTTAGGGTTTTAATTGAGCTTGAATTGAGGAAGAGTTATGATAATTGATTATGTTTTTGGGAAATTTATTGATTGTGGGTGATTGTTTTAGAAATGGGAAGAAGAGGTCTCCCGATCAGGGTTGATTTTTCCAAAATTGAAGAAATTAAATATGATTGACTAGAATTAGGGTTTGATTGATTCTTAATTGGAAATTTTGGATAAATTTTAGGAATTTCTTAAATTTGGGTTGTTACAAACAATCTTCCCATTTTTTATGATGACAAAATCCAATAATTTGGTTATACATAAAACTAAGCATGCGCATCTATAATTGCATATTAGATCTCTTCCCCTTATTTTATGCAATATATCAAACATTAATTTCATGCAAACATGCTATGTAATTTATATAACCTACTCCCCTTTACAAACTTATATATAACCACTTATATATCTTTCTCCTTTTTTTTGTCATAATCAAAAAGTAATTCATAGGGAGGGGAGTCAAGAAAACAATCAAAATTATCAACCAAAATCATTCCTCCTTTTAAAAAAAACATTCTCCCCCTTTATAAAAAATCTATACCAAAACAATCAATGGAGGGAATTCTAAACATTCAATTCAATCGATTCTCCAATAAATAGATACCAATTTATGCAACTAAGAATGATAAATCAATTGTCAATTTCTAAGAGTGATACCAATTGAAGAAATAAGAAATAAACTAATGATATCACTTGATGATTCACAATTAATACCAAAATAAATTTTTCAAAGAGTAATACCAATTGTAAATTCAAAATTAAAATCAATCAAATTCTTCAAAGAATGATATCACTTGTGAAGCAAATGAAATCCAAAACAAAGTCCTATGAGAGATACCAAATTTTTAAAATCAAAATATCAATCAAAGTACTCTCCCCCTATGTTGATCACATAAACAAAAGAATAGGGATATAATCACAATTTAAATTTTTACTCTCCCCCTTAGAGCAATAATAAAACAAATTTAAATTTTTTCCCCCTTCAAAATTTTCACCAAGCGTAATGTGAGGGAATACAAATAAGATATAAGAACCATCCAATCTAAAAATCATATACCAATTAAAAAAAATCATTGATGAATCAAGTTAGAAAAACAAATTTCTCCCTCCATCTCAATGTATAACTTCAAATAGTTGGGAATATAAAGATACCAACTTAAATTCTTTTAAAAGATACCAATTGAAGAAAATTAATAATCTCAATGATATCAATTATTAAGATTCAAAACAAAAACAATTATTGATACAAAAAATTAAAGCTATCAATGATTCCAAAAATATTCAACCAATCAAAATCAAACAAACAAGTCTAATTAACAAAATTGTGTACCTTCATGAAAGCATTTCCATTTTTACCACATTGGATGCATCTCTTGAAGCTTCTCTCTTTTTATATTTTGGATATTTAACTATGCAAGCCCTTTAAACTCCTTCGGAGAATCTCAAACCTAGAACGCAATCAATTTGCTTTCTTTGGTACCCAAATCTTTTTGGTTCTATTTGTTATAGGTTTGGTTCCTTTAGGAACTCACACAAATTTAGAATTTAAATTTGATTTCACATTTACATTCAATTTCAAAGGACAACAAAAAGACTTATGCACAATACAATCACATGAATTACAAATAGATGGGCTAACAAAGAAGTTATTATAACTTTTCTTTTTTGCAAAGGGTTCATTGCCAATTCTGACTTTATCGAATGTAACAATCTGCGAACTTAAGAGCATATTAAAATTTTTTCTACCATGTGTAAATTTCAATACAATGGAATTCAAATTACTATTCTTTTAATTCAATTCGCAAATATTATTCTCAAGTGATTTGATAGTAGCATTCACATTATCATTCATGCTCTTCAATTCAACAATTTGATTTTCTAAAGATTCAACCAATTTAGCATATTTTTCAATCAAATTGTTGTTTTCCTTTTTCAATGAATTGTATTCATGATTAAGCACTTTGTGTTTATCAAACAATTCATTGAACACATCTAACAATTTATCATAATCATCAATATTATCATCAGAGTCGCTAGATAAATTGTTTACCTCAAATTCATTGGTCATAAAGCAAGTGTTGGTCATTTCCTCTTCTTTGGAGAATGTGCTTTCTTCCCTTTCATCAATTTGTTTTGTGCCTACATGTGTTAACTCAAAAGATTTCCATATATCATAAGCACTCATACACGTTTGTATTTTATTAAATTCATTTTTGCTTAAAGCACAATATAAAACATTCATAGCTTTAGCATTTAAATTTCAATTACGTTTATATAAATCATTGAATTCACAAGATGATCTAAGAATATTTATTCAATTCTCAATGATTTTCCATAAAGCATAATCTATAGATTGCACAAAAATTTTAATTCTACACTTCCAATATAAATAATTACAGCCATAAAAATATGGAGGAGTAGAGATGGATTGTCCTTGAATGTGTATATTGAAATCCATAATCAATCATATAAACAATATACATCAAATAATTTTTAACAAGAAATTTATCCCAAAAATCCAATTAAATTTATCCAAATAAATTTGTACAAGAGAATTTATACAATATGCACAAATATCGCCACATCACACAAAAATTTTAATAACCTGCTCTGATATTAAATGAAGGATCGATATACACCTAAGAGAGAGAGAGAGAGGTAGTTAATTAGGTGTTCTAATCTTTTTATGCGATAGTTGATTTTCTAAAACCCTAAGTGAATTAATGCATATAACTAAATAATCAATAAAAATATATATGCAATAAAGTAAAGAGTAAGGGTAAGAGAATTGTAAACAATATTGTTTACCAAGTTCGGCAAATCCCGCCTACGTCCACGTTCAAAGAGTCCACTTGGAGATCACTCACTAGATTGGATTACGAGTGCCAACTAAACCGTTACAACAATGACTATTATAGAGTGTCACTCTTTGACTATTTCGGGGTGTCACCCTTTACTTGACTATTCTAGGGAGTCACCATTTACAATTTAACACAAAGTGTTTGGCAATATACCGCTCACAAACTAGTCCAAACTCACCCAAGTTGAATCTCAAGTTTGGGATAGGGAGAGTAGGATTACAATGCTCACAAGTATATTGAGAAGTCGAGTATTGATTTTTGGCAGAGCTTCGCTACTTCTCTCAGTTTCGTTCTATGGAGCTTGGAGTGCTTCTATCAATATATAGACCGAGCATTTTTGGTTGACCACTTCCAGCCGTTGCAAATATTACCGTTGAAAATTTGATCGTTGAAAATTTGCATGTTGTGTATGCTGTGCATTTTCGGTCGCATGTCTTGATCGTTGATTTGACTGCTTCACGTCCAAAACGCACTTGGAGCTCTTTGTGGTGCTTTTCGGTCACCTATCTCGTCCAATTCCTTCCATCACGCTACGTCTGCAAAATGCACAAAATGGACAGAAGCTATCTATGATGTTTTTTGGTCGCTCCATTCGACTGCGACTTCGACCGCGAAAAAGCTCAGACCAATTTGTGTTGTCTTTCGGTCGCTCTCCTCGACTGCTGCTTCAACCGTAATTCGACCAAAAGACCAAATCACATATTAGGTGCCTTTCACGTCCGCAGCTTCGACCACAACACTCCTCTCTTTCATTCTTTAATTATTTCAAGTCTCAAAATGATATGTATTCACTACATAGACTTAGATAAATATGTTAGCACATAATAATACCCGTTTTGAGGGTAATTTCAATAAATACAGATATAAATAATATGATAAAAATATTATGAATAATATCCAAGAAATATGATAACCAACTTATTATTTCCTACAAAATAATCATCATTAAGTCATTATCAAAATAAACTAAGCCTAACAAAAAATGCTAACATGATGTCTGTTGTGGGACGAGGGACATCCGTCTTACGTCGAGGGTTTTCCCACTATTTCATCTCAGTCATTCATCTCTTGCATTGGACGTCCATCTTCTGTATCAGACGTGTTAGCCTTTTTGTTAGGCTTAGTTTTATTTTGATGATGACTAAATGATGTTTAATTTAATGAAATCAATAAATTGTTACTATATTTTTATGAATATAATTGTTAATGTTTTTATCATAATATTTATACTTGTATTTATTGAAAATACCCTAAAAAATGGTATTATTAATGTGCTAACATGTTTACCTAAGTCCATATAGTGGTTGCATATCATTTTGAGACTTGGAATAATTAAAGGAAAATTAATGGAGAAGTGTGGTCGAGCTACGCACGAGAGCACGCGACCAAAACTGGGTTTTGGTCTTTTGGTTGCACTGCGGTCAAAGGATTTGGTTGAAGAATGCAACCCAATTTGGAGAGTTTGCTTCTGGAGCTTCATCGGTGGTTTTTTAGACGCAACGCGATCGTGGACGCGAACGAGATCTTCCACTGAAAAACTTCAGACTTTGAATCTACCATTTTCGACATTTTCGCGATCTTGATGAGGTTGATGGATTCGGACGAGGAATGCGACCAATTGACCAAAACTGGAACTCCGAAGGATTTTCGGACGCGAAGCAGTCAAGACTCTGTCAAGACCAATTGTGCTAACATGTTTATCTAAGTCCATGTAGTGTTTGCACATCATTGTGGGACTTAGAATATTTAAAGGGATAAAATGGAGAAGTTTGGAAGAGCTGCGGACAAGAGGACGCGACCAAATCTAGGATTTGGTCTAGCGGTTGTGGCATAGTCGAATGTCCGGGTGAGGGACGCAACCGAATTGTATGGAGTTTTGCTTCTGGTGCTCAACGTGATTTTTCGGATGCAACACGATCGAGGATGCAGACGAGTTGTTCGACCAAAAAATATCAGACTCTGAATCTGTCATTTTCGAGTTTTTTGTGGACGAGACACGGTCAATATTTTCTGACAAGTTTGGCGACCGAAAGAACAAATCTGGGAACTTTGAGTGATTTCAGACGCAATGCGGTCAAGTGGTCGAGCCATGCGACGGAAAAGTCCAGATTCTGCGGAATGACTCTTTCTGAATGGTCGAATTTTAAAGGATATATTTTCCAACGGGTAGAAGTGGTCGATCGAAAAGAAGTGGTCGACCGAAAATTTGCAGTTCTATATAAAGAGAGAAGCACTCCACTTGCTCCACATGAAATTGAGAATGGAGGTGAAGCCCTGCCAAATTCAAGATTCAATTCTATACAGTGTGAGCATTGTAAATCCAACTCTCCCTAACCCCAAACTTGAGAATTCAATTTGGGAGAGTTTAGAATAGTTTTTGTTTTTACTATTTCCAAATTACTCATACAAAATTGTGAAGGGTGACGGCTTACTAATTCATCATATAAGGGTGACGCCACGAAATAGTCAACGGCTTGATTGAACGCCTGTAAGTTCAATTAAAGGGTGGCTTCCCAGTAATAGTCAAATTTAGGGTGACGCCCCGTTAATAGTCAAAGGGTGACGCCCTTAGAATTAGTCTTTGTAATTGTTTAATTGGCACCCCTAAGCCAATTGATTAGTGGATCTCCAAGTGGAATCTTAGAGTGCGTACATAGGCGGGTTGCCAAACCGCGTAAACAAATCTTGTACAATTCTCTATCCCTTACTCTTTACTTTATGTCTTTAATTATATGATTTATATGTGATAAATCACTTAGGGATAGTAAATCAAATATCTCACGAAAAAGTTAAAACACCTAATCAATCCCCTCCCCCTAGGTGTATATTGATCTTTCATTTTTAACGGTTATATTTGCAACGGCTAGAAGTGGTCGACTGACAAGGATTAGGTCAACCGAAAATGGATAGTCTATAAATACATAGAAGCACTCCAAATCTCAAAAACGAAATTGAGAATTGAGGTGAAGCCCTGCCAAATTCAAGACTCAATTCTATACATTGTGAGCATTGTAAATCCAACTCTCCTTGACCCCAAACTTGAGAATTTAATTTGGGAGAGTTCGGAATAGTTTTTGGTTTTACTATTTCCAAATTACTTGTACGAAATTGTAAATAGTGACACCCTACTAATTCGTCATATAAGGGTGACGCCCTGAAATAGTCAACTGCTCGATTGAACGCCCGTAAGTTCAATCAAAAGGTGACTCCCCGATAATAGTCAAATTTTGGGTGACGCCCTGTTAATAATCAAAGGGTGACATCCTTAGAATTAGTCTTTGTAATGGTTTAGTTGGCACCCGTAAGCCAATTAATTAGTGAATCTCCAAGTGAAATCTTGAAGCGCGGACGTAGGCTGGTTGCCGAACCGCGTAAACAAATCTTGTGCACAATCTCTTTTCCCTTAACTATTTTATTTATGCATTGAATTTTATGTTATATGCAATAAACCATATAGGGTGTTAGAGAAATTAAATATCGCACGAAAAAGTTAGAATACCTAATTAGTGGATCTCCAAGTTGAACGGTTTAATTGACACCTGTAAGTCAATTGATTAGTATATCTCCAAGTAGAATCTTGAAGCGCAGACATAGGCAAGTTGATGAACTGAGTAAACAAATCTTGTGCACAATCTCTTTACCTTAACTATTTTATTTATGCATTGAATTTTATGTTATATGCAATAAATCATATAGGGTGTTAGATAAATTAAATATCGCACCCCCCTCCCCCATCGTCCGTTATTTCTCTTTATCTGTTGACCACCCTATTTTCAGTCCGACCTCCCTCTACTCTGATTCTATTCTCCCTTAATCTATATTTTCGATATTTGTTATCCAAATTTTCGGGTTGTTGCTGATTCTATTGTTCAACATTTAAAATCAAACCTATTCCAATTCGTATCAGAGCTAATTTGATTCTCATAAGATATTCATCCCTTCATGGATCAACCTTGGGCGACCCTCGTCGTTGAAGGACATTCAAGGTTGATCTATGGACATTCGTTGGAGGTTCAGGTGACGTCCTTAGCGATTTGCCTCAGCGTTTTTTGACGAAAAATATAACTACAAGATTTGACTTGTTCATTTATCATAGTTTGAGATTTTAATTATTCACAAAATTTCTTTAAGATTTGTCTTATCGCTAATCTCAAACTATATGATTTGTTTTGTTAATTTTTCATTATTTTTCTTTTGAAAGACAATTGAATTTTTACAGGTTAATTTCATATATATATATATATATATATATATATTTTATTTTTTTACGTTTATACTTTGAACGAGGTGATTGTTGCGTTAGAGGTAGCAATAAAATATAAAATTAAATGATGAGTATAATATTACTTCTTGTGTTTTTTAGCTTCATCGATGGTTCCAAAATCAATTGTCTGATTTGATCCAACTCAACCTTAATTATTTTAATTATAGGTGAAAGTTTTAAGTTTGGTCCCAGCCGAGCTGAAATGAACTACGTATCATTCATTATTTGGATGAAAGACTCAGTCGTTGATTTTATCCAATAGACCAGACCAACCTAAAACTATGATATAGCAATAAAATTATCTTTAATTTTTTAATAAAATATAATTAAGGTCGCGACACAACTCGATTCTCAACACCAATTTAAAAAAATAAAAGAAATTCCAATGATCAACTTGGTCATTGTCTTATCTAGACTGAATTTTTATCATTAAATTTAACAAAACATTAATTAACGTTGCTCTATTTTGCTATAGAAATTGAGATAAGTACGTTTAATCAGTCCATCGAAAAGAGGTAGGACACAATTCAGCCCCAACAATCAACTCTTTTTCAATTAAATCGCATTATTTAATCCAATATTATTCGTGTGATAAATCTCCAAATATTTAATTGGAGAGAAAATCTCACTTGGAAAATTAAATTTAATCTAGAGATGACATTGAACCGAAAACCTCTTTTAATTTTGGTTCAATCTCGGTTCTCGAGCTCAATTCTAAAAACTGATTCAAACCGGGCCAATCACAACTAGGGGTGGGCAAATCGGTTATCGGTTCCGGTTCCCGACCTCTTGGAACCGACCGTTCAGTTCTCGGTTCCAAAAGGAAGGAACCACAAGGAACCGGATCCAAAACCGGACCCAAACCTCGGTTCTGGTTGGTTCCGGTTCCTACTTGAAATGACAACTTCTCTTTTCTTATGTTCAAAAGAAAAACACTAAAACCAGAAGGAAAAAGGGGAAGTTATTAAAGAGAAGATGATGACGACGACGAAGCAGCTTCATTTGTTCATTCCAAACTGGAATGTTGTGTTAGATGCAGAAGAGAAGCTTCTTCAAATTCTACACCACCAGGTCACCGCCATTCTTTGGGGTTTACAAAGAACAAGATTTACTCCAATTGAAGCAGGGGGCGTCCTATAATGGAAGAAGAGATGGTTGGCCCTATAATGGAGGAGGAGATGGTGAAGGAAGTGCTTACTGTTACCACCACTCCCAAGCCCATTCTCCAGCTAAACTAAGAAATAGTCAATAAATGTATTACATTCAAGCAAAGCAAATTCAAAAGCTAGTTTTGGTGGAGATAAAAAGGGATGACGAGTTCAAGAAGATGATTGTTAGTAATGTAGTTGAAGAAAACTTCGTAGTAGCTGAGATCTGTAGCTTAAGGCAGGGCATCTCTATCGCTTCAGTTACGGGCAAAGCAGATGGAAACGACGAAGTCATTCAAAGTTGAAGATCTTCGACCACGTTTCACAATAATAAATCTTTTGCCAATGATCATGTTTTAAAAAAAAATACCAATTAGTGGGTAAGTCACCGACGCGGAGATCTAATCAATCTACGGCATGGAGACACGGCATTAGTGCGGCACTAGTGAGAATTGTGCAAAACATGGACTCCAGTAGTGGAATGGCGAGGCGTTGCCTGATGGCCGAGCTGCAACGTCGAGATCGAGGAGAGAATTTAGCCCTGAGATTTTGATCTCCAGCAACGGCATCTGGAGCTACTTGATCCTCACCGGCAAGATCTTGCAAATCAAAACAGAGATTTTTATTTCATAAGCATTATACCTTGATTTTCGTAGTTGATAAATCTGGAAACTCGTTTATAGCCTCTGCAGACATTAGTTTGGAAGATCTGGAGAGAAAATGGAAGTCTCCCAACTTGAAACAAAAAAACCCAAAAGTTAAAAATAGAAATCTATGAACAGTTTGTGGAAGAAAATGGAGTTGCGACGATGAAAACCCTTGGAGAAGCCCTCATTCCAGGAGAAGAAGTGCTCGGTTCCAGTCGATTCTCACGCCAAGAATCGCGAACCAAACCAAAAATAAATATAAGTATCAGAACCGAACCAAATATAGTTTTAGGAACCAAAAACTAAAATCGAACCAGAACCGATTGTCAGTTTTGGTCGGTTCTTGCTCACCCCTAATCACAACCGAATCAAACTTTTGGATTAGGTACGGTTCCTTTCAGCTCTGATATGGGCCCGTCTCATTTTCGCACATGAGAATATCCACTTTCGAGAATAGGCAACTCGCTTTTGCTGCAACCAATGAAAAACCTCCACGTCGCCTTATCTTCCCCACCGTCTTTGTCTCGCGCGGCACGTGCCTCTGTTGAATAAAACAATTTTAACTACAAATTAAAAAAATCAAAATGAAAACTAAAAAGTCATCTTCTTCGTCCATTTCCCTCTTGTGACTCATGACCTAAAGCTTCAATCTCTCTCTCTCTCTCTCTCTCTCTCTCTCTCTCTCTGCGAGAGAGATGGATTATATTCTCGTTCTCCGAGCTTTACCCTAACCCTAGAATCGGGAGAATAATACGTTCTCATTCTTATGGTGCTTCTAATTAACCCTAAAGAAGCTGCCTCAGGCGTTTGGTTGTTTTTTTCTACAGCGACCTAGTTTTGCTTGTGTCTCTTCTTCTGTGTTTTAAAGTCATAGGTTAGTTGGAGGTCGATTCTATATTAAATGGAGCGATCTGATGGTGGAAGTTATGGGAACTTCACCGATAATCCCTCAGGTTGGCTTTCTTTCTTTCACCTTTTAAATTTACCTTTTTTTTTCTTTGTTGAGTTTTCAAATATCTGGGTTTGATTCTTGGATCAAGCTCTTGAAGCTTGTTTTTTAACTCTAGAAAAAGGTATAAAGAAGGAAAGAGATTGAAAGTTTGATATTCGTCGTTTTTAAGAAAATCTAAACCATCATAAATCTTGAGGTTCTTAAATTGTTTTTCCCTTTGTGTAAAATTTTTTCAGCTGTTCGACATTTTCTTTATGGCTTTTTTTTTTTGTTTATTGAGGGGCTACAAGTGTATTGGTTATTACGTGCGTTTGTGAATTCATAATGTTGTGATTATATTGCAGGTCTAACGTGAAGTAGTATTGCTGGTATTTGGTAAATTATTTGTCTTGCAGTATTTGCAAAATAAGTTGTCCCAATTTGTTCTTCTGTTGCCCTTCAATTTTCATCTGGTGTTGTAACGACTGGTCTCTAAAATGTCATCCCAACACTAAAACCTGTGAAAGAATAAGAAGAGATATTCTAATCTAAGGAGTCAAATGATAAAATTCTAGGTTATATTGCCCGAGGGCTTTAATTTGAGCAGGCCTTCGTGAATTCTTTCCAAGTGTTGTTCCTTCTGTGTTAGGGTTATGATAGAACTTATCTTAGTTATTGAATTTGAACATTTTGGGGTTGCACAATGATAAGACTTCATTCCGAAACTAGATTGAAAGTTAGTAGAAGTTAGTGAAAGTTAGTGAAATAGTTGTGATTGAGGTGTATAAATAGAATAATAAAGAAATAGAAAAGATAGACTTTTGGCGAATGAAGAAATTGAAAGGAGAGACTCTAGACTCTCGAAATTCGGGAGGGTAGTTTTAGTGATCGTGTTTGTGATTTTTCAATAAAAGATAGGAATCATGATTCCTATCACACAGTTGTCCATCTGGTAACCTAAGATATCAATATTTTTTTCAATTTTGTCATATAATAGTTAGATATTTGGAGTTTAGACATTCAAATTTGGTTTTGTATCAACCTCACATGATGGAGTCTGGGGTTAAAACAATGGTTAGTTTTTATGTGTTCTATTTTTCTTGCACAGTTGACTTTTTTTTTGTAGTTCGCTACTTTAAATTGTAGACTTTGTACATTAATACAAATTTGACTTAAAGATTATATTTGGAGTTCAGAAAATCAGTTTTTGCCATCAACTCTTGTATCTTTATACTTATGCAGGTAGTAACACGTTTGATGCATCACAATATGAGTTCTTCAGACAAAATGTTACGGAAGAGGTGGAGTTGGGCGGTTTGGAAGATGATGACATTCCCATATTTGGGTCCATTGATGATGAGTACCATTTGTTTGATAGAGAAGAGGTACGGTTTCCATTTATGTATCTTTCTTACATTGATACAATTGGTTAGCATTATTGGATTGATTCTTTATTTACAAGAATCTGAAAGGTGCTGTAAAATGCCAAAACTTCTCTCCATGCAATGTAGGGTGTCATTCCTTGCAAGATCTATGTATGTGTAGATGTTTTCATCTGGTTGAATGAAATGAATGGTTTGTAAGAAATTATTTATTAAATATATTTTCTATTGATTTCTCATGCTGTTATGCGTATATAACTTGTCAATTGGTGCAAGTGTATTTGAATGCAGATATTTTATGTATTCATTGTTAAATATGCGTTCAATTGATCTTCTCTGCTATTATGCAGATTTATGTAATCTGGATATCGTACTGTTTCTTTTTTAATGTTTTTTGTTTCTATGTGATGCGCTATTGACATAGACTGATCTGATGTTGTTCACTCTCTGTTTCATATAATCAATTTCGAGGAAGTCAAAGTTTGATGCTTACTTATATATATTTATTTTCATTTTCAGGGCATAGATTTAGGATCAATATCCAGTGTGGATGATCTAACTACTACTTTTGCGAAGGTCAGTTTCTTTTTATGGTTTTAAAAAATAGATTGTAGCAGGTGGTATACTGTTAGCATTTGCCTTATTCATTGCTTGCCAGTAGACTTTATGATGTGGACATGCAATGCAATTCCTATAAAAAACTAGCAATTGATGGGAGAGGCTGACACTACCAAGTCATTATCAATAAGAACCCAAATTGGGAACATACACCTGGAATCCAACTCATTTAGGTGCTCGAGTAATTCCCAAGCAGGACCCACCCTCATGTCCTCGTGATGTTCCTGCATCATTCTCCCCACATGGGAAAATCTTCTTCACGGGTTCACCCATGGGGACTTGAACAATAAATCTTTTCTTTTGACACCAATTGATGTAGGAAGCACGGTCATTCTTACTAAAAGTTGGCATTGATGGTAAAGGGACATATTTTAATTACTTAATACCTATAAAGCAGGTTCAAACTCTGAAGCTTACTCCCCAAGCTCTACTTGCCCATTTAGAGGATTTCCTTATGAGTGGTTACCACGTCAATCTGCAAGTGATGCTCTTGAATCGCTTTCTTGTTTTCATTATATTTATTTCCTTCTATATTATCGTAAAACACCTTAAAGGGTTTTGGTCAAGCGGAAATTTATCCATTAAACTGGTGAGAATAGATTCTATGTATAGGAAAGTGATATCTTTTACATTCAATGAGAAGTGGTTTGTTGTGTGGTAATCATCTTTCATGTAGCGAAAAGGTGGAAGATTACCTTACTAGGATGTTTCTTGCTGTGTTCCTTTTTTTCCTCTCTTTTTAGTAGAGATGTTCATTTTTATTAATGGTAAATAAGTATATCTCATTCATGTACGAAATGTACAATGGAAAGGGAGGTGTTCAAAACAATCATGTTTGATGAAGGATTTCTGTGGGATGTTGTAGGGGAAGGAGTATTCATTGGATAACGTAGTATACCTAAATTGTAGAACATTGGAAGATAGAAAACAAAATACTATTCAATATAAGGACACTGTGAATTGATATTACCCAATTTCTCTGAGAACTACCAATAGTTTATTTACATAATTAACTTTGAATTAAAGTAAGGAGCAAGATTGTATTGGATAAATACTCATCTCGAACCAGTCCCCCTCTCGAATTGAGATCAAGGCATTTGAACTTATTGAATTTAGAGACATCTCCAACTTTGAAAAAGGTTAGGATGGAATCATCCCGAAAATAATCTGAAAAGTGTTTAATGGGCTTTTTTTTTTTATATACAATAGAATTACATGCTAAAAATGAAACACATTACCAAGCTCAAGGAGAGGAGAGGAATGGACGTCGAGGAGGGAATGAGGAAGCCTTTAGCATTACATTTGAATGCTCTCGCTGGAAAATGTCTACTAGTCAAATTAAATGGTGGGAATGAACTACATTGCACCACTTGTATTATACTATAGTAAAACACCCTAAATGTTAAAGGGATTTAGAGGTCGATTCTTAAAACATTTGTATGAAACCTTGTGTTAGGGAGGGAGATATTTGAATACATCTTCACTTATATTTAAGTGATAGCCAGTTGGATGTTATTTTGGTGCAATGAAAAGAGATTATAGAGTCTTTAAAATTTTCTAGAAGTTGAGAGTTCTTGGTGACATTGAAATTTTTCTCTTTACATATCGTTTGAGATTTTTTTAGACTATTGTGCTGATGATTTATTCCTTTAGCTTTAGATTGTGTTGGTAAAATACTTATTCATTATTTTGCATAGTGAGTTGTCAACTGATTTAGCTGCTGTACGGTATGAATTCTGATTAAGCTTAAACTCTGTCATAATTTTTATTAACTTGCTTGCAAAAGTCAGTAACGATTACTATTTAATTGTGTCAAGTGCAATGTGTAGTTTTGAGTAGTAAAAGTGGGGATGGTTAAATAGGATTTTTATTCTCAGTTAGAAAAGTTGTGTTGATATATGAACTGCACAAGTATAAATAAGCAAGCTAGTACCATCAAGTACAGTATTTGTTATTTATATAATTTGAGAACAAATAGAGTGTACTATTTGGTTGAATGAAATGGTCCAACTTTTAGTTACTCTTATCTTGTTTTTACTTTTTTTATATGAATTTTGACTCTTTGAATCTTTTTTCTCATTATTCTTATGTTATGCAGTTGAACAAAGTTGTTATTGGGCCAAGACATCCCGGAGTTATTGGAGATCGAGGATCTGGATCATTTTCACGGGAAAGTACGCTTACTCTTGTGGATTTATCTTTTAAATGTTTACTTTCATTTATATTGTCCTTAAGCTTCAAACTTTGTTTCCTTGTTAGTTGTTGATTTCTTGACTTATGCAATCTTCAGTATATTGAACAAAAGAGGCTACTTTTTATTTATTTTTTTCTTAAAGGCTTGTTTGTAACTTTCGTCTATTTTTAGAAAGTGTGTTTTTATTACCCTTTTGCAATTACGGAGTATCTGAAACTAGAACTATATAAATTGTTTTCATTTTTCAGTCAAGAACTTTTGATATAGTTTTCACACATGAAATTGCATAAATTCATCCAAGAATGGATCTTCACTGTTGGATGATGTGGTTTGAATAATTTTTAAAAAAATTAAAGAAAGGTTTGGGAACCCTCTCCTTAGAAATTTTTGTCTGGTTTAGTTTTCTTTTGATTTAAGATAGAAAATGCATGCGATGTAAGGCTTTATTCTAGGGATTTTAAATCAAGCATATTAGAAAAAAATCTCATATGCCATTTGGCACCCTCTTGGAAGGTGGGTTTCTGAAAGAAAGTTTAAACATAATGATGTTGTAAAAATTGTATCCATAAAATAAATGCAAAAATTTTATTTCATAGTTTTTAGGTTGACAATTATTTTTAACAAGTCAAAAGTAAAAAATTTTAATTATCAAATGTCGTCTCTATAGCTATTCTATAAACTATTGCTTGTATCGCCCAATGGGTCCTTTCTTCCTTAAATATTCTCACTCTTGTTGCCAATTTTTTCATTATTGAATGTATCCAAGTGAAATAGGATCATTCTTTTGTAACACTTTCTTGGTGGAAGAGGGTTTTAGCATGCAAAGGAGTGTAGCTTTTGAGGAGTTGAAGTGTCTTTTTTGTAACTCAATCCTTTTTTTGCACATTTTATGTATTAATATACTTTATGTTACTAAGTAAAACATGTCATTTTTCAGATGTTATTTATTTTTATACCCATGTTTTGTTAGTTCCTATATTATATCCTCTCACTACTAGTACACATGAACACCTTAGGATGTTAGAAGGTTTGATGCAATGTTATGCTAGTCCAACTTCGTGGTTTAGTGGTCTTTAATCATGCAATGTTTTTCTTAGGGAAAGTATTGACATGAGAAACCTAAGGAGGAGTAGGTATTAAGTTTATCAAGAGAAAATAACTTTTACAGGCATGCGCTATACAAATTTTTTTTTAGGAAAAAACATGCATGATATCTTCCAAATTGATTTTCAAAACAATTGATTTGAAATAATATTTGAGTCTTGGTGCTTGGTTTCCTAGTCAATTTATTTGCGTATAGCTTTTACCATGTAGGATTGATTATTTATTTGACCAATAAGCAGTTTCCTTTGCAAGGCAACTACTTATTGGCAAATTTTATAATTCCTAAATAAAATGCCATGTTTGATGTCTATTATTGTTTAGTGTTTACAACATCGCTAGGAATAAATGTGTTTATATAGCTAAAACAAAGATCTTGTATGTGGTTAATATTTAAGACACAAAGTGGAGAACTTCATCTTATGTTGTGCACAATATCATATCTTGATTGGGTTCACTGTTTTTGTATAACATCTTTGTGAAAATATTTTCTTTTTGTGATGTACTCTTCTTGGAAAGACGATTTTCTTATTTGAAGATACGAACTTGGACAATGAATTTATATTGACTATTTACATTCTTAATGTAATTGATGAAACAACCACACTGAAAAAGTTCTCTGCTACTAAAAATGGAACCGCATTATAGGATTGATCTATTGGCTAGTGATTTTTTATTCGTGTTACATGGTTTGGATTATAGTTAGTTACAGAAGTCCAGAATTCAACATCTTGGAGAGGATAACAGTAATTGGTTTCAAACTGAAAAATCTCAATATAAAGATAATTCCCTACTGGGAAAGGAATTGTATTGTACGTCAGTTGATAAATATATTTGTAATTAACTTTTTTGGCATAGTTAATAATTCTGTCATGTTGATTTGAGTTTTTCCTTAACAAACAATTTTCCTTCAGGTTCGTCTGCCACTGACTGGGCACAAGATGGTGATTGTTGTAATTGGTTAGATCAGCAAATATTTAATGCTGAATGCTCAGAAGAGAAAAGATGGTCGTCACAACCACAATCTTCATCTGATCATCTCCCTGAGTCACAACCGTTGTATAGAACGTCTTCATACCCCCAGCAACAACCAGTGCTGAATCACTTCTCTAGTGAGCCAATTTTAGTCTCCAAATCTTCTTTTACATCTTTCCTGCCTCCTAGAGGCCATTCTCAGGAAGGTTCACCATACCATCGGAGTACTTCTCTTCCTGTTGATGCACAGTTGCCCTTCTCTGCGCCAAATCTGTCTCCTTTATCTCTTAATTCTAACCTGCAATTAGCTGGATTACATCATAGTTTGCATTATGGAGGGAATGCGACCCAGTTCCCCATTCCTGGCCTTTCTTTTAGTAGCAGGCCACCAAATCAGTGGGTCAACAGAGCTGGCCTCTTGCATGGGGATCAGTCTCTTCTTTCAAACAATATACTGCAGCCGCAGTTATCCCATCAGAATGGTTTAATGGCCCAACAATGGATAGCTGCGCAGCAGGAACTGCAACAGCAGAGATTGCACCATACAATTCCACCGTCTTTGGCTCATTTTGCAGCTCTTCACTCTCAACTCTATAATGTCTATCCACCATCCTCACATAAGGGGATGCTGGGATTGACTGATGCAAGAGATAAAAAAAATAAATCACAAAGAGGGAAGCATAGAATTCATTTTTCTCAGCAAAGTTCTGATACTGGTAGTCAAAAGAGTGATTGTGGATCAATCCAGTTTAGATCCAAGTATATGACTGCTGATGAGATAGAAAGTATTCTTAAGATGCAGCATTCTGGCACGCACAGCAATGATCCTTACATAGATGATTACTATCACCTGGCAAGTCTCGCCAAAAAGGGTGCTGGGTCAAGGTTGAAACATCCATTCTGTCCATCTCACCTGAGGGAGCTCCCATCTCGATCTCGAGGCAGTGGAGATCACACTGATCTGACTATTGATTCTTCGGGTAGGATACCCCTCTGTTCCATACGGAGGCCACGTCCTCTTCTTGAAGTCGATTCTTCTTTCCCTGGTTCTGGTGATGGTAGCTCTGATCAATCAGTGTCAGAGAAGTCTCTTGAAGAGGAGCCTATGCTTGCTGCTAGAATTACCATTGAGGATGGTATTTCGCTTCTTCTTGACATAGATGATATTGATCGGTTTTTACAATTTAATCAACCTCAAGATGGAGGAGTTCAGTTTAGGCGGCGTAGACAGATCCTACTGGAGGGGTTGGCAGCATCTCTTCAGCTTGTTGATCCACTTGGCAAAAATAGCCATGCTGTTGGTTCATCGCCTAAAGATGACGTTGTATTCTTACGCATAGTATCACTTCCTAAAGGTCGAAAGTTTCTTTCTAGATTTCTTCAGCTTGTCTTTCCTGGTACTGAGCTTGCTCGAGTTATCTGCATGGCTATATTTTGTCATTTGAGGTTTCTATTTGGTGGCCTATCATCTGATTCAGGAGCAGTTGAGACAACTAATAATCTTGCAAAGATGGTATCTGCCTGTGTAAGTGGTATGGACCTCCGAGCACTTAGTGCTTGTCTTGTTGCAGTTGTTTGTTCCTCAGAACAGCCACCACTCCGTCCTCTGGGAAGCCCTGCAGGAGACGGAGCCTCTAGAATTCTAAAATCAGTTCTTGAGAGGGCCACTGAAGTTTTGACTGACCCCAATCCCTCTGGTAAATGCAGCATGGCAAACAGAGTCCTATGGCAGGCCTCGTTCAATGAATTTTTTACTATTCTTACCAAGTATTGTTTGAGTAAATATGAGACTATAGTGCAATCCTTATTCACCCAATCCTCATCTAACAAGGAGATGATTGGGTCAGAGGCTGCCAGAGCCATTACCCGTGAAATGCCTGTGGAGATTCTCCGTGCAAGTCTTCCTCATACAGACGAGGATCAAAGAAAGCTTTTAATGGATTTCGCACAGAGGTCGATGCCTATTTCTGGATTTAATGCACAGGGTGGAAATAATAGGCAAGTGAACTCGGAATCAGTCAGGGGTTAAAGACAGAACAGAAAAAAACATTGATTTTATGTGGGGTTGTACTTTGATCTGCAGAAACTTTTTCTTTCTTCTGGCAATGGGATGCGGTGGAGTTTTAGATATGGTGGATGGTAAATGGTTTGCATGTAGTCCAGGATTCAGTTTTTAAGGATTCCAGTTCCTCTGTTTATCCTCCCCCACCTCGCACTCTGGCTGGAAATCTAATAAGGTGCAAAGATGGCGTGCAATGCTTAGTTTAGTGAATGATAATCATGCATAAATGTATAATATTTCTTGGAACATTCATTGGTGGGTTCTTCTCTCCTGATGCTCTGGTAAAACATGCTGAAAACAAGTGTAGGAGTGGAAGCTGAGGAGACATTATGTACAGGTAGTATACAAAAACTATAGCCAGTTCTTGTTTTTATCAGTTCTTATCTGATGTACATTTGGATGGCCGTATTCTTGTGCGTCCAAGTAGGCAGTGGTAGTCAATGTAAAACTCTCTTTAACTTTGGTATTTTACCTCATGTTTTCCGCACCATTGTTGATTGATTTGAATAGGGGTGGGAATCGGTTCGGTTCGGCTCGAACCGGGTAATCAAACTAAACTGAACAATTTTGATCAATTCGGTTTGGTTTTAATAAGAAAAAAATTTTATTTTAGAATTGAACCGTTGATATAAAAAATTTTCAATTCACCCTTGAGCCTTGAGCGCTTGGCTGCTTGTCCTCTTGCTGTCGACCCCAACCCTGGAGCCTTGAGTTATTGTCCTCTTGTCGACTTGCCCTTCCCAAAAATGGAAAACCCATCGCTCCCTCCTTTCGTCTCATTCTCTCTAGCTTAGGTTTAACCGCTCACCAGTCACCTGCATCTCTCTCTAATCTCATTCTCTTGAAACCATAGCCACACGTCGATCGACTCGACCTTGATCTCTCTTGCAGTCTCTCTAGCTAAAGGCAGATATAGACGAGTGACGACGAACTCTCTCTCACAGACGTTGACATTCTAGCGGGACATCAGTGATTGAAACTCACTAGCTGACTGTGAGTTTGGTATTATAAGTGGAATGTTTTCTGTTTAGGTTCAGAAGTTGAGAAATACGTGTATGAACTTATGTTGGTGATTGTTTAAGTTTTTATGTGGTTAATGTTGAGTAATGACAATGATTGAGGATTGGAAAATCTGTAAACTTTGTTAAGATTAGTTCTATTTCTAGTTCTGGATGTAAGAATCTGTTACATGAATAAGGAATTTTAATAATATGTTGTGAGGAAAATTTTGGCCATGTATTTAGGATTACAAGATTGATAACTGTTGGTGGTAAACTGATAGTGGTAGAGAAACTGTTTGTATGGTGAGGTTAAGTATTGTCTAAATGATTAAACTTTGAAATCTGTTCATAGATTGACTTGTTGGAGATTTGTGAATACATGTATTCCTTTCTTCTATCTCGGTTAAGGAAGTGTTGTTTGTTTACTAATTGATTCACAATTTAGAATCTGTTTTAAATATTGGTATTGTCAATCTTTGTGGAAACCTCAAATTTACTCCTATCATAAAACTGTGAGCTTGATGTGCTATTTAGCATAGGTTGTTATGTAATATTGTGCTGCTGGATTTTTTGGGTGCCAAATCATAATTTAAAGGAGATAATTAGGATAATTAGAAAAATTAGGTGACATGAAATCTATTAGGAAAATTACGTGCTAAATTAAACCAAACCGCCAAACCGATCTCAAAATCGATTACAAAATCAAAAAACCAAACCGAAAACAGAAAAATTGATGCCATGAAAAGACCAAACCGAAACCCAAATCGAAACCGACCGATTAGAACCAAAACCGTGGTTCGATTTTTCACTATTGGTTCGGTTTCAGTTTTTCAAAACCAAAACCAAATCGAATCGGTTAGGTTCTAATTTGATCAAAAACCAAACCGAATCGATTCCCCAACCCTAGATTTGAATTGATTCGGTCTATCATGATCATCGCAAATGTAGAGAAAATGGAGGAGAGCTTAATCGGCAGTGGGACAACTCTCGTATGCATGCTTAACTGATATTATGAGGTGGTGCTATGCCTAATTCATGCAAATAGGTTCATTTTTGTTTAATTCATTTGTTTGTTGACAAAAAAGAAGCATTGTATTTACACCGCATGGGATTATTACGAACAAAACTGTATCATTGGCTATGTCAATCGATTGTTCTATCTGCAAGCGGCCTGAAAGGTTATCTTGATATGGATTCATGTCATTGCATAAACTTTGGTTGATGAAAGTGAATTTGGTTTGATTTAATTTAGTCATTTTTCAAACGTAACTAAATTCAAGTACTCTCTCTCAGATCCACCATTGATGCACTGCAATACCTTTTTTTTTTTTTTTCATTTTTCCGACCAGCGCATTTAGCTTGTTTAGTAAACGAGCTGGACTCGGTTGGTTAGTTTCTTGGTCTGGGACTGTTTCGGTTTAGCTCGGATCGATTAAGCTCTCTCTATGTTACTATGTTAATGAGGAGGACACAATGAACAAATTTCTGGTCCAAGTGCCCAAAAGCTTAAGCAACCCAAAAGATTGTTATAATCTAAATCAACATGTGTAATATCATAAGATTTCTCCCCCAGTGAAATTTCTGGTGATATAATAAGAGATGGAATGAGGTTGATACCTATAAAACATCATAAAAAAATCATCTTTTGGTCTAAAAATCATTATTTAAATTGTTCATATTACTATAACAAAGAGTCGAAAGCTGAGAATAGCTTCTATTATATCCTACTGTTACTGAGGTCAATGGCATGACAGCAATAGCTGTAAAGATGACGATACACAAGCAGGGTTGAAGGAATAAATCAAACCTTTTCTTGGGCTGCCTAACATACTCTGCCGCCGCTCTAGAAAGGCCAAAGTCTTTTATGGTGGGTTCTTGTCGGAACCTCTGTGTAAGATAGCCATGAACATCTAACTTACAAAATGTTAAGGCAAACATAGGCGAGAAAATTATGTCGAAAAACTTTAGCATTTACGTCGGTGGCTGCTTTTCGGGCATTTTGGCTAGCATAAAATTTGATTTTTTCGAAAGAATTTTTCGAAGATTGTGTGGGACAATAAAATATCGACACAAATATAGATTTGAGTTTAGTACCTCCAATTCCATACAATGAATTGTAATGCACTTCACTCCAAAAGCTTATCCAAAGCTCTGTGTCAGCAGAAAGATAAACACAAAATCAGCTCACATCATCACTCATTCTTTGCATGATGTACATTTAAATTACTGGCCAGTTCTAAGAAAAAGAAAAATACATGGGCACAAAAATGATAGCACGGAAAAATGGAAGAACACATAATTGACTGACCCAATTGGAGCAAATGATAAGTGAACAAAATATAGTCAACAATATTAACCTCTGCCGGTATTCTTGTCTTTTGGAAGAATCTCGATGTAGCAAGTGTCTCGGAAAGATGTTATTAAACAAATCTTGGCACCAAACTGAAGAAATAAACCAAAAATCAAACAAAGAACGTGAATAGCACAAAGGCGCATAAGCTCAATTTGACCAACTCAGTGAAGTCAATTAGTATGAGGATTGACCAAGTTTACAAGATCATCAGCAAATAGGCTAAAATAGCCCGCCTATGTCAGTAGTTCAAGAAAATACAAGAAAAAAAAATCACAGAATAGAGATCTTCCCTGCAAACTAGTTGATTTTTTTTATTTTTTTGATACAACAACCTCGATATAAGAAACTTAAAAACTCAATAAAGAGAGCGAACCAGCTTGTGCAAGTAGAATCAAGTTTCTCATTGCATGTATTTGAAAATAACATTATTCCTCTTATGGCTATTGCTTCAAAAGATTGATTCTGAAAAGTCTTGACTGATACCAAAATTTCTTTAAAAAAATGAAATATAAATGCAACACCTACTCGATCTGCAGCTGCTTGTAGAGTAAGATGATCACCCCATTCCCCTGATCTATTGCCAAACAAAATTCAATATAAAATTGTATTAGGATTCACCTAAATAGTAATGAAAACAAGCTTGTACTGAACATTTTAAGAAGAATTTAAGTGGGCATTGCAATGGATTCTAACTTTTTCATCCTCTTCAGGTAGGTCTTGTACTTCATTGGAACATAACCTTCGTATAATTTTCTGAAGCGTTTTAGCTGATTCCCCAAAAAAAAGAGTTGTATAGTGATAAGAATATAGGTTAACTTCCATCTCAAATGAAACCAACTCAAACAAAAAAGCAAAGGAGTGTATAAAAGATGAACAATCTTCACTCAAAAGACAACATTATTTGGCGTTTTTAATTTTGCATTCTCATCGAGAAGAAAGGATAAACACATTCTAGTTGAAATAACACCTCGTGTTACTCAAAATATAATTATAACTATGACTACATGCAGCATAAACCATACATTCCAAGCTCCAATAATTCATTTATGAAAGACATAAACAAGGTTGTAGATTATCACTAATGTTACATGAATGGTATATCGATCAAATGCATAAGAGAAACCATTGTTTGGCTCTCTCCCTGCATTGTTGCCCTTTCTGCAAGGTGCATGAAGAAACTAACACTCAGATTATGATTATTGGTGAACTCATTAGAAATATTTCGGCGTATTTTCTATTCCTTTTCAACTAGACTGTGGGGATGTATTTTCACATTGTCATTCAGAACTTCATTAAAATGTTTTTAGAAAAGAAGAAGAGTCAAAGAAACAAAAGCTAATTTTGAGATTAGATATTTTTTGGACAACATGGCTTCATCACAATGCTATCATTTTTTTCGAACAAAGAGCCAATTGTTGATTTTTAGGAATATCAATTTCACTATTGATAAGTGGACCTATTGTTCTGAGTTCTTAAGGATTTATTTACCTTTTCAGTGTAGTTCCTTCTTATCTGAGAGAAATTGTTTTAAATTAAGTGTTTAATTTTATATGGTTTCTTCCTCTCTCTTTTATTGTGATTTCTTCTTCTTTCAATATATTTTGTCTCTTACCAAAAAAAACATAGATGGAATAGAAAAAAAGGGATGCACCATTGGCTTGCAGAAAGTATATTTTTTGGAAAAGATTAAAAAAAATGAAAGAAATAGTAGTTGAAATGAGATTATCTTTATGCCTGTTATTGTTTTTTTTTCATTGGGGTGTGAATTCTTTTCAAAGAATTTCTAAATTTGTAAACTTTTATTTGCTTCTTTCCTATACTATTCTTTTTTTTTTTTTTAATGAAAACCACATACATATTTCACTTCTATCTACTAAAACACCAAGGAACCAAGGGAAATACTCCACAGCCATGACATATATATCTTACTTTCCCATCAATTTGATTTAACCTTACTGTTAACTACACTTACTAAATGAACTACAGAACACACCACATTAAGACTAAATTCATTCTAACCAATTCATTGTTTAGATGGTTTCCAAGACAAATTCCAGAAGAAAAATAACAATCAGTTTGCCGCAATCTGATATAAAATCATACGTACGTGATCATAAAGGATATGGGTATTAGAAAATTATCCAAATAATCAGATGAAGTGAATGCATCAGATTTTATGTATTATACCTGTTTGATGGTCTTCCTTCTTACATGCTTGTGGTATTCACGATTATGAAACAACTGATCTGCCAGTGCTCGAAACTAGAAATAATTGAAAACAAATATTATTTGAACCATCAGCAGATGAAAATAACACAAGGGTGTATGTGTTACAGTTATGGTAATTAATATCTACATAACACAGGGCAAGAGAGAGGGAGAGTGGAAAAAGAAAATTTCAGATGTCCTACCTGACAATTACCATCACCTGCCATCTGTAGCTCTGCCAATCCATACGTAGCCAACCTTTAAGGAAAGAAAATTTTTCATGCATGAGGAAGGGATCAGGCAAAATCACCATCTACATCCTTAAAGGAGATGAAAAAAATAAATTTACATGCTTTTCTCTTATTACAATGTTGGTTAGCCAATCTCATCTGCTACATGAATTTCAATAGTTAAAGTTCCTACACGTCCGTAATAAACTAATTTGAGTAATTGAAAAATCTTTTAACAACTAATGCTAGTAAGAACTTGATGGAGATAAAACTCCATTAGAGACTTCCACTCCCTTGAAAGAAGGATTTACACTACTCCTAAACTACCACAGTCCGGCAATCTCCACAGACTCGGGACCACTCTCAAAAGAGAGCAAAATTCCTCTGATGTTAGATGATGATCCCTCACTGCCTCTCCTTCACCCTATATACTCCCATCTCATCGTTACCCGTCCCTTTCACCACACACACATGACTATTGTACTTTAAACTAATCATGCCCCTCAACAAGTTATAATATCAACTTTCTAATATGCAATTACCTCCAATAACAAAGGTATATTCTAGAAGGAAGAAAAATATTAACGGAACAGCTATGTAAAGAAGGAGCAGTTGAGCAGTTTGGGGCAGTTGTTTAGAAAATAATTAATAAAAAGTAGCATAAAAGTTGTAAAAAAAGGGAGGTAGAGGGTGTGAAAAATATTGAGAAGTCTGTGAGCAGTGAGAGAAGTTCAGGGGTGTTCCCGAACGACCATGAGAAGAGAGGTTGTAATTCTTTTCATAGAAATTGTAAAAATAGCTCTTTGAGAAATAAGAGAAATAAGAAATTCCATCTTGTTGAATACCTGAGTGTATCAATTTGGTATCAGAGCCAACAACAATAACCTAGAAATTGGTAGTTTCTCGACTGGAGTCTGAACCGGATTGGCAGA
Organism: Begonia loranthoides; assembly: GCA_022433065.1. NCBI lineage: Eukaryota > Viridiplantae > Streptophyta > Magnoliopsida > Cucurbitales > Begoniaceae > Begonia > Begonia loranthoides. Next base: position 26,551,988 of record CM039474.1, on the reverse strand, counting down.
GGAAAATCGCCAATCATAGAGAAGATTTGTTACGTTTGCCTTCGCTGGAGGAAACGGTTGAGAAAAGAAATTGGATAAATTGCCGATAATCGAGCAAGACCTGTCATTTGTTAGGGATCATCTGGTTCAAATTTTGGAAAAGATGAATGAAACGAAACCTTCTAGTAGCAGAGAGGTGCGGCACAACAAACGTAAGAAAGGGCGTTGGGGATTTCCTAGCAATGGAGTTAACAAAGCTGAATTTTTACCGCGAAAATTGGACTTGCTAATTTTCACGGGAACTGGCCTAGAAGCTTGGATTTTTTGTGTAGAAAGGTATTTCAGTATTAATCACCTAAGAGAAGAAGAAAAAATTGAAGCAGCTATGGTCCGTTTGGAAGGTCCAGCTTTATCTTGGTTTCAATGGGAACAAAACAAACAATTTTTCGATTCTTGGCGTGACCTAAAAAGAATGATGCTTGATTAGTTCAGGCATAGTAAAGAGGAAACTATTGTGATGGATTGTTTTCACTACAACAGATGGAAAGTATTGAAGAATTTTAGACCCAATTTGAGACTTTAATCTCACATCTTTCTCATGTTCAAGAGGAAGTGTTCATGAGTGCATTCTTTCAAGAGCTAAAGAATAATATCCAGGGGGATGTGAGAATGATAAGACCTTCCGACTTGCGGCAATTAATGGAATTCGCTCAATTGGCCAAGGATAAACAATTTCTTATTCAGCCATTTAGGGGAAGTAACACTCAGTTTGATAGAGGAATTGTTGCTGACAGTAGGAATCAACCAAATAGTCTTACTATGCCAATGAACAAACCATTTACAGTACCTCAAAAGGGTGACAAAAGAGAAAATTGACATAAGTAGAAATGTAAATGAGACGGGAAAAAAGATTGTGCTATAGGTGTGATGAACGATACACTATAGGACATCACTATAAGAACAAGTCATTGCAAGTACTTATATTGGAGGATATTTCCACAGACGATGTAGATCCAGAAAAGGTACAGGATACAGAACAAAGTTGTCCGCTGGAAGTAGATGATCCAATCGAGTTATCTTCAAATTCAGTAGATGGATTATCTACCCCACACACATGGAAAATTTCGGGAAAAATAAATCTTTATGCAGTAAAGGTATTGGTTGATTGTGGAGCAACACATAATTTCATTTATCACAGAGTAGTAAGACAGTTAAAAATTCTTATTACTACAACCAATAGTTGTAATATAACAATGGGCAATGGGATGATTATTCAAGGAATGAGATTATATAGAAATGTGGTGCTATCTATTCCGAATCTGGATATTATCAATGATTTTCTTCCTATTGAATTGGGCAATTGTGATATATTAATAGGAATGCAATGATTGATAATAGTGGGGGATTCAAAAGTTAATTGAAAAACTTTGACAATGACTATTAAAAATGGGGAGAAACCAGTGGCTATTCAAGGCAAGTTGGATCCAAGTTCTCCGATTTCTTTGAAAACCATGGCTAAGATGATACAACAAGAAGGACAAGGAGTCCTACTAAAATGGCAGCCACAAGAAATATCAGAAGAACAAATGGAAATTCCATTGTCTACGAAGATTCAAGCAGTTTTACTCAAGTTTTCAAATGTGATGCAGCCTCCTACAGGATTACCACCGAAACGTGGTTGTGAACATTCCATTATTTTGAAAAAATGTGCTTCTCCTATAAATGTATGTTCATACCATTATCCCCAAGAATAAAGATGAAATTGAGAAGATGGTACAGGAGATGCTAACAGCAGGATTAATCTAGCAAAGTATAAGCCTTTTTTCAAGCCGGATTATTTTGGTTAAAAAGAAAAACGGTACTTGGCATTTTTGTGTAGTTTATAGAGCCATAAATATAGTTACAGTAGCCAATAAGTTCCTTATTCCGATAATTGAGGAGCTCCTAGATGAACTTTTTGAGACAACATGTTTTTCTAAATTGAATTTAAAAGCAAGTTATCATCAAATACGAGTTTGTTCACAAGATATACATAAGATAGTTTTTTGTACTCATGAAGGCCATTACAAATTTCTTTAACGCTCCAGCAACTTTTCAAGCTTTGATGAATCATGTTTTCAAAAAGTTTCCACGCAAGTTTGTTTTTTTTATGATATTTTGATTCATAGTAAATCTAAAAGAGAACAATATTAATATCTTGCTGCTATCTTGAGTATATTAGAACAAAGTCAGTTGTATGTGAATTCCAAGAAGTGTATTTTTGTGGTGTCAAAGCTATATGGCTGTATGGGCCATATAGTTTCAGCGGAAGGAGTTGATGCAGGCCCAAAAAAAATCAAAGCAATGTTGGTTTGACCTACACCGAAAATATTAAAGAATTGTGGGAATTTTTTGGCCTTATGAGTTATTATCGGAAGTTTGTCCGTCATTACAGCTTTATAGTAGTACCTTTAACGTAACAGCTGAAAAAAGATCAATTTCATTGGAATAAGGAAGCTTAAGAAACTTTCGAAACACTCAAGAAGACAATATGTACAATTCCAGCGTTATCCTTACCTGACTTTGCAAAAAGCTTTGTGGTGGAAACGGACGCCTCGGGTTTTGGTGTAGGAGCTGTTTTTTATGCAAGACCAACGACCAATAGCCTCTTTCAGTCAAAAGTTATCAACACAAACTTATTGAAATCGGCCTATGAAAGGGAATTAATGGCTATTATATTGGCAGTCAGAAAATGACGTCCTTATTTGATTGGGCAACATTTTCTAATAAGAATACATCAACGAAGCTTGAAGTTTTTAATGGAACAGAGGCAAATTTCAGCTGGTTTTGATTTTGAATTACAATACAAGGCTTGAATTGAGAATAAAGCAGTGGATGCCTTATCAAGACAGCCTGAAGTATTGAACAGAGATGCTAATTTGTTGTCTCTACTCTAGTCTGCTAGAGTATCCTTGATTGAAGAATTAAAATGGGTTGACAAGGATGAGAAATTGCAGCAATTAAAGATGAAGTTTCTTAAGGCAGATTCAGCTCCAAAAAGATTTGAATTACACAATAATTTGTTATATTTCAAAAATCGTTTGGTGTTATCACGACATTCTCCTACAATATAGAAACTATTACATGAATATCATGTAGGAAAGCTAGGTGGACACTCTGGTTTTGTACGAACTTATCACCAAATTAACCGAGTATATTTTGGTTTGGTATGAAGAAGGATATTAGTTTGTTTGTTGCATCTTGTGAAGTTTGCCAGCGAAATAAGACTGAAAATCTTGTTCCAGCAGGCCTCCTTCATCCCTTGTCAAATTTGGGAAGATATTTCTATGGATTTCATGGAGGGTCTTCCTAAATTGGAAAGATACGATTCGTTATTTGTGATAGTAGATAGATTGAGTAAATATGCTCACTTTATTCCCCTAAGGCATCGCTATTCAGCTCAAACTGTAGCATGCTTTCGTTCAAGATATTTTCCGTTTACATGTTTCCAAAGACAATTGTTTCAGATAGAGACAAAATTTTCTTAAGTAACTTTTGGAAAGAATTATTTAGTCTGCAAGGAACGAAATTAAGAAAGAGTACCGCCTATCACCCACAAACGGATGGGCAGACGGAGGGTAAATCGTTGTTTAGATACATATTTATGATGCTTTTCCTCGCATAAACCTAAGGCTTGGGTGAAGTGTCCTCCATGGGCAGAATATTGGTACAATACCACTTATCATTCGGCAATCCAAATGACTCCTTTTACAGCAGTATATGGAAGGGATCCTCCACTTTTGCTACCTTATGAACATGATTTGTCCAAGATATCAGTTGTGTATGCACAATTAAGGGATAGAGATGAGGTTTTAGACCTCCTTAAATTTCATTTACAGCGGGCACAACAAAAAATGGTGGCGGCAGCCAATAAACATAGACATGAATTGACGTTTGAGATAGGTGATTGAGGTTATTTGAAGCTCAAAACTTATAGAAAATTTAAAGGGCGTAACAATGTGATAAACCTCTTATGAGGTTTACATATGCTAGGAAGAAAACAAAAAATAGCTAGTGACTAGTTAGAAATCATTAGTTGTCAATGTAACTGCTTGTTTTGTAAAAGAATAATAAATAGAGGGTAAGAAGAGAAGGGAGGCAGAAAAGAAAGTAGGGAGAAAGGGGGGAGTAGTAGGGAAGTTGTTCGCTGCTACAGTTGTAATCAAGTTTTTACAAGAAATAAAGAAGTATTCTCATCACAATGCTAAGCTAGCCCCTAATTTTTATGGTCCTTTTTAAGTACTACAAAAGGTGGGTAAAGTGGCATACAAACTACAGTTGCCGAAGGAATCTTGCATTCACCCCATTTTTCACGTTTCATGACTGAAACCAACCAAGGGGGATATAGATGAGTTGATACAGATTCCACTACGGGTGGAACATGAGTGGACTACTATGGTCCAATAGGAGACATTATTGGATGTTAAAGGGGAAGACATGGATACTTTTAACAATGTTATGGTATTAATCAAGTGGAAAAATAGTCCACTGTACGAAGCTACATGGGAGAAATTTTTGCAGAATAATACTCAATTTCCTCATTTTAACCTTGAGGACAAGGTTCGTTCTTGGGCTGAATTAATGATAAGCAATTACCTCCAATAACAAACGTATATTCTTGAAGGAAGAAAAATATTAATGGAACAATCGTGTAAAGGAGCAATTGAGCAGTTTGGGGCAGTTGTTTAGAAAATAGTTAATAAAAAGTAGTATAAAAGTTGTAAAAGAAGGGAGGTAGAGGGTGTGAAAATATTGAGAAGTATGTGAGTAGTGAGAGTAGTTTAGGGGTGTTCCCGAATGACTCTGAGAAGAGAAGTTGTAATTCTTTTCATAGAAATTGTAAATATAGTTCTTTGAGAGATAAGAGAAATACCGAAATTCCGGTTTGTTGAATACCTTGGTGTATCACTTGCCCCATAATTACAATTGTGCCACACATCCCTAGTATATTTGTATTTACCCAAATAACCCCTTCCTTCACTTCTTAACAGAGCCACACTCATGCACAAACTTCCACAATAAACATAGGAAGAGACTTTCTTTTTATCTGCCCACAAAATATTTTCAAGAGGAGATCATAAACCAAGTGTTATATACTTTGACAGTAAACCTCAAATTAGATACAACTATTACGAAACGACAGAAGAGTATAGCTTTGTTAAACTTCATATGGGAAAAACCAATATTTTACAGAATCCAAATGAACATAACAGCATGCATGCAAGTTAAAGACATAGTTAAAAGCCATGAGATATAACATGATGTAAATCACAACCTTTCTGATAGTCGCTCGTGATCCAAAGTTGCATCATTCACATCAGGGATCTCACCATTGACCCGAGGACTGTGCTTTAAAAAATAAATAAATAAGTAAATAAGTCACCACTTATGATTAAGGAACCCATAACTCAATAAATAATAGAATAGAAAGACCAACGTCAGAATTGTTTTATTCAATTTGGCTTCCAAAATGTAGAAGTGGAAGGTGCATAAGATGAGTTATACATTTACAAATGCAGGTAGAAGCAACTATGAATAACCTTAAATGAAATACAGAAACAAATTAATTGTATGACCCCCTGCGATTTTTGATTCAGTTGTCATAGCTGAATCAATATATAATAGGTAGACAGGGGGCCATGGTCGGAGCACAGAGACTTAAGCACCTATATAGATATAGCTTTTCAAAGCCTGATTTAATTGCTCATTGAAGATTGAACAGCTCATAGAAATTTCAAATGTTCCATGATTTCTACATCACTTCCACCTAATTCAATTTTTATGTTGGTTATTTATCTAGTTCATTCAGAATACTTTTCTTTCATCCTTTGTCAGTCAGCTTCATGATAGACTCTTCCTTCTCAATAAAGAAGCACAAATGTAAAAATAATTGTGAATGTAGCTAGCTTTGTAATTTTTTGTATAGTCAGAAAAGATTTCTCCCTGCAACCGTTTAGCGGTTCGCGCAAACATGCAAAGACAAGTAATTCACAGTTTAGCAGTGGCATGTGAAAGAATTAAATCTAAACAAGGATTTTCGGTCTGAGTTAAAGAATGGTCAGACTAAGAGTTTAATGAAACTTATATTAAGTGCTAAAAACTATTTCATGCTAAATCAAATCATTCTAGTGACAAAGCGCACAGATACCAAAGGCTAATCAATCATTTTACGAGAGTTTCTCTAAAATGTGAAAATTAGAAAACACATTATTTTGTCATACAGAGATCGAGTCCAGATGAGACAGCCTCTTTCCGAGCTTGTTCTCATGCTTCAAATTCTCTTCTTCTGCCAAGAGACAAGCAATTGTATGGTCATCTTCTGTGTCCTCAAAACTACCATTGAAACTCGAGCTCGAGCTAGCACTTGTATTGCTGTGGCCTTCACTCATACTATCCCGTCAACAAGAAGGACCTGAGCAAAATGCGAAAGACTAAGAAGGAAACCCATCATCCAGTAAACAAAAGAAAGATAAAAAAGGACAAGAAACTGCATCTTGAATTTTTTAACTGATTTGGACAATTGATCGGTATTCAAAACAAAAGAAACTAAAAATTCCACTGACCAAACAAAAATTTACTACGAAAGAAACAACCCAATGAGGGAAGACAAAAAAAGGAACAAATGGAGCAGTAAGCATTTGTTGAGACGGACTAAAAATACTCAGATATAGTGTTGGTAATACTCAAAACTGAGCACCTGAAGAAGCTTAGTTGCTGGGAAAAACGAAGCAAGAACAAAAATTTTTCAATCAATCAATCCTTAATTTCGTAGCTAAGCCGAAACATTCCCAAGATCAAACACGTTGAATTAAAAGTTGATAATGTCTCCTGAAGACAGCTACCTTTCTCTACGCAGAGGGAGGAAGACGCAAATTTCTATGCTTTGATTTTTACACTGGAAGCGAAACAAAGTCCAATGATGCACACACTTGCAAATAAATAAATCCAACAAGCAAAATATGAAATCAAACACACGAATAATTTTCTTTATTTTAGTACGATCTCGTAATATGGATTGACAAGTTTGCAACGCCCTCTTCTTACGTGTACCTTGTTCTAACAAAAAATTAATTATTTATTTCCACTTGTTTGGTTGACAAATTCTATCATATAATTATTTAGATCTCGTCAAGTGTCGCTCTATTTTCATGTTAGAGACTTTTTTTAGATTAATTACAAAATCAATAATATCTCTTTTCCTAAATTTTCGTGGATAATACATGAAAATAGACCCAATGACGTGTTAAAAACGAAATTAAAATTATAAAAACTTGAAAAATTAACAAAACAACCACTAATTTATGCGATCAATGATAAATCAACCACTAAACAATTTTTACTAACACTCAACTATGAAAAATGAACGACGCAAACATCGTCGTTAACCTGTTGAAAGAAATGTTAAAAACAAAAAGATTTTTTAATGAAAGATTTTCTGTTAACCTATTTGAAATCGATTTTAGTATTAAAATGGAAGATTTTCAGTTAACTGTTTGTTGAAAAATTAATATACTTCAAACTAAATATATTTTTGATTCACTAATAAAACTCACTGGAAAACAAATTTTAGAAACGTTAAGCTGTTCGAAATTGATTTTAATATTAAAATGAAAGATTTCCAGTTAATTATTTGTTGAAAAATCAATGTACTCTAAGCTAAATATGTTTTTGATCACTATGAAAACTTGCTGAAAATTCATTGTTTGTTATATTGAAGAACGATAAAGAATTCAATAAATTGAGTGCAAAGAGTATTTTTCACTCTGGAAAGAATAGCTTTTACCGTGGAAAAAAATAGTTTCCGCTGCGAAAAGTAATATTTCATGAGTTCTATTCTAATTACTCACTTTTCGAAGTGAAAAAACAATGTTCCACAGAGGAAGAAAAATATTGGTTTTTACAAAAAAACGTAAAAGCGATGTTTGCTCCGTTCATTTCTCATAGTTAATTATTTTATTTCTTAGAGAAAATTATTTAGTGGTTAACTTGCCATTAAATTCATAGTTCAATGATTATTTTGTTGGGTTCCCATGATTTTATCTTTTTTTAGCAATCACACTCCTCAATTGATTGTTTCATATATATTTTGACCTGACATTTTTTTTTTCTAGTAAAACATGTGTTTTTTTACTCCTATAATTTAATGGTAGTCTCAATTTAGTTTTCATAATTTTTATTTTTTTCATTAAAGCTTTTAGGAAATTAACAAAACATACATTGAACTATAGAATCAATGATAAGTCAACTACTGAATAATTTTTGCTAACAACTTAAACATTGAATTATGAAAAATTGACGATGCAAACATTACTGTTAACTGTTAAAAGAAACATTACATCAAAAACGATGCCCAAACATTACTCTCTGCAATTCTAATTCTACTTTAATTTTATGCTAAAATTGCAATAATTGAAGCAATCTTATTGCGAAGAAAATGCCGAGAAGCTCCAGCATGGTCTTCTCGTCATCGAAAACAATGATCACGTTATCAGTTTTTCGAACATCTTCTAGTGCCTCATATCTCCTTTCGATTTCATCCGTCTAGTTCTTATAAATATCTTTTCTTTTCTTTTTCTGGTTCGTCGTTATCGTCTAATGCTCATCACCAATGTCTCGCTTTCCGCTGCGAAAAGTAATCGTTCCGCATATAAAAAGTAATATTTTAAATTTGTTTAGTAGAAAGATAACGTTTTGCCGTAGAAAGACATGGTTCTACTTCTACAACAGAGCGGCAACGTTTTTTAACAAAAAACATAATTGTGATATTTGCTCCGTTCATGTTCCATAGTTTAATGTTTAAGTTGTTAGCAAAAATTATTCATTGATTTCATAATTCGGTGGTTGTTTTGTTAATTTCCGTAAAATCCTTATATATATTAAAAATAAAACATTCCAATACCACAAGCAAGTTAATTCATATTGTAATAGTAAACAAAAAACAAGATATAGAAAATTAGTCAAGAATTATCACTCCCCTTATTTTCAACTACACTCACATTGTGAACAGAAAATTTAAATGTCCAGAGACGAACATACTTGCTCTGTTAATGGATCATTTGTTGACATTCATAACAAAAATAATGTAAAAACAAGGCCCAAATTATTGGTATACCCTACAATATCTCCCAAAATTTTCTTCATCTCTATAACCTTGTTCCTTTACTCATATGCCAGGAATAGGGAACTGAGTTGTGAGTGCTTCGACTCTTTTTCGAAGATCTGTCATCCTATCTCTGAACGGAAAATCGGGGGCTTGTATGAATTTCATGAAATCTTGAAGCTTTGGTCCGGACACTAATTTCTTCGCATCGAGAGTTATGCGAACACCCTCATTAATGAAGTCTGCAATTGCGATGAATTCTTTCTCTGAAAGTCCCCTAGTTGTCATTGCAGGTGATCCGATTCGAATGCCTCCGGGCACGAGAGCACTCTTATCACCTTTGATTAGGAGGATAAAAGAGTTTAATGGAAGAAATGGAAAGATATACAAAAAAAATCAGAAGGTTAGTGGTCAAACAGGAGTTACCAGGGACTGAATTCTTATTGAGGGTTATAGAGCTCATGTCTAGAATTTTTTCCACCCGAGCCCCATCGATACCCTGTTATAAGCAAATACAAATCTGAAGAAGATTACTTCTCGAGTCCAACTTTTTTCTCGTCCATCTAGTTTCTAATTTCTACGCCTTAATTATTTGGATTGGTGCCGGCTGAATTGGAAATGATATTTTGATTCACAAACTCAAGAATTTCGAGCAAATAAATGCATGAATTGGCGTTTCAAAAAGTACATTCAGTTGCCAGGAAAAAAGGCACTCATCAGAATATAATACAAAAGCTCAATGATAATAATGAAAAGCATTCAGAAGTTGGAAAGAGCAAGCTTACCAGTGGCCTGAGATCTACAAGAACCAGGTGATTGTCACTTCCACCAGAAACGAGTTTGTATCCTAACTCAATCAATCGGTTTGCAAGGGCTCTACAATTGGATACCACCTGTAGGAAAAAAATCGAACATCATCAGTCAGAACTAAGAGAGGATACGCGGGATGACAATGATGAGATTTCACCTTATTCTGATAAGTCTTAAATTCCTGAGACTGCGCATGCTTTAAGCAAACGGCAAGGCCTCCGATTGTATGATTGTGTGGACCACCCTGCATCATAACAATAACCATCTCTTTAGAAAAAAATTGAATTCCTCTTTTTTGTTACAACAATCTATTTCACACACAAAAAAAAACTGAAAACAAATAAGCCGAACGCTGCTAATAAAAATATTCATAGGAGCACGGGACAAACCTGCAAACCAGGAAAAACTGCATTGTTAATGGCAGATTCCAAGTCCACACCAAGGACAGGATCCTTCTTAAAAAAGATCATGCCACCTCTAGGACCTCTCAAGGACTGCAGTGTAATATATACATCCATTAGTTCATAAGAATGAATATTATGAAACAGCAAAAACAGTTAATTTTCATATCCTTAAGAATTACGTCAATAATCGGTTACAACATTGTATTATATTTATCATTAGCACATTGCAGAGTTTCTTATCCGTTATTTTCGCACTCAATTTACACAATACGAAGTTCTCTTGCAATTTACAAGAAAGAATTATTTTAGTATTACCAAAAAGTACATCATTAAATTGAGTTGAGGCAGGAATTATATGGAGAGAAGGCACCATCAGAAAACCATATCTCAAAATTAAAAGAGGAACTAACCATGGAGATAGAAAAATTTCAACAACAGAAAAGTACACCATACCTTGTGTGTTGTGGTGGTCACAATATCACAATACTCAAACGGATCAGCAAGCACAGAAGCAGCAACGAGTCCGCTTATGTGAGCCATATCCATCATAAGAAAAGCTCCAACAGCATCCGCAATCTTCCAACATACACCACAAGATAACAATCACATGTTAAAAAGAACTTCATCAAAAAGAAAAGAACTGCATGGCAGCAATATTTAAAATTGTTACCTTCCTCATCCGGCTATAGTCAAAATCTCGAGGATAAGCACTAGCACCAGCAATTATTAGTTTTGGCCGAAACAGAATTGCCGTTTTCTCAAGCATGTCATAGTCAACCAGGCCTGTTTAAAATTGTTATTGAAATGAGAATGGAAAGACCAACATAACAATGATCAACGCTATAATAAAGCAGTGTCAAAATAATATACCTGTTTCTTCATCAAGTCGATAAGGCATAGACTCAAAATAAATAGAGGTGCCAGAAACTCGTCGTTTAGGAGTCATGAATCCATGGGAAAGATGTCCCCCATGAGGTAAATCCAAACCCTAGATCAGTTGCACATGTAAATCAAATCAAATCAAGTAGTCTACAATGCAACACAACTTGAGATAATCTTGTAAGCTATACCAACCATTATACGGTCATGTGGATTAAGAACTGCAGTATAAACCTCAAAATTAGCAGGGGAACCAGACAACGGTTGGACATTTACACCCCACTTTTCTCCGTTTAAGTGGAATGCTGCTAAAGCCCTTTGTTGGCATAGGATTTCCAGCTCATCAATGTGTTCATTGCCGCCATAGTATCTAATATAGTATCAGTAAAGATTTGCCTTTTAACCTCTTTTTTCAAATAGGGATGGGGGTGGGAGAGACTAAATAAATTCTAGATGTGGGAGACCTTTTACCTTTTTCCAGGTAGTCCCTCAGAATATTTATTTGTCAGGCATGAGCCAACAGCTTCCATCACTGCCCGAGATGTGAAATTCTCTGAGGCAATAAGTTCAAGACTTTTAAACTGTCTTTGCTTTTCGCTGTCAATAATTGCACGGACTTCAGGATCAGCTTCAGTTAGACCATGGTCTACAAAGCTGCTTCCGTCACCTGTATGTCAACAGATAGCAGCCTTCACTAACATCTCCCATTTTAGTAGCCACTCATATCGATAACAATGAATCGCTCTAATAAGCATGCTTCACTGTTCTATAATCTTGTTATTACTTTAAAGGCCTGACACCTAAAAAACTTAGTTTTAAACTACTTTCTCTCTCTCGCTCTCATACACAATCATAAAGGTCTATTAATGCAGTCACTGTAAACCTCCATCAAATAAAAAGTGCACAGCGTCAAATTTCATTTAATTAAAAAATGTGATTCATACTAGCTTAGTAAAATAGAAGGGAAATGCATGCATCCCAAGTGAATCTCAAAGCATTAGCATTATCCTATATGTGAAGTTAGACTTAAAGAATGAACTCTTCAGACGAGATTTGAGCAGTCAATGAGGTACCATGCAAGAGTAAGACTACCAATCAATTCCCGGTAATTACACACGTACATGACTTCAATTTTAAACAAATAAAGAAATAATGCAACACAAAAAAAATAAATAAATAACAGAACACAAAATTATCTACCTCCAATTTCAGAGACATTGACAAACGCAGAAGTGGATGGCTTCCCCGTGACCAGACTCCCATAGATGCGTAGAGATTTACAAGGATTTACTGCACCAAACTTCAATCGCTGTGAAAACCTAGAGATGGTAGACCCTTTTGGGGGAAAGATTGATCCTTTGGTCCAATTAGCATGTTGCAAAGAACCCATCATAGCAGCTCCATTACAAGCCTGCATGCTAACTTCCTGGGATAGTTCACGATATATTCCTAAATATAAGACATAAAAACGAAAGTTAAGTGACTAGAGCATTAAAGCAACTAATACAAAGTCTGAAACAACATACATAGATAAAACCCAAGTTTGGAGGCCTTGGAATTGAAATCCACACAGACCTTGGACGATTTCCATTGTTTGAAGTTGAAAGATTTGATTTGACTTTGGAGGAAAATATTTTGAAGGAAAAAATTTTCCCCAATAAAAAAACAGTTTTTCTGAGATTATGAAACAAATTCCGTTAAAAATTAACAGCCAAATATACCCTTAACTTCAACAAACATATCTTCAAACCACAAAACTCCTTAAATCCAGCATAAAAGTATCTTTAGGAATCAAGCAGCCATATTTATTCATAGGTCCACCTAAAAGACTAATAACTTTGAGTCGTGACTTGATTAGCCTCAGCTTTAATCTTTCAGTTAAAAAGCATTTGGAAAAACTTATTTAAGCTCACATAAGCTAACACAGTGTGTTTAGCAAAACAAGCTTAAATGCCGTTGTTTTCAAGAGAAAAAAAAATCAAGCGGGCAAAGATCAAAATCTTATCTCATAGCTTATTCTCATTTTAACCTACTTTAAGAAAATAACTACAAGCTTAAGTTTTTTAACAACTTAAACATGTGAATAGGCTAAAGCTCCAGCTTTTAAGCTGATTCAAACAGGTACTACTTATGTGTTTAAGCTCAGAACACAAAGAAGGTTGTAAATATATTCATTCTAAAAATAACTTCAATTCATATTGAATCAGTCTTCACGTGAAACCGATTTAAGACTTTTCCACCCTATTTGCATGCACTCGTTTACAACTAACTTTCCAGAAAATAAAAAATAAAAAATCAAAGACACAGTGAACAAATTCAAAGACCAACAGCAACATAAAAAAGGAACTTCCTACCTTTAGATTAGGTTCAATCGCAGTCTTCTGAGACGTAGATAAAAAAAATGACCAAAAGCTTTCGAGTCGCGTTGATGGAGGAAGAAACGACCCTTCTTCTTCTTGCTCCGAAGAGTAAAATTCAGACTACTTCAGGAGCAACATGAGGGAGAAGCGACGACTCGTGCTGAAAAGTAGAACAACCCCAGTTTATGGGCTGGAAACCTAGGGAACATTTATGGGCTTCGAGCCCACGATTTCAGCTTCTCTTTGAATTAGCCGGCCCATAATACGGCTATGATTCGCGAATATAAATCAAAATATAACCAGCTTTTATGATCAAGGATTTTTCGAGCTACAAATCCTTAACAATTTAACACGGTATCATTTTTTATGAATAGTAGTATATATACACGAATTTTATAGTCTACTACTTTATACGGATAAAAGTACTTAAATACCCCTATTTAAAAAAAAAAAGAACTTAATAAAACAATATATGAATTATAAGATTAATAACAAGTTAACTACTAGACAATTTTTTGCTAACACATACAACACTAAACTATGAAAAATAAAAAATACAAATATCGTCGTTAACCCATAGAAAAAATTGTTAAAATGAAAAGACTTTTCAAAATAGAAAATTTTCAATTAACTTGTTTGAAATTGATTTTAATATCCAAAAGAAAGATTTCCAGTTAATTGTTTGTTGAAAAATCAATGTACTTCAAACTAAACATGTTTCTGATTCATTAAGAAAACTTGTCAAAAAATAGATTTTAGAAACGTTAAGCTGTTTAAAATCGATTTTTGTATCAAAATGTTAGATTTCTAGTTAACTATATGTTGAAAAATCAATGTACTCCAAACTAGACATGTGTTATGATCAACTGAGAAAACTCGCCAGAAAATTATTTATTTGCTACATTGAAAAACGACAAAGAATTCAGCAAATGAAGTTTTCATAAGAAACTAATATTTTTTGAATCATATTCCATGACTCATTTTTTGCAGAAAAAAATAATCTTTTTCTGCAGTGAAAAGTAAACTTTAATGAGTTTTATTTTAAAGACTCGTTTTATGCAGTGAAAACATAACGTTTCGCAGAGAAAAAAAAAGTTATTTAATGTAAAACGTGATAATGATATTTATTTCCCTCATTTTCTGTAGTTGAATGTTTTATTTAATTTTTTTTATTAATTTCTCAAAAAAAATTCTTTTGTTCTTCCTTTTAGTACGAAGAAAGGATCATTTAAGTAATTTTCCCCACTCATAGTACTAAATTTGGGAAAAATGAAAACTAAGTATTACTTTTGCAAATTTTGTCCTGACATAATTTTCGGGAAGAAGGAAACCCTAAGTATATATACTTCTAATCTTTTGGGTTTTTTCAGAGACGCCGAACATTGGAAACTGAGGTAAAGCTCGAGAAAATGGTGAAGTTTCTCAAACCGAACAAGGCAGTCATCGTTCTACAAGGGCGATACGCCGGTCGTAAAGCTGTGATTGTTCGTAATTTTGACGATGGCACCCGTGACCGCCCCTATGGGCACTGTTTGGTGGCAGGGATCAAGAAATATCCCAGCAAAGTTATCCGTAAGGATTCGGAGAAGAAGAGAGCCAAGAAATCGAAAGTGAAAGCCTTCATCAAGCTTATCAACTATCAGCACCTTATGCCTACAAGGTACACTCTCGATGTGGATCTCAAGGAGGTGATTACTATTGATTCCTTGCAGTCAAGGGATAGGAAGGTTGTTGCTGCTAAGGAGACGAAGAAGAGGTTTGAGGAAAGGTTCAAGACTGGGAAGAACAGGTGGTTCTTCACCAAGCTCAGGTTCTGATTGGATTACCCGTTTTGAATCCAGGAGGAAAAATGGTTTTGTTCTTTGTAGTGCTTTTACTCTCGGAACATGCGAGTTTTTAAAAGTAATCGTATTTTTTCTTGATGAATTGAATTCATTTTGTGTTTTTCTAGGTTGGTAAGTATTTGTTGAGATGCTTTCGGAACTGTCTGGTGAGAAAATTTCTGGGATTATAATGTTATAATGAACTTACATTTCCTCTAGTACTTTGGCATAATTATCTTCCATTTAATGTTTTCTATTATATTTATCACATACTCTGCTCATTTGTTGCCATTATGATCTTACGTTCTGCATCAAGTTTCCTTTGAGTTGATAATTTAGATATTTAGACAAGTATGGTGTTGAGTAACAAATCTCCAACTATTTATAAAACCATATTATAATTGTTCTTCAACAAACACTAGACAATACTTGACAATTACAGAACTTCAAACCATGAACACACTAGACAAACATTACACACAACACCATAAACCTGGAAACCACAAGTTTGGAAACAACATCCATTCTCTGGAAATCATCTTTGGAATTCTCTCTGAAAAACAACACACCCCCCTCTGTAACTTCCCCCTGAATATAATAACTGCAATCGGTTTCCTTCAACTCCCATTCTCTAAGTTACAAAACTATCCTTCACTTCCTCCTATTATAAACTACACCAAAACGTCTTTGTCCATTATATGGATGACTAGTGTGCTAGTTTCAGAGCTGCTTTTGACAATTGTTATTGACAGATTTGTTTCTATCAGTAATTTGGTTTTATTTCTAGTGTTACATATGTTGGATAAGTGTCCACGAGTTAACTGTTTCAATAGCTGCCTACGTAGTTTATTTTGATGTATTTTACTCTACTTTAAATTTGATTTCAGTTACATATGTTGGATAAGTGTCCACGAGTTAACTGTTTCAATAGCTGCCTACTTAGTTTATTTTGATGTATTTTACTCTACTTTAAATTTGATTTCAGTTCAAGGTTTCTAATCATACATTCGGATAAATATGTTATTTGGTGAAAACAATTATATTTTGATGCGGCATACTGGTTGTCTTGGCTCTATATTCAAGTGGTCATTTTTCTTTCCATTATGGCTTTCATCCCAGGTGTTTTTTGCTTCAATGTCATTGAAGGTTTTTAGGATGAGTAATGAGACACACCCCTTAGATCTTATCTTGTAAAGCTTGCTTGCATTTTTATCCATTGTTTGTTCTTAGGATCTATTATTTTACTATTACAATCCTTTTAGAATATTATATTTATAAATGAATTTCATGCAACTTTTTGAAGTGACACTAGAACTTAACTCTAGCATTGCTCTTTTAGGACCTTTTATATTGTTGTATTTTGTGGAAAAGCAACAAACTTTTCATTATGGTTAGTATTTCATCATCTCTGAAATTTACCAGGATTGAATTTTTGAGTAGGTTCTTCATTAAATTCTGATTATCTATCTTGACTCCCCCTCGTGCTGGTAGTGAAATGAAGAGGCATAATTACGAAATATGTATGGTTAAATAAGAGTTTCAAGCAGTTATTGCTATATGATGTTAGAGATGTTAAATGATCCGGTCGAGCTGAGTAGAGCTTGTGAAAGCCTGGCTCACCGAGCCTAACGAACCAGGCAAGCCTAGACCCCAAAAAGTTTCCAACTTGAACCAACTTGCAAGCCACAAGACAAGCCGAGCTGAGCTAACCTAATGAATTTATTGAGTTGAGCTTACATAAATAAAATTATTTTATATGAATGTGTTATATATATTTTTTAATTTTAGTCATTAAAATTATAATAAATATTTATTATTGTAATGTTAAAATATGATAGACGATAGTGATAGATTGTGTACACGCTTATAAAGGAGGGGTGAATTAAGTGTGCTAATTTTTTTATGCTATAATTAATTCTTTAATTTTAAGTGATTTATCAATAGTTAATATACAAGCAATAAACACAAATATAAAAGAGGTAGGAAAAGAGATGCAAACTGTGTTATTCACGTGGTTCGTCGACTCTGTTCTACGTCTGTGCTCTAAGTTTTCAATTTGGAAATCTTTAATTGTCCAATCTCCCTGATTGATGATGTTTGATTTCATGAATGTCAAACAAACATTTTACAGATTGATTCTTTATGCGTCACCCTTCTCTTGATTATTCACAGGGTGTCACCCTTCTCTTTCGTTTACAAGAATTGCAGAGGAAAACATAATTGAAATAGTTATCATAAATTGCATATAAAAGATAATAGATAGTTGTGTCTAATTTTATATGTAGTTATTCATAAAGTGATGATGCAAGATCATCACCTATTTTGATAAATTTCTTATTGTTGTTCATAGTTATAAAGCAACAAATTAGCAGCTCCAACAACATGCACATAGATGTAAATTAGGGGTGGCTTGTGTGTCCTCTAGCAATCAATCAAGTTCATGTGTTTCTCATTTTATCAATTGATAAATGTAGTTTGAAATGTTATTTTAAGTAAAAATAACAACAGTAGTCCCCGATCTATTATGTGTCGACCTTTGATCAATCTTCATCCAGAGCCGTCTAGTCAGACTTTTACTCCACGTTAAATAATCTTGTACACCTCCTCTTGCATACGTGCCAATACTCACTTTTTGTCACGTTACCATTATTTTAGAAATATTATAAAAAAATGGCATCAGGACCCACATAATTTCTATCTAGTATTTAGATTTGAGATAGACAAAGCATAATAAATAAAATTTTGAAATAATAATAATTAAAAAAAAATACAAAGCCAATTCTCAGAAAGCAAGGCGTTCTCCCATCATTTCCTAATACGATGATTTTCGCCGATTTAACCACTGGATTTTCCCTTACAATAGCTTCCCGCCCCACGGCCTTGTAGTCGTAGCTGCAGTCGTGGCGATCGGAGTACCGATGCTCAAAGCAAAATAGATAGTCGCAATGGCACTGGATCGGTAGATCCCAGTCAACCCAAATCTCTTCCTGCAACCTTGTAATTATGCTCGCGTTAGATAAAGAACGAAATCTCCCTTGCAGGCAAGGAGATCTAGATCTACAACCTATCTCAGACGATGTACTGTGTAAAGCTGAGATTCTAATGGCGGATGATGACGACTGCATGAGGTGGGGCACCCTGGCAGGGGTCAAGGGTGGCTATCAGCCCGCCAGACTCAAGAGCCGACTCACGAGCCCGAATGTGAGGCCTCTCGTTGAGGCCAAAAATCTAAGTTGGCTTGGTTTGTTTTTCAAGCCCAAACCTGACTCTGCTACGGTAAGAGGCCGCGGGGTGGAAACCAGACTGTTAGCCACCTGTATATGATGTATCCAATTTAAGCACTGAGAGAAAGTTCATGTTTAGCGCAGGGCATGATTGGTGTGATGTGATTTTGAGATCTGCTACTCATACATATATGGATATTATCTAATTTACAGCAATTAAGGTTAGGTTGCTTTATACTGACTTTGATGTGGATCCTGTTTCGTTTTGTTGTTGGGTAGATTTATTTACTGTATTAATTCTATGATGTTGATGGAGCAGCGGCTGTTTAATGGTTCCTAGATTTCAGAACCGGAACTAGAGACACAAGGAAGTCAATTGTGGATCTGTTTGGACTTCAAAATAAAAATAAATTTTATTAAAATATATAAATTTAAGGTGGAATTTGAATGAAATTTTATCTGATTTGGATACTTTAATTTTGGGTTTGGCTAAGTTTGAATTGGGTTTGAGTTGGATTTGAATTGCAATTTAACTTCTATGATGTGTTATGACAAGGGAATATAAAAGTAAATTGATGGAATATTTATTTTGTATTGTTAAATTTAGAAATGACAACTAACACTTTGAGATAAAAAAAAGAATTCAGAAAAGGAAATAAAAAGAAGAAGAATGCAGAGAGAGAGAGTGAGAGGAGGAAAATTTAGAAGAGCGGAAGAAGAGAGAAAACAGATAACAAAACTACTTTAGCCTACTTCTCTTTACAAATGGTATTTAAACTATTTACATCCTAACTGTCTTCCATATCAGCAGGATAGCACGCTTATTGTATTACTCTTCTGCCCTCTTTCTTGTGCTTCGCTTGCGATGACTGTAACAAGCACCCATGTTAAACAAACTTTGTCCCCAATGTTGAAATGAAGGAAATTCAGTCGTAATGCGTGAGGAGTCTACCCATGTGGCATTTGAGATTGGATGACCCTCCCACAAAATTAGCCATTGCGTAAGCGTAATCGGAAAGTCCCCTCTTTTAACGACTTGAGTTTGAAGTAAAGCTTGAGGCAATTTGTTTTCTTTATTTGTGTACTATGAAGGCAAAGTGAGTTGAGGGACATGTGTAGAGCCAATGTGCTTTTTTAACAGAGAAACGTGAAAGATCATATGGATTCTAGTTGATTCTGGAAGGGCAAGTTTGTAAGCTACCTGCCCAATACATTGTAACACTTCAAAGGGTGATGCACCCCAAGGTTCTATCATCCGGACCCGAGCCAATAGTCTCATTGGTTATATAATTACTTTATATTTTGCAGGATTGAATAAACTAGAAGAACTTGAGCACAAACCAACGCATGATGACAAGGCTTCTAGACATTTAATCAAATTTTGACCGAGGACAATTAGGAATTTACTTCCATGAAAGCTTAGAGAATGACCCAACAACTATGACCTTAGATAAGCCCACACACTTAATGAAATGGGTGGGTTCAAATCCAATTGGAGAAGAAGAGGAAGCCCATATTTGAAGTCAGAATTCTAAGTCCATATCCTTGGCCAAATTGTGAAGTTCTTCATTTTCTATTTGCTATCTCTTACTTTGGTGAGTCATATCCGAATTGAGCGTTAGTAGGTTTGGTGAGTCATATCCAAATCGTAGCTTGGTGAGTCATATCAAAGCTAGCCTCCATTTTTTTTTTTGGGTGAGTCATATCTAAGTGAAGTGTGAGTGTACATTAATTAACTTGATCCCTCAAGATAACCCTCTCTCCACACTTAGCAAGGCGAGCTAAGTCAATTCCATCAAGAATAAGTCCGAGCACCCCCACGGGTCTCCCTTGTTCCTTCGTTTGTTCCGCATACTTCTAAACCCCCGTTTGGAAACACATCATCGATTGACATTAGTCGATTGCCCAACAGCCTTGAATTGTCTTTGTACATTTTTGGGGCACATCATTTGGTATCAGAGCTTGCAAATTTTCAGGTTCCCTTGCTCCTATTTTATAACTCTGATATTTGGATAATTTGGTCTTCCCTTGTGATGAAACGAGGCTACCAGTAAGCGAGATATTACAGTGAAGGAGAAAATGAGTTATTGGCATCTATCCGAACTTTTAGCAGTTCCGACTTTGCCAAAGACTATTTAGATTGGGAAGGTGAGGTTGACAAAAGTTTTCTATAACTATGTTTTTCGGAAAGGAGCACGGTAAAAATTATTTCTTCAAAGCTTCGAGGAAGAGCTTTAAGATGGTAGACCAAACTAATTTCCTACTGAAAAGAAAACAGAGAAGAAGACATCAACACGTGGCATTTGATGAAGAAATACTTAAAGAGAAAATTTGCCCCATCCGCAAAGAGATTTTCTAAAAGTCAACGATCTAAGCGCCAGGAGTTGAAAGCCATTTTCAGCAAGGTCAATCAAATACTGGACAACATGAGTGATAATCTGACATTGATACAACAGTCTAAATGTTCTTCTACATTACAAGCCGAGAGACATATTGAGGTTATAGGAGAATCCGACAGGACTGAGGAGAATATTGTAGAAGAGGAATGTAAAGATATCTCCTTAGTCACCACCAAAGAGAAAGAAGAAGTCTTAGTCTCTGAGATTGATTTTTCGCATGCTGATCCATTACTAAAAATAAGTTCAGAATTACAGATAGATCCTCAAGGTATGAAGGAAGATTTATTTGAAGAGGGATACTATGAGTCAGAAAACCTCATTGACAAGGATGTTCCCTTAACATTTATTCTCGAAGAAGTGGAAGTATTTGTCAAGGAATGTTGCAGACAAGAGGAACTTTTCTTCTTAAAATGTCATGATCCTCCAACTATCTAATTCTAATGTCATGATCCCCCAACTCTCCAAATTCACAGAGTTGAAATTCCAAAGAAGCCAAGCTACCAGGTACAACAACATCCTACACTAAGAAGTTATGATCAAGCTGATATGAAGAAACCAACACATGGTGTCAAACCAAATTATCCATTTGATCCAGGAGGAGGAACATCAAGAGAAGATAGAGGTGGAAGACTCCCTGGATTTGAGGACAAATCCTTTTCAACCCCGGGAGTATGATGTACCCCAAGGTCCTATCATCCGGACCCAAGCAATAGGCTCATTGCTTATATAATTAGTTGTTATCTTGCAAGATTGAATAAAATAGAAGAATTTGAGCACGAACCAATGCATGATGACAAGGAGGCTCCTAGATATTTAATCACATTTTGACTGAGGACAATTAGAAATTCACTTCCATGAAAGCTTGGAGAATGACCCAACAACCATGGACTTAGATAGACTCACACACTTAATCAAATGGGTGGTTCAAATCCAATTGGAGAAGAAGAGGAAGCCTACATTTGAAGTCCGAATTCCAAGTCCATATCTTCGGCCCAATTGCTCTCCTTAAATGTATTAAGTGGCCTTGGAATTACTAAAAGACTTTACATGTTCCTAGGTAAGCCTCGTCTCACCAAAGAAGGATCTAGAGATGACAATTCATATTCCAAGATGCTCTTATGATTTTCTAGGCTCTTTTCATCTCCCTAGGTGATGAATCTTCCTTCTTTCTCATTTCTCTTCTTCTAAGTAATTAATGTTTGTCTTGGTTTGCTAATGACATTTTCTCTTATTAGATGGTTGGTTATTAGTATCTACTTTATTACTTGCATTGTAACTTATGTCCAAGATGAGTTATATAAACCCTCCTTTGTAATTCAAAAAGGTAATCAACTTTGAAATCAAATACTCGTATATTCAGTTTGTGAAGTTCTTCACTTTCTATTTGCTATCTTTTACTTTGGTGAGTCATATCCGAATTTAGCGTTAGTAGGTTTGGTGAGTCATATCCAAATCATAGCTTGGTGAGTCATATTCAAGCTAGCCTCCATTTTTTTTGTGAGTCATATCCAAATGACGTGTGAGTGTACATCAATTAACTTGATCCCTCAAGTTAACCATCTCTCCACACTTAGCAACGCGAGCTACGTTTATTCCATCAAGAATAAGTCCGAGCACCCCCACGAGTCTCCCTTGTTCCTTTGTTCGCTTCCGCACACTTCCAAAACTCCGTTTGGAAATACATCATCGATTGACGTTAGTCGATTGCCCAACACCTTGAATTGTCTTTGTGCATTTTTGGGACACATCAATTGGTATCAGAGCGTGCAAATTTTGCAGGTTCCCTTGCTCTTATTTTATTACTCTGATATTTGGATAATTTGGTCTTCCTTTATGATGAAACGAGACTACTAATATGCGAGATATTACAATGTAGAAAAAAATGAGTTATTGGCGTCTAAAAATATTTTGGAGTCAGTTTCTGTGTCTGTCTATTCGCCACGAAAACTTGCCGATAAGGTTGAAGTTTGAGATACACCCAATTGCCTACATCGATTTGTCTTTATGTACGACCCTTGTCAGTGTACTTTTGCATCCGAGCTTGGGCTTGAGTATAATTTTGTTTGAGCAATCTATCCATGTGGAACGTATCACAGAGTACAGAATCAACATCAGCAATATCAGTTTGTATATATGGCCCCAAAGCTAATTATTGAAGAGGAAAATAATAAAGAGCTTCAAATAGAGTCATTTGGATTGCAGAGTATTATATCACCATTCAACTAAAGGCAGCCACTTAAACCATTGATTGGGGTGTGTGTGCATCATACAACATAGGTACATTTCCAAACACTGATTAAGCCACTCTGTTTACCCGTCTAATTTTGGATGATAGACTATCAATAAATGTAGCTGGGTGCCAATCGATTTGAATAGAGACTGCCAAAATTGAGAAACGAAGATTTTGTCCCTATCGGTGACTATGTGTTGAGGTAGGCCGTGCAACTTATAGATATTATCCAATAAAACTGTTGCCACATCCATAGCAGTAAACGGGTGTGATAGGATAATAAAGTGGTCGTATTTCGTGAATCTATCAATTACAACCAGAATGCAATTTGCCTTACCCGACAGTGGAAGACCTTCATTGAAGTCCATTGCTATATGACTCCAAGGTTTATCTGGAATTGGCAGCAGTTGTAGCAATCCAGGGTAAGGACAATGTTCATGTTTGCATTTTTGGCAAGTATGTCACTATAACAATATGTTGCGTACCGATGTCGACATGCCTAGCCACCAAAAGAATTGCTTGGCCTTGTGAAGAGTGGCCTGAATACCAGAGTGCCCTCTTGATTGTGAGTCATGAATGGCTTGAAGTAACTTCTAGCGAATGAAACCTAAAGAGCCCAATACTAATTTGCCTTTATAACGGATAATGTTGTATGTAAAAGTGAAGTCTTTTTCCTCCATTGGTTGAATGATAATCTTATTAATTAGCTCATAAGACCACAGATCTTCAGCATAACTATCGATAACCTCCTGAATCCAGGGGGGTTGAATCACAGTGTGTGACTGACAAGATAATGGATCAGAATCCCGGCGTGAAAGGGCATCTGCCACTTTGTTCATACTTTCCTTTTTATGTTGAAAAGAGTAGTGTAAACCTAATAACTTAGTGAGCCATTTCTGCTGTAATGGAGTAGTGATTCTCTATTCCAACAAAAACTTAAGAGAATGGTGGTCAGTTTGAATTATAAATTTGTTACCTTCTAGGTATTGGCGCCATTGTTGAACTGTCGAGACCAGAGCAAGAAGCTCCTTTTCATAAATTGAATAGCCTAGATTTCTGGAATTAAAGGCCTTGCTCATGAAGGCAATCAGATGATGATTTTGCAAGAGTACTACACCCATCCTGCCATAGCAGGCATATGTTTCGATAACAAATTTTTCAAAGAAGTTTGGCAATGCGAGAACAAGGGCACTCGGCATTGCCATTTTAAGAGCCTAGAAAGCATTATCGACTTCATTAGACTAGTGAAAGACATCCTTTTTAAGAAGGTTCATAAGAGGTTTTGCTAGACTTCCATAGCCTCAGACAAACTTTCTATAATATCCTGTTAGACCGAGGAACCCACACAAATGTTTAATATGAGTCGGACATGGCCATTCTATCATAGTTGATATCATGTTGGGGTCTAGTGCTACAACCTAACAGGAAATAATGTGCCCCAGATAAGTAATCTTGGATTGGCCAAATGAACACTTACTCAGTTTTGCAAATAGCGTATTATCACGTAACAGTTGCAAGACTGAACAAAGATGGGAGTAATGATCCTCCAAATTATGACTATAGACCAAAATATCATCGAAGAAGACAAGAACGAATTTTTTGAGGTGAAGCCCAAAAATGAAATTCATTAAGAACTAAAAGGTTGCTGGAGCATTGGTGAGGGTGAACGATATGACTTTGAATTTGTATAAACCATGGTGAGTGTGAAAAGCCGTTT
Source organism: Begonia loranthoides (assembly GCA_022433065.1). Taxonomy (NCBI): domain Eukaryota; kingdom Viridiplantae; phylum Streptophyta; class Magnoliopsida; order Cucurbitales; family Begoniaceae; genus Begonia; species Begonia loranthoides. Next base: position 26,527,024 of record CM039474.1, on the reverse strand, counting down.
TGTAAGAGTCTGTCTGTTTAACTCTGATTTAGTGATAGCCTGATCGAAGGTCGATCTTGGAAAATACGACTAAACCATGTAACTCGTCTATTAGACTGTCGATCAGTGGCATTGAAAATTTGTCTTTAATGGTGATGGCATTGAGTTGACAATAATCCACGCAAAATCGCCGTTGGCCATCCTTTTTCTTTACTAGCAGAACTGGCGATGCGAATGGACTATTACTAGCCATGATTATTCCGTCTTCTAACATCTCTGTCACCAACCTTTCAATTTTGGACTTGTGTGTGAATGGGTAGCGATATGGGTGCAACTAGAAAGGTTTACCACCATCCACAAGCGGAATTTCATGATCATGTTGATGCAGAGGTGGCAACCTGCGTGGAATATTGAAAACGTCTTTGAAATCCTCCAGTAGGAGCTGAATATTATAGGGGGCCGACTATTCGTCGTCGGTGGAGTGAAGTGAAATCTGAGCAGCAATATAATGAAGTTGTTGTTGCACCCATGAAGAAAAAAGAGCAGACTGATACAGTTTTAAGGATAGTCGCTGGTTTGGCAATAGGTAGAAGCATTTCTTGACCATTGTGTGAAATCTTCAAGTAGTCGTTGGGTAGATCAAAAGTCACCTGTGACATGGTTAATCCAGTCTAATCCCAATATCATATCACTTCTTGATATTTATAAGGTATGAACAAAAAAAGGAAACCTTGTGGGTTGTATCCTCCACAATATAGGTGAGTTTACAGGAGTGCTGATCATGGTATCGCCATTGGCAATTGTCACTGGCAAAGAGTGAGGAGAGTCCAGTTCCAACCATAAGTAGGTAATGAGAGTTCTATCCATAAAATTGTGGGTGCTGCAACTGTCAATGAGAATAGAAACAGGAATATGATGAATACAACTTGTAATTCGAAAGGTGAAATAGGTGGTTTGACCAGATAATGCATTGAGGGAGATTTCCATAACCTTAGAGTCTTCAGAAGTAATAATCCTTCAGTTGACTTGGTTGTTGAGTCAAAGGCTCGAGGAGAGTCAACTAGGATGTAGTGCAGCGATTGGTTTTTACACACATGACCCATTGTATATTCTGCATCACATTTGAAACAAAGCCCTAATTTCCTATTGAGCTGCAACTCAGCCTGGGATATCTTATGAAAGCATTGTGGCTTGTGGCCGGAATCGACCAACGTATTAGGGGTGGAAGAACCCAATGTCGTGGAAGGAGATTTGTCCGGCCATTTTGAAGCGATAAATGATCTAGTTGGCTACTGAGATTTCTGCAACGCTGTAATGGCAGTCTCCTGTAGTAGCGCAACCTCAAAAGCGTGCGCCAGAGATTGAGGTCTGGAGATTTTAACCATTGCCCTGATATCTTCCTTCAGCCCACTTGCAAATACCGAAATAAAATAGAGTTCGGCCATGTGAGTAACAAAGAATGAACTAATGCTTTTAATGTTTCAAATATTTCAATATATTCCTTTACTATAGTCAACTGGACTATCTTATTAAAGGATTCAATGACTTCTTCGACTGCAATTGGCGAGAACCTCCTATAGATTTCTATCGTGAATAGATCCCAATCAGCGTTTAAATAATTGGCAGAGAATCCGACAAACAAAACATCAGCCCAATCTTGCAAATATAATTCTACCATCGCGATACGTTGGTCTTCAAATATTTGATGAATTGTGAAGAATCTATTAGTCTTGCGCACCCATTCTCTGGGATTGTCTCCCGTGAAGAAGGGAAAATCAATCTAAGGCACTCGTGATTATAAATTGATTGTCAGGTCGAACACCATCCGCCACCCGTGGAGCTGTTGAGCTTGAAGCAGGAATTGGATCAGCAATAGTTCTGCTCGCTGTGGAAGGGAGCGCAATTGATTAAAAGCTATCATTAGCACATCCATTTTTGTTGTGAGACTTTGATCCACATGGTGATACTTCTGATCGAAATCATCCAATCGATGGAATACAGTTTCCATGTAAGATTTCATTTCATTTTTTAGTCGCTTGATTGTCTCATCATTTGCCTTTGATCTAGTTTCTGCCATTTATCATCCATACTCTGATTCCAATTTGTTATGACAAGAGAATACAAAAGTAAATTGATGAAAGATTTATTTTGTATTGCTGAATTTAGGAATAACAATTAACAGTTTGGGAGAAGAAAAAGAACTAAAAAAAGGGAAATAAAGAGAAGAAGGATCCAGAGAGAGAGGAGGGAAATTCAGAAGAGCAGAAGAAGAGGGAAAACAGATAACAAATGGTATTTAAATTCTATCTATCATAACTGTCTTCCATATCAGCAGGATAGCACGCTTATTGTATTACTCTTCTACCCTCTTCATTGTGCTTCGCTTGCGATGATCGTAACATGATGGAGTTTGTCATTTAGGGTCATTTGTTGAAAGATGATATCATCATCATCACCTCCTACTAGGGTTGCGATTGGATGAAAATAGAATGCTAGAGACTCCATGATTGAAGTAGAACAAAATCTCTCCTTTGCCAAAAGTGAAGTCTTTCGGGTTGGGAGTGTAAAGTTCAAAGTAGTAAACAAGTGCGTTCCTTGAAAATGGAGTTGGAGTTTGTAGCTGTGAGTGTAAGATGAACCCTAATAAGGAGCTTAATAATATCAAACGATAAAGATTGATGGTTAAAGTTGGGACCTTGGAAGGCTAGTATCAGAAATATTTAAACTTTGGGTAAACCCCACCACAACACAAGAGACAGTCTCAACGACAGAATCAAACAGACTACCCATATTAAAATATGTTAAATTAAGGTTGGTGGTATAATACGAGATTATAATAACAACAATGTTATATTTATGATTTAATCTTAGTATTTTATCGTGATAATTGCGGGTAATTTATTATTTGATTTTATTTTATTTATTGGCCGGAATAATAATAAATTATGAAGTTGGAAGTTGACGTGGAACGTAGATACAATACAGGCTTATGGACCAATCATATCATCTCATCTCATCTCATCTCCCTCGTCATTCCTTTCCCTCCCTTCCTCCATTTTCGCTCTTGCTCTGTTTCTCTCTCTCTGTCTAAAGGTCTGACACTTTTCCTGCAAAAACCATACGAACCTTTCTTGTCTCTTCCTTCCTCTGCCTTGTCCATTACTCTGCCCTAAAAGGTTTCTTCCTCCCAAAAGCGCTCCCCCTTTCGATTCTCTCTCTCTCTCCTCCCTCCCCTCTATTATCATGCTCGGCAGCTTAGTTTTTCAATCCCCTGTCAGTTCAAATCCTGCTCCGTCCTCTTCCATGAAGGCGAAACGCGCCGATCGGGATCCCCTCGATTCCTCCGTCGCCGATCACTCCGTCAAAAGGCAGAACGCCGGAGTTAATTTTCAAGGCGGGACTAGTGTTTCCGGGGATCAAAGCGTCGAGGATCGCGAAGAAGAAGAAGAGCACCGGCTGAGAGAAGAGGCGGAGCCGCTTCTCGACGGAGAGACGACCGGGTTGAGACTTTTGGGGCTCTTGCTACAATGCGCCGAGTGCATAGCCGTGGATAATCTTCAGGAAGCTACCGACCTCTTGCCGGATATCTCCGAGCTCTCCTCGCCATTTGGTTCCTCTCCGGAAAGAGTTGGCGCGTACTTTGTGCACGCCCTTCAGGCGCGTGTGATAAGCTCTTGTTTAGGTTCTTATTCGCCTTTGACGATCAAATCTCTTAATCAAACTCAGTCTCAGAAAATCTTCAATGCTTTTCAATTCTACAACTCCGTCAGTCCGTCGATCAAATTCTCACACTTCACGGCCAATCAAGCGATTTTCCAAGCTTTGGACGGCGAGGATCACATCCATATAATTGACCTCGACATAATGCAAGGCCTTCAATGGCCGGGATTGTTCAACATCCTCTCCTCCCGATCGAAGAGGATCCGGTCAGTGAGAATTACCGGCTTCGGATCGTCTTTTGAGCTACTTCAGGCAACCGGAAGGAGACTAGCGGAATTTGCGATCTCTCTACGGCTGCCATTCCAATTTCATCCATACGAGGGGAAAATCGGAAATCTAACCGATCTGAGCCAACTGGAGGTTCGGCAGAACGAGGCTACGGTGGTACACTGGATGCAGCATTGCTTGTACGACATAACGGGGAGCGATCTTGGAACGTTGAGATTGTTGACTTTGCTGAGACCGAAATTGATCACCATCGTTGAACAGGATCTCACCCACGGCGATAGCTTCTTAGGGAGGTTCGTCGAGGCGTTGCATTATTACAGCGCGTTATTCGACGCGCTCGGGGATAGTTTGAATGCAGACAGTGTAGAGAGGCATACGGTGGAGCAGCAGCTGTTCGGGTGTGAGATTAGGAACATTGTGGCCGTGGGTGGCCCCAAGAGGACCGGAGAGGTCATGGTGGAGAGGTGGGGGAATGAGCTTAGACGTGTCGGATTTCGACCTGCTTCCCTCGCCGGAAACCCTGCTGCTCAGGCGAGTTTGCTGCTGGGGATGTTCCCTTGCAAAGGGTACACTTTGGTTGAGGAAAATGGTTGCTTGAAGTTGGGTTGGAAGGATCTTTCTCTCCTCACCGCCTCTGCTTGGCAGCCAGTCGATTGAATTACGGTGGTGGGATTTCGACAGTGCTCAGAGAATCAATCAAATGAGGGCTTGGTTCATTGGTTGGAAATAGTACCCACTCATCAAGGACGAAAATGATTCGACAAGACTGAGGGATTGACGAGTTTTTGGACGACAAGGTTTGTGTCATTAAATTGAATTACACTTTTGCTTTTCAGGGTTTAGGAATACGTTGAACAGAATATGAATGTGAATTCTGGTGTGGCAAAAGCAGGTACTCTTCACTTTCTTTGCTGTTATTCTATGGAGGATCAAGAAAAATATGCAGTTTGACCAACCCATTCTATTAGTTTCTTCATTTTCTTTTTCTATCCTAGTTTTCATGATGGATGACAATGACATGATTGAGATAGTAGAAATATATTGTAGTCTTACAAGAGTGAAGAAGTAAGAAAGGACAAACAATGGCGTGTGACGATGCATAATAGAGTGAGTCTTTGTTGAGGAAGAAGATGAATGATGGGGAGAAATAGAGAAAAGTAAAGTAGGGT
>CM039474.1:26305598-26521530 GCA_022433065.1 Begonia loranthoides | reverse complement strand
GGGGGGGGTGCACATGTGAAGGTGATCAAGGTCCAGGAAAACCCAAGCCCCAGCTCATGTGTGAGTCAAGAGTCCACGAGTCAGACAAGACAATCTTCGTGCTCTCTGCTTCACATTCGCTTCAACTTATGCCTTTAGCTTTATCATTGACTCCTGCTTCCAGCTAGCATTTACACTAAACAGATGACAGTTTGGCCTATTTCTCCATTGTTAGATCATTTATTTTAAATGCTAGTCTTGAGGAACAGCTCAGTTAGTGAGTCTTTTCATTGAGTTTCTAATTCCAATCCCCCTCCAATGGCTAGTGGAAGCATTATTGTGAAGGCATTTACTGTTTAAGCCATCTATTGAATAGTGTGTTTGGAAGAGACAATTGAAAAAAGTTAGAAAAGGGAAAGGAGGGAGTGGGATCCAAGAAAAAGACAAATTAGAAAAAAGAAGCCTGCACACATGTGTAATTCGTCTTCTCTTCTTTCTTAGACGTAGCTTTCAGCTTGGAAAGAATAATAGAGCAAGGCTGTCAACTCCCTGTAAAAGGCGTCCCTGACTTTGCATTCAATTTGCCTTCGATTCCTTTTTCTAATATTCCATTCTCCATCCCCAATTACTGGTTAAACTTCCAGTAGAGGATGCCATTTTAGTAGGCCAGTGTGTGATTTAATTGGTGACTACAAACACTTGTTGCCTAAACACAGTTTCCAAAGAAGATCACGATGAGCATGCAATTTGATATAAATCCAGTTAAAATAAAGAAAAATTGGAAGAAATACTTGAATGCAATTTACCCTCTTCCCAGGCAGGAAATAGGTGGGTGGGACTCAGTCAAAACAAACAATCAAAGCTTGAAACAATATACAAACAAGCTTTCATCTTTGTTTTCTATTCATGATTTCTCTGTTAAAATGCCAACAAGCCAAATAATCGAAAAAGGAATTCGCGGTTGGAAAACTAATATCGTTTCCCAAGTATTACGCCAATGATCACTGACACCAGAGCTACTGCCAGGATGAATTTCAGCGTCCCAATCGAAGAAACCTCTGCAGTTTGAGCCACCGTCTCCGATGCTAATGAGGTTGCTTCTGCTTTCTTCTTCTGCTTCTTCCTCTTGGTCGGAGAAGTAACGGTCGATCCATTTCCTATTTCTCTCCATTTTACTTCGACTCCATTTACCTGCAGTTATAAGTTGTCAGAATAAGGTATGTAATTTCACTGAAGTTGAGATACACAGACAAGCCGGAAAAATCCGACCAAAAACTAATTGAACGTACAAAACAGAAGGTTGATATGGTGGATCGGAGCATGAACTGACCTTTTCCGGTGACTCAAATTCAGCAAGATGTAATTTCTGCTCAAGCTCTTTGATTTGCTTCTCTAGAAGCTCAGTTTCTTTTTTCTTAGCTTCCAGCTCGGCTTGAGAACCTTCCTCTCCAACATCTCGATCCATTTCTTTTCGAGAATCAGCCTCTTTCTGCCATTAAAAGAAGACCATACAATTTATCTTTTTCCGTCTTGCAAATGTGCCGAGACTAAAAAGAACATGGGTATACCTCTGCTTTCAGTTGAGCTTCGGATGCTTTCAATTTTTCTTCCAGTTCTTTGATAAGAGTTTCCAACCCAGATTTTTCTTCAATCTCAGCCCTCAGAGTTCTTATTTCAGAAAGTAACGAATCCTCATTTTCTTTCTGCTGTTTGAGTTGTCCTTCCAACTGCTCTATAGTTGATTGTAGTTCCCTTTTAGTATTTTGATGGGTTATATTGAGAAGGTTGTTTTCTTCCATGACGGAAGATATCTGCAGGACGAAAAAGACATGCTTAGATATAAGCATATACTGACTTGAAACGTCTCACAATTTGGCTGCAAACCTGAGATTGTAAGCTTTGCTCCTCAGAAGTTAGCTTCTGGGTCAAGTCTTCGATCCATCTTTCAGAGCTATGAATTCTGCCAACTGCATCACCTCGACCATTTTGGGCAGCCGACAACTTCTCCTGATATTCAATCGATTTGGATTCATACACAGCCATCTCCTGAGCAAGCCTCATATTTGCCTCGGCTAACCCCACATTTTCCCTCTCTAATTGACTCCCCTTGTTTTCCAACTCCACTACAACGCTTTCGAGGTGCTTCAACTTCACGAGAGTTTCTTCCATCTGAGCCCTGAGAAATTCAGCATTCGAAGAAGCTTCCTGGGCATGTTCTTCAAAGATCGTTAGCTGGCATTCTAGCGTTTTTAGCTTTTCGTTCAAGTCATTTGCTTCTCCGTCTCTCTGGTTGTACCTTTGAAGGGCTTCCCTTAATTGGGTATCGGCTTCAATGGATCTCGAGTGGTTCTCCATCATTTCCTCACTGGTGCTTTTATGAGAAACGATCGGCTGTGAAGCCATTTTCTTCTCCGAAAGAGCGGAGCTGAGTAGCTTTTCGAGTTCATCAACCTTGCTTTTTAGCTGAGTATTTGTATATACCAACAGTTCATTCTCAGAGGTAAACTGAGAAGCCTTACTTTCAACTTCCAAAATCTGTCTCTTCTGTTCTTCATTTGCGCTTTCTAGAGAAGCCGATTTCGTTGAAGTTTGATACAGTTCGTCTTTCAAAGCTGCAGATTTAGCGGCAAATTCAGATACCTGCTCTTCGTAAATCTTGACTTTCTCCTCAAGATCTACCAGCTTCTCTGAGAGAGATTTGGCATCAAAATCCCTGCCAGTGAAGTTTGTCATTACTTCTTGCAGCTTAATTTCCGACTCCCTTGTTGACGATTCGTGCAAGAGTTGAAGCTCCGAGTTTCTAGCTGTACTTTGCTCTAGTTGCTCCTCTGTCGATTTAAGTTTTTCGATCAGCTCACTCTCCCTAATTCTAGAAGCCTCTAGATCATTCTCCGTCCTTTCGATCTTCCCCTGAGCTAGATTACGTTCATTCCTCAGCATTTCCAGTAGATTTTCCGACTCAGCCAGCTTCTTTCTGGGAGTTTCGACGGCAATTTCTAAATGTTTCTTCTCTTCCGTAACGATATTCAACGACTGTGTTGATTCTCTTTCCTTGTCGTTGGCAGCAGCCAATGCAACTTCAAGGCTCGATGCTCTTGCTTGGAATGCTTCGAGTTCAAACAATGTTTCAGACATTTTGTCATAGTATTTCTTGGACTCTGCTTTGACATCCTCGCATTTCTTTTCCAAGCTGCTTTTTTGTTCTTCGAGTTCTTGAATCTTGTTCTTCTCAGCTTCAAGTAGCAACTCCGTTTCCCCAACTTTGGTTTGAGATATCTGAATCAAATCTTCAAGTTCAAGATTTCGCTGATGGGTCGTGTTTGCTCTGTCCTCGTGTTCAGTAAACCTATCGAAGCTACTCTTTAAATCGTTCTCCAGTTCTAAGTGGCGCAATGATGAGTCGTTAATGGCAGATTCTAGCTCGACTATCTTCGTCTTGTATTCCTCATTTTGAGAAATCAGTTGCTGTTTTTCTTCCTCAACACCTTTCAACATGGCATTGAGATCACTTATTTTCGCGTAAAGTTCTTTCAGTTCTCTCTCTTCCACTGCCGTTTCTGAATCTCCGATAATTTGCTCGAGCTCCAGATTCTTCTGAGTGGCTGTTTTTGCTGCAGCTCCGGATTGAACGTAGAGTTCTTCGAGAGCCTTCAATTTTTGCTGCAGCTCTGAATTGTTGGACATAGTTTTAGCTAAAAGAGAATCTGACTTGCAAAAGTTTTCATCAGAGACCTTCAGTTTTTCCTCGAGATCGCCGCATAACTCTTTCAGCTGATTCGCAGTTTTTGTAAGATTTTCGACGTTTTTTTCAAGTTCTTCTTTTTCTTTGATTGTTACACCCAATTCGGCCTTCATGGCCGAGATCTGTACTTCTTGAGTCTCCATCTTCGCCTTAGTATCTTCCAACTCAGAAATATTTGACCTCAAATCCTCTTTGGACGATGCAAATAGAAATTCAATGGCCGACATATCTTCCTTAATCTGAGAATCCGAGGCCTTCCTCAGCTCCAAATCCCGAGTAAGCTCACTGACTAAAGCTTCGAACGATTCTTTCACCTCCATCAACTCCTTAAGCTGCGATTCTTGACCCACCAACGCCTCTTTCAAAGCGTTGAGATTGAGTTCCAACTCCTCGCACTTTTTGTCGCTCTCCTCAAGCTTCTGTTTCGAAACTGAAACATCGTCCTTTAGCCTCGCGTTTTCGGATTCGGAGTGGTTCAGAGAAGAAACAAATCTTTCGATTTCAATCTCTAGCTCTCTGGCCTTCTCTTTTGCTTCCAACAGCTCTCTGTCTGAACTCGTTGACGTCGAAAAAACGATCGGTGGGACGTCCTCACCGGATCCTTCTTTAACGTCGAGCAATTCCTTCTCCACCTTTATGAACTCTCCATCCAATGCACTTTCCTCCTCTTCCTTCTTACCATCTTCATCTGGAAGCAAATCTCCATTTGTCACCTGCTGGTATTCATCAGCATTCACTCCCATACGATAATAATCAAAACCTACTCTCTCAACGTAGATAACGCTCACCTTAATGGTATGATCATCCCCGACATGGTGGACAACCTTGTTGACGGCAGCTTCCGAACCCAAAACTGTATCTTCCATGGAAGCACCTGTCAATTTGTTCATCCCATTCATAGTTAACGGCTGGATAAGCGTAGAATAAGTTATAATTGGAGCGAATTTGCGCGAGTGTGTATTTAAGGATAATTTACTAAATATGATTGGATGTTATGTTTGTCCAAAACAAATATTTACATTTTAATGTAACGTTCATTCACTTATGGAGTAAATCAATAAATAAAATGACACGTGATTAAGTGTAAAGGTTATTGTGGGCCTGGGCCCCAGGAAGAAGTCAGCAGCAATCAGCATACACTTGAACAGACTATATAATAATAATAATTGTCGTCCCTAAGCCCTACATCTTCCTGATGGATCGCATCACCAGGTTTTTGTGGGACCCAGAATAACAATATTGTCATTTAATTACGATTTTGCCACACAGAACACACCGTAAAAAAGGCCGATTGGATTTGCTTGCATGTTCCGGTTTTCCAACTACAAATCTTTACACTAAGCCTTCAGCATTGATTCTCATTCTAATTTTTTGAATCAAATTGAAATAAATCAAATGAAAAGCCCAAAAAAATTGATCGTGGAACAGCGTAATAGTTGATCTGATTCACATCAGAACAGAGCAAGATCGAATAACAGAGCATTCATGGTTGATTTATAGAGAGAGAGGGAGAGAGAAATAGAGTGTTCGATCAAAAAATGATTTAAGACCTGCAAACAATAAAAAACCAGAAAAAAAAAAAAAAGAAGGGCAAACGAGAAAGAAAAGATGACGAGCAGACAGATAGAAGGATCAAAATCACAGAACCCAAATTTGAAGATTAGTCAGGGAATGCTGACGATTGCTTGACTGAGAAAGTCGGTAGCCTCTGCTCTTGCGAAGCGTTTTCTTGGGTTTCTGAAGACGGGAGAATGGAAGGGGGGAAGGTTCAGAGAGAGAAAGAGCGAGCCAGAGAGAGGGAGAGAAATTGTGTTTGGAGATTGAAGGGTGATATTTTAAGTATTGCTGGCCGTTGGGGGGGGGAGAGAGAGAGAGAGGGAGGGAGAGGGATAGGGAGAGAGAGATGGGAGTCTGGTATACAGTTTGTGGGCCTGAGGTCCATCCCAGCACACCAAGAACTCACCCATCTAGTGCTTCCCATGAATGACACAAAAACATAACTTAAAAAGGTCTGATGCCCGAGGTGTAGTATGTGTGGTCGATTTTTGCCACCATGGTTGGGCTAATATGTTCTTATCATTCATTGGCATTGTTGTATATTGATAACATATGTGTTATAACAATTCAGCTCAAAGAGGATAGGTGACGAAAGAAATTTTTAGTAAATGGGCTTGGAAGATGGTTGTGTGGACTGGGGAGTGTCAATAGTCGTTGGTCATCAAATGACAAGGTTTAGCTTTTACCAAATTTTCTATTCTTCTTTCTTCTCTTAATTAGGACTTAGGAATTGTTAAATGGTAGTAGTGGGTTTGGTTAATTTTTTTTCTATAATCAAAATAAAACTGAATCGGTTTTAGAATTGAACCAAAGTTAAATCCATTTTTTGTTTTTTTTTTGTTCTTGGGTTTTTGTTTTGGTTTGAGTTTCGTTTATGCTCATTGTTGGTCTATTTTGGGTAGAATTGAGTAGTTTTTGGTTACTCTTTCTAACACCCGAGAAATTTGATAGACGGTCGCATATTTTACAATGATGTTTAAGATTCAAGGGTTAATTATTGTTTTGGATTAAGTTGGAATTATTATGAAGGAATAAAGTGAAAATATAAGGGTTTATGAGTGAAGATTATGAATATTGTTTTGGTGTTAAATAATTGTTTGATTGGATGGTAATAACTTGGTAGATTTTAGAGGTTCGAGTTTGAAACTGAAGGTTTTGTGATGGTGCAGACGACTAGGGGAAGAAGTGTGGTCGTCCGAACTTGGAGATCTTACGAAAGTTTCGGAAGCTCAGGTGTCCGCGAATGCAATGGTATCTACGGACGCATACAAACATCAAGATGATTGTATGAAATTTAGAATGCTCTCAGATAGTTTTGCGGTCAACCGAAGTTTAAGTCGCAGTCGACCGGATCACGGAAACTCATAAGGTAAAAAAGAGAAGCGGACGTATTGGTGTCTGCGGCAGATTTGTGTGTATCCATGGGAGGTGTTCGATCGTCCGGAGATTAAGTGGTAGTCGACCGAGATAAGGCAAAAAGATCAAAACTAAGAAGCTCTAAGGTTGTCATGCGGTCGCCCAAACTGTATTTAGCGGTTCACCAGTGAGTGACAAATCACCAAAAACCTTCTAAGAGATGGCGTGTCATGTTGTGTTATTTACCATGATAAGTGTCATGCTTATTTAAAATGGGAAAGAGAAGTTTGATATCTCATAAGACACTTGGAAGCATCATGCAAAGTTTATGACATCTTAAGGAGTTGAGTCGCCACTTAGAACCTCTATAAATAGAAAGCTTGGTTCTTCAATTGAGCCCACAACTTGGAGATCCTTCCTCTTAGCTAATTGAAGGTTAGTAAGTTCTCTTTTTAAGTATAAGTGGTATTAAGAGTTTGTTATGTTTATGACTAGAAGGATAATGATAAATTTGATATTATGAAATGATGTTTGAAATCTAGTTAAAAGGATCACAAAATTGGATTTCATACTAAAGTTTTATGATTTAAAAATACATATTTATATCTTAATAGCATGCTAGGGACAATTGATGGACGAAATTCTCAAATAAAGTGATGTTTGTACCCTTAATATCACGTTTGGTTAAAAACTGGGAGAATCTGACCAGTTTTGGGTTTGATAGCACTGAACAACCTTAATGATATCCAATTTAGAAATTGTTTAAGTATGTTGAAATAGACACTTCGATGGAAGTGTGGGCGTTGGAATCAAGTCATTTGGGCATATATAAGAAAATTATGATTTTTGAAAGTTGATGATAAACTATAAGATAAAATCGGCTATTGGACGAGAACAAGGTTCTGTTTAGATGTTTTATCCATGACAAAAATGTTTGAATTTCTAAACTAATTTTGTGTAATAATAAGTATCATCTAAGGGAACTATCAGTTCAAGAATCACTCGAATTGGAAAAGTATACAAAAAGTTATAAATATTAATGTAAATGTGTATAGTTGGATACTAATGTATGTTTGTAACATGTTTAGGTCTTCTAACTCAAGGAAATAATTCATAGTTTTTGTGAATTATGCTAAGACTCCAAGATAAGTAGTGGTTGCATGTACTTGGCTTAACGTCTTTCATCACAAGATGCTAGGATTTTGCGTAATATGATAATGATGTTATGATAATATGTTGGTGATATTATTGTTCTAGGATGTGCTATGTTGAGTTTTGACTTGATAGTAATAATGATTATCATCATATGTTGTTCGATGATGCTCAAGGATGTGTTATGATTATGCACTCATGTTCACGCGTAATGTTTTCCAAGAAAATAACGAAAATATTTTATATGCATATGTTTTCAAGTAAGAAAGATGGAAATGGAAATGAATGTACCTAAGAAGCTTTGGCGATACGGTTGTGGAATTAGTGCACGCCTATAGAGGGGGGGTGAATTAGGTGTGCTAACTTTTTCGTATGATATTTGTTATTCTAAACCCTAAGTGATTTATCAAAAATAAACAAGCAAGCAATCACAAATATAGGACGGATAAGAGTTAGAGAGATACGACACCGAGTTTGTTCACACGGTTCAGCAACCCTGGCTCACGTCCACGCTCCAAGTTTCTGACTTGGAGATCCTTAAACTCAATAAACTCCTCGGTTATTGTTGATTGGACTTCACAGACATCAATCAAGCCTTTACAATGACTACTGCACAGCGTCACCCTTCTCTTGACTGTTCACGGGGCGTCACCCTTTGTTTGCAGTTTAAAAGTGCAAAAAATTTAAATACAACTTAGAACCTAAGCTCTCCAAATATAAATTTCAAGTTTAGGTATGAAAGAGCTAGTTCTATTCACTCATTTGAATATTGAGAATCGTGTAGTAAATTTGTCAGAGCTTCGCTATGATTCTCGCGTTGTTAGAGTGAGTTTTGGAGAGTCTTCTATATATAGACTCTGCGCGACCGGTCGACCATTTCCATTTTGGTTGACCGCCATTCAACCATTGGAACTAGCCGTTGCGTTATACAGGTTGACCAGTCAACCACTTTCTTCACGCCGGTCGACCACTTCTTCACATTTTAGAAACTCGCTTCGACTCTGTCCATTCTGCAGTCGATCAACCCATCTGTTGTAGACATGACAAGCAATCTGTCTTATGTTGTGGTTACCATTTCTTCACAGGTCAATCGCTTCTTTAGTAGTTCCAGAACTGGAGCAGTCTGTCATTTTGATCGGTCGACCATTTCCATTTTGGTTAACCGCTTCTTCAGTTCTCCAGAAATTTTGTCGACCTTCACTTCTCCGAAGTTGACCTATTTGTTCATTTTTGCACTTTCTCATTTTTCTAAGTTCCAAAGATCAACATATAAGCTATAAGGACTTAGGCAAACATGTTAGTAAACATTAATACCCGTATTAAGTGTAATGACTCGGTTTTTCGTAATTCCTCAAAATGCGTCAAATTTAAAACTTTTTAAAAACTCCTTTTTAAAATGGCATCAGAGTGCCAAACCGGACCGTTAAAACCCTTTTCATATAAAATCATCGCGGAAGCGTTATAAAATCTTTATGAAAACATAACGGATTTATCAAGACACAGCGGAAACATAAACAATTCGTTTGACAAGAAGAGATTTATTAAGAGAAAGATTTATCCGAGAGAAAATCTTAACAGTTACATCCAATCACAAACTACACGAAAGTTGCCCCTTTTTCATGGGGATTTACCCATCACAGAGATGCACAGAGGAACAGAACGAATTTCATATATCCCTTTTCTACTCAATCCAGAAACAAGATCGAACATTATTCCAGTTCGTCTCCATTTTTGTGAAACTATTCCTCAAGCAAGGCAGCCGATAAGTCATCGAAGGGTTTGTGTGAATAAAGGAATGGTCAAAATGACTCATTTGAAACTTTCCCACGGTGATAAAATATCTTTCAAAGAAAATGACGCAAGAATCCGCGGTGAAGAAATAAAGAGATATTTCTATATCGAAATATCAGTTGAAAAAATCATAGGAAAATTCCTTGATCACCCGGTAAGAATGTGGAGAAGAACTCAAACTGAATGGCTCGTTTGAGAAATGAAAATTAACAATTAAATATCACTTAATTACAATTGTTTTCTCTTTTACTCTCTTTATGCCTGGCCAACCACGAGTCGCGCGCGTACAAATCCTTCATCATTGCTTTTTGATCTATTAGTCGTCTACTCGTATGAGTACCTACACCTACACTGAAAGTAAACTGTAAGCCCAAAGGCTTAGAAAGAAAAAATGTTTATGCAATATGATATGCCTCTTTTTAGTCCCTTTTAGAATGTTTATGCAGAATTAGTAATTTAACGGAAGCATGCTCAATAATTAACTAATGGAAACGTGCTTAACAAACAATTAACAGGAATATGCTTGATCTATAATCACAAGGTATCAAGCTAAACTAATTATACATGCTCATCTAAACAAGACGAAATATAAACATGCTCAACAACAATAGAAAACAGTGACATGCTTAATACTCTAATACAATTGAAACGTACTAATAAATTGAAACGAACTAATAACGGAAACATGCTCGATTCCATAACTAAACTACTTACGCATGCTCATCTACATTAACCGAACATAAACATGCTTAATAACTACTGCTGGAAACATGCTCAATGAATTGATACAAGTGAATCACGAAACATGCTTGACAAGCAATAGAAAACAATGATGTGCTTAATAATCAAACTCAAACAATACGGAATCATGCTTTCTAACAATTTATGTAAACATACTTAACAAGCAATTCATGGAAACAAGGTACACAATTGGCTAACGAAAACATGCTTAATAAATAACTAATAGGAACATGCTTGATTTATCATTTCACAATTACAAGCTAAGAATAACTCTACATACTCATCTAACGAAACAAGACGTAAACATGTTTAACAACATACTTCTATTCTAATTAATTAAACAAACTTGGATTGATTTATTAGTTAAATTTGACATACTAGAATTAGTCATAGATTAAACATGCTCGAATTGTTTAAAGGAGTTCAAATGAGAAATTACCTTCTACTTGATTAAATATGCTTTTATTAAAATCAATTAAACATGCTACAACTAATGGTCTAGTTAATTAAATATGCAAGGAATTTCATTTAGTTAAACAAGCTCGGTTTAGTTAATTAGGCTAAACATGCTCATCCGATTATTACTCTAATTAATCTACACATGCTTGATTAACAAAACAAATTAAGCATTAACCACTAGAAAGCTAAGCAAACAATACGATGAATTATATAGGAAGCTACAACAATTGAATATAAAAAGTTATACAAAATAGAAGGAAAATCTCTATTCATTAATGGTCATACGTGCATATCATGTCATCCTTCATTTTGTCATTGTATCCTACAACTTAACGTCATCAGTTATCATTCGTTCGTCACATCTCTATCGAAGTGAGCATTGGTAGTAAAAGAGAAGAATTATATTTCCTAACCAGTACCAAGAAACGATCAACATTATAAACTAGATTTCACAATGCTAAATTAATCTATCTACACATGCTTATTTAAATAAAACAGAACGTAAACATGCTTAATGAATCATATACGGAAATCTACTTAACAAATTATAATTAGAAATGTGCCCAACAATTTAATATAACGAGAAACATGCTGAACTAATTGATGTTAGTTAAATCTAGAGCATTTATAGCTCCTAACCAGAACCAAGAAACAACAATAAGCATTACAAGGAATTCACTGCAATTAAAACAGTTCACAAAATCGGATCCCTAGCTTATGCAGTTCATAGCTCATTCATGCTTATCACATCATCCTCCAATCTTCTATTCATCATTCATTCCATCCTCAGGCATTCCATTTCAACATTCATAATAATGATATGTACAGAAAATTAAACAACACAGCAACAAGATATAAATCAAAGAAATTTTGCAAGGAATTGACAACAATACATCTAGCACAACACACACACTACTTGCGGGTAGGGCCTCTATTGGCCAAGACTTAACTCAATTCCTTACCTCGAAACTTTATTGCGTATTCGTACTTAATCTTTATGCTTCTTCTCTTTCAACACCTTCATAATTAAAAGCATTTATCATAAACCTAATCAATTAATGACCATTTAACTACAACAAAACATATTCCTTTACATGCTTGTGAGACATGCATAAGAGCCCAATAACTTCAAGCCACTAACTAAACCTAATTCTTTTCATTTTCCTTCAACTACATTTGCATAACATAAATTCCCCATCATTAACTTCGTAGTTCCATTTTGTACCAATAGCTAATCAACAATCAACAGAGTAGATCACAACAATTCAAGCCTTGACAGAAAACAATATACTTTACAGAATCCATTGTCCAACAGCATATCAACAACCCATACACATAATCAAAAGCAGAAACCCAACAGATTCCATCCAATAAACTCATTCAGAAATCCTTCACTGAATAACTCAACTAACTACAGCAATCCAAGATAATATCTAATATCAACGTTGGGCTAACATCATAAATAGAATCCAAAGACTGAACAACAGAGAAGAACACTCACCAGCAGACAGGGCAGACCCGAAGCAAGTCCAGGAGCTCCAGACCCTCTATCGGCTCATCACACACACTCTGCCTTCCCTCCCTATCAGTTTTTCTTCTACCTTATCAATTCATCAGAGAGCACAACACCATTCCCTGCCATCTCCACTTCTTCGCATGTCCCCGCCATCACCACTCCTCCAAGCGTGTCCACGCATGACCCACGGTCGATTTCATCAGAACAAAACCAGAGGAGAAAGGATCGGTTCGGGCTGAATCGCAAACTGGACCCAGCTGCTCCGCCCGACCGCCGGCTCCAACCATCGACTCGAGGCTGGAATCGCAGCCCCATCCCGATGCCAAACCTCCTCTTCCGATCACCGTCCTTGCCGTCGCCATTCCATCGACGCCGACATCTCTAGTCACCCAACACCGCACCGAAGACCCGAGCCCCAAATCCCGCGACCCGATGCCAAAACGTTGCTCCAACCCGCGAGATCCACCGGCACAACCAGCTTGGAGTCGCCTCGCGACGTCGCCAACACCGTCGCCGTCTCTCGCCCTCTCTCGATCTCCTTCTCCTTGCTCTCGTCTTCACTGTCTCGCCGTCTTCCTTTCTCTCTCGTTCGGGTCTCACTCGCTAGAATGGCCAGAGGCCATTCTCCTCTTAACACGCTGGACCGGTTCAAGGATGAACCGGTTCAAGGATGAATCGGTTCAGCCTCCTCCTCTCACTTTCTCCCCTTTATTCCTTCATTAATCCAATAATTCAATTTATTCTTCCTTTAATTAATTCCATAAATCTTCTCATTTCTTCTTTCATTTTAATTCCTTCCAAATTATATATCCCAACATTATAATTTAATTCATTAAATTAATATTAATTTTAATTACATTAATTTTCATAAATTATAATTTAACGAATACGTCCTTGGTAATACCCCGATAATTATCCAATTAATCCAATTATCCCTAATTACTTTCCAATTATCTTTATTAAATTCTGATATATAAAGTCGGGGTATTACATTAAGAGTATTTTTAATTAATATAAATAACGTATTTACAAATATCAATAAATACAAATTAAACAACTTAATTATACATATAATACTGTCATCATCAAAACAAATAGTCTAATGCTTATTAGACCAACAACGGTACCATTGGAGCTTTGGGAGGTTGATTCCCCCATTGGAGCTTTGGTGGGCTTGTCCTCCAATAATTTTTAGCTTTGGTGTCGTGTCCCAATGTCAAGATGAAAAACAAGAATGAACGAAAGAAAAGAAAAAGAAAAAAAGAAAGATTGAAAACAAAAACGAATACGAATTTTTTTTATGAAAGGTGCATATTATGTTTTATATGATGTATTACTTGCTGAGCGTTAGACTCATTGATGAATCTTGTGATGTAGGTAAAGAAATTAGATGACAAGACTCGTTATAGATAATCAGGTAGTTGATGGCGCATACTCGTGAGGAGCGCTTGAGGTTGTTACGACGAATTTGACTTGTGGGGTGACTCACATTTTGTGTAAAGAGATTTGCAAGTAATATTGATTTAGAAATGTACTTTTGCACTTATTTTACACTCTCATGGAACTACGTTAATAAATTTTATGATGACCAAATTATTGAAATATTACAATGTTTAAAAAAAAAATCTTCTGCTACACTAAAAGTTTTCTAAAGAATTATTTCAAAAGGTATGTGTATTTTATGAAAATGAACTAAAATTTCAGAGCGTTGCACTTTTTTACTTTTTATTTTTGTAAATTATGAAAATTTAAAAAAAAATTCTATAAATATATAGCACTGTTTTTTATTGTAAAAAAATGGTTATGAGAATCAAACGGAAAAAGTTTTTTTTTAATTGGTTTGATTATGAAGTTTGTTTTTCAAAAGTTGGAATCAAATACGAAACAGAAAAAGAAAAATGTTGAAAACATGGGATCCCGTGATTTACGTAGAAAACTCTTTTGAGAAAAAATCCATAGGAGAAATTCATAATCAGAAATCAAAGTACAATCGCGAGTTTTGTGACTCTATCTTATATGAATTTATAGAGAAACAAAATCCTAAATGAGATGTACAATGTGGGTCCAACTAACCCAGTCCAAATAGAATGCGAGTAGGGGTGGAAATTGGTTCAGTTTGAACCGGGTAACAGAATTGAACCGAACAGTTTTAGCCTGTTCGGTTTGGGTTTGTTAAGAAAAAAAATTGTATTATAATAGAACCGAACCAAACCGATATTTTTTGGTTTGGTTCTTGGTTTTAAATGGGGAGAACCGGATAACTGAAAACTGAATCGATCAATGTAAAAAAAATCAAAACCTGCTGCCTGCTCCTGCCCTACTGAACTCTGACTCTCTCTCAACTCTCATCTCTTTGGCTGCAGAACTCGTTGCACTCTCTCTCTCTCTCTCTCTCTCAGTCTGTCTAGCTGAAGGTGAAAATGGGCGAGAAGCATATTTTTCACATTCTAAGTAACTATTTATTTCGATTATCAGAGAAGCTTTTGAGAGATTTCAGTTCCAAAAGGGAAAAGCAGTCTCTTAGGGCTTGAAGCTTAAGGCATTACTCATATGTCTGATTTTGGGTTTCAGCTGCTTTGTGGTTTTTCTTTTTAGCATAGCATTCACATTTTTCATCGATTGTGAAGCAAGAAGTTCAGGGGAAGAAATCGAATCTTTGCATTTCCACCATTATTGTTTAACTTAGAGATTATGACTTCATTGAATGGAGTAAGGAAGAGAAGGAAGCATTGATTGACGTAGAGAAGTTCGTCCTATTCATAACTGGTGTGCACTACTTCTCTTTCTCCACCTACTTTCTCTTTTCTCATTCTTTTTTCAACTAACATTTTGGACTTTCAACTGATGAGTTACTGAAGTTGGTTCAATATTTGTTTAGAATATTACAAGTAAAAGATGAAGAAGATGAAAAACTGTTGTATTCATTCATTATTGAGTTGCCAAATTTTTGAAATAATGAATCAATTATGAATCTTGAGTTGCCAAATTTTCTTCATAATTGATATCCAAACTTTCTCCATCATTGATGGCCAAAATTTTTGCATTATTGATAGCAGAATTTTTCTCCATATTTGATAGCCAAACACTGAGCAAAAAATTGACCCACACCAAGCCCCAACAAAATCGACCAAAATCAATGCCGAAACCTAGTAAAAAACTGAGCCAATCAAATTTAAAAAATAAAAATCAGAACCCAAAATCGAATTTCAAAAACCGAAACCGAACTGATGAAAATCGAAACTGAGGTTTAGTTTTGAGATCGGTTTTCGCGTGTATTCGATTTGGTTTTGGTTTTTAAAATACAAAATCGAACCGATCAGTTCGGTTCTAATTTAGCCAAAAACCAAACCGAAATGAGCCGATTCCACCCCTAAATGCGAGTCACACCAAATTTTAGCAATCTTCACCTTGACATGAATTTCATGAAGAAGACCCAAATGCAGACTCATTAGCTCGATGCAAATGAATTCAAAACCCCAAACTCTAATAATTTCCACTCAACACAAATTTTGATGTAATGAATGAATCTTCAAATCTTACTCTTCCACACTTTTATGAAGATACGCAATACGAGCCCACGTACTAGTTCCAAATAAACATACAGATCACCAAATTCTCAAAGTGTTCAAGAGTAAATTTAGCAATTTGATGGTGACCAAGTTTAAGAAACACTTAAACTATGATAATGACATCTTCTAATCCCACAAAGCGTAATCCAAATCTATGCGAGCATATCTCGTCTCTTGACCGTCATATCAAATATGTCCTTCAAAAGTTTTTAAAATTCCATTATCGTTGTTTTTCCATAACAAAATATCGAATATCAATCCACAATTGGAAGATCTCCTTCAAAGATCTCATCACCCCAAAAAAGATGTTCTTCAATGAAACATCTGACCCAAAATTACTGGCTTAAATAAAATATTCACCTTAAAAATTGAGTGAAAAATCATGGATATAACAAGATATCCTCTAAATTTAAATATTTTTGTGATAAAAAATCAATTCCAAAATCAAATCAAATCTAATTGCCAAAAAATCAATATCAATAAATTCAAACATGATTTGAATTTCAATCAAAAACAATCTTCAACATTGAGATATTTCAAATCTGACACAAATCATCAAATTTAATCTAAAAAAATTTCAAAAAATTTCAAGGATTTAAAAAAAAAAAAATTTTGCCCAAAATCCAACTTTGCAAAAGACATCATTTGTAACACCCGATGTTTTCATTCTTTAAATTTAGTGATGTATTGAAATGGTTAAATTTTAATGAAATGAATATTTGGTGTCATACATGGTATATTTTATGCTTAGAATATTTAAAAATGTAATTTATATGTTAATTGAGTAATTGAATAATTTAATTGGAAAGTTAATAAAATAAGGAATTGGGATATTTTAATGGTGAGGGGTAAGGTTTGGGGAGGAGGGAAGTCGTGCTTCCTGTTAGGAGTAATATGTCCAACAAGCAAATATAATAGAACAATTTTATAATATATGAATAAATTTATATTGATTAATATTATGTTAACATTTTAGAGATAAGTGGAGTAACATGCCCAACAAGCAAATGTAATAGAACAATTTTATAATATATGAATAAATTTATATTCATTAATATTATGTTAACATTTTAGATTATGTTTTATAAAATTCATAAAAAATTCATTGGTTATTTATGCTAACTCTATATTAACATATATATTGTATATATGTGGGATAAAATATAAAGAGTAATAACCACAATATGTCCATGACTTATATTTGAAGTATGAAATCTTCAATAGTTCATAGTCATAAACATAGTTTATCTCATTAAGAATGTATAGTCATATCCCGACTAAATATGTAATGACATAAGGTAAATATGTTTTATATAATATGATTATATAAGACTGGACAACATATAATTATATTGTTCAGATAATTTTCGTTAAATATAGAACAATTAATTTTATCATAATGATAGTCATATATGTATGATCTTAATTCGTTGTATTTAATAAACTTCTATTTTATTTTAATTTATTCTTTGATTTACTCGGTAAAGTTTTGTACAAGTTACGATTCATATACCTTGTATATTTGGAGTAAATTAAAATGAATATCTGGGAATGTTAATATCGATTCAACGAAATTCATTTCTTCTCTTGTTTGTTAGTTCAAGAATCGAATAATTAGCGCGCAATTCATAATCGTTATGAATTAATTATTCAATTAAAAACTAATAGTAGTCAAGGATAAAGAAGCAATATGAAAGATTAACGGATTATAAACCTAGCTCTATTGCGAATCTAAATGGAGAGTTAATACATATGTAATGACTATATCAATAGACATTACTTTAGTAAATATACTCTATAGTTTTGAGAGTGCAACTCTAAGTATTTAGTGGAATTACTTTAGAGTTAATAATTATGTTAATTAATATAAAGAGTTTATATTAATTAACAAAATATTATTGGAGCTTAAAACTATAGGTCCATCGGTCCCTTCGTTACCTTCTATCATTATTCGAATAATAGAAAAATGAACAAAGAAGATTAAATAATTAATTATGAATTAATTATTTAATACACTCAATAATAAGTTTATTATTATTTTTTCATTAGATGAAATAATTGAATTATTGATTATTCAATTAATTAAGACAAAATGATAAAAGTTGTCAAAGTTAATATATTTGTTATATTTCATTAAATGAAATAATTGAATTATTGATTATTCAATTAATTAACAAATATAAAGTAACTTTTAATAATAGTTTTTAAAATGAATTTTGTCAAATTTGAATTAGTGTCAAATTTGATTTAATGTCATGATCTTTTGTTTTCTATAACATTTTTGTTATAAATTTGTTATAACTTAAATCTGCCAAGTGTTGAGTTATGGTGACAAGACTTTTGATTTCCATAACATTTTTATAAATGTATGAAATCAATGATAACTTTAATGAGGAATTTGTAGTGTTTTTCTCTAAATGTCATAATGGCCATTATGGAGAAATACTACTATAAATAGAGGTCCAACCTCATTAGATGAGGGTTGGAAGAAAGAAAGGAAGAAAAAGTTGAAATTGAGGTTGAAATCTTTGAGATTAAGGAATCCATTTTGAGAGCCAAATTTGTGTTTTCCGTGTTGGCTTTAGAAAAATATTTTCTAAATCCAAATAGATTGTCTCATGTGTTGAGAATACGATCTATCATAAATTGAGTGTGATCTTGTTTAGTTCATCACGCCCACACGTGCTTATTCGAGGTGAGGAGGATTGGCGGAGAAGATCGAAAGTTGATTTTGTACCTGTGTGAAGTAAGCTACAAAGGTAACATTATTTATCTTTTAGATTAGATCTAAATAGAGATTTTAAATACATATTATTATTAATATATTATAACAACGATCCATTTTATGTTCATGTTAAAATTGTTTTCATGATACATAGGTTACGCACGTTACCGTTGTTATGAACCTCGGTAATTTCGCCGTGCGAGGGAACCTAAAAACCAACACTTCCAACTCATTTCTCCCTTGCTGGGAATGACTTTCGTAGTTCGTTCGTTAGCTTGTCACTATAGGAAGCTGGTTTGGTGGAGTTCGGTGATGTGGAAGTCCCACGTTCGGTCACGTCTATGTTGAGGGGTCGTGGGGAAAACTCTATTTTTTGCTACCTTGACTGTTCATCGTAGGAGTTCTCTCCACGCCTGGTGATCGAAAAAATTGTTCTCCTCGGTCGAACTTTCGAGAATCGGAAGTAAGTGTTTTGATTATAAAATTTACTAGGAGGATCGATTGTGGGGGTTTCCTGTGATTGCTACGAAATAGATTTGATGATCTGTTGTGAAATCAATTTCTCCTAACTCTCTGTTCCGTTTCTGTTTAGGAAAAACAAAGTGATTGATTGTTTAAGATTTCTACAGTAGCATCAATACTAGGTAAGAGAATGTGAATGTTTGAATGGGTTGTAGGCCTACATCACATGGTTATAGAATTGAATGTGTGTGTGTTGCTATCTTTTCACCGTGTATCTGAAAATTCAATAGATGAATTGTTTTGATGTGGGAGATTGAGGAATCGGTATAGGAACTGAAATAGTTTCTTGTTTATGTCTGTATACTGTGTATGAGTGAATAATGTTCAAGTTGAAAATTTGGACTTTGAGAATACTTGAGAGAGGATTATTGTTGGGCGTAGAAATCTATTATATACTGAAGTTGTTATCCATGTTCTGTAAATAATTTTCTACCTGTATGTTGAGCTATATGAATCTAGAAATTGTTTTGTTTGCAATTTGAAGAATGAATATAGTGATACAATGTCTTCTGTCTATAAGAATGAGAATTTTAATGCTGTTATATATTGTGATTGTTGTCCGCATTGGGAGGTTGGAATCTGTCTTTAATAGGAAATAAGAAAACATGTTTCTCTACTATTTGTTTAGCTATGAGGATCTGGATATTGTTTTGCTGGAAATTAGAAATTTTAGTAGTATATTACAGTGACTTTTGCCTCTAGGATTAGAATTTAATCAGTTTATATGCTGTGAGAAGCTAGAAATTTGCCCTTAATAAGAGACACTAAATCTGTTTTTGTTCGTATAACGTAGCCTAATTTTTGTTAATGTTATTGAAAATCACTATAACACCCTAAAATTTATTTTTCCCAAAATCTCAAAACCCTAAAATTTTTTCCCAAATTGATCGAAATTTAGGTCAAATTAGTTTAGTCAAAACTTTAATTAAAATTTTGAAATTTCTTGAAATCCTCAAGAATCTTAATTAAGTGGAAGAAGATTTAATATTTATTAGGGAATATTTAATTTAATTTATGTAATTAAACATTAAATAAATATATCTATGAAAATAAAATTTGAAAATTTTTACAAACCTAATATTAAAGAACAAAACAAACTTCAATACTTTGATTAATGAAAGTACTAACTTTAATAAAATTCCAACAATATTCATAAAATTCTAAATAAGGATTTGTAAACGATATTTAAACAATTAAATCACTCATCTGACCCAATGATATTCTCATCTATATGCTCATTTGCCTCTAGAATATCCTCGATTAGTCTAAATTCTTCTATTAAAAACTCACATACATCACAAAACTGGAGGTAAGATAAACTCAGTAAGTAAAAATATATGAATAATTAAAATAATTTCATGCATTACCGAATTTTCATGTTTAAAGTTACATACTGGTTGGAACTCATTTTTCAGCCCTACCAAACTTCAGGCTTTCATTAGTCATCGCAAGGTTTTATGCATTCAGGCTTTCATTAGCCATCTCAAAATTTCCATGCGTTTAGGCTCTCATTAGCCATCACAACATGCTTTCTGTCAATTCCATCAGATTCACACACACACACAAGATGACCTATCAATTTTGATCTTTATTTAATCATATGTCAATATCTAATCATGCTTCTACAAAATTAAAATGTCAAGTTCAAAATAATATAATAAAGTCACAAAATAATTTAAATAAGAGTTTGCATTGTGATATAGGGTCAATGACCAAAACGTTGAAAAACCAATATCTTTATTTATCTGGATTTCGAGGAAATATAAATTCTAAGGTTTTCCATAGACTCCGAATAATCTACTCGATAAAATCTTTAAATGGGAAGGGGTTGAAATCGGATTGATCTAAAAAATTTTAGAAGAATTTTGGGTTGAAAATTGGACTGGGTCAGGTTTGATTTGGTCCAACAGTTTCGATTCGGTTTGGTCTGGTTTGGTTTACTTAAAAAAAATCGACCCCCTCTTTTTTTTCTCCCGCGGTCTGCTTTTTCTTGCGAACTGTGTCTTCTTCGCAGGTAGCTGCTTCCTCGCGGGCGCTGCCTCTTCGCAAGGGAGACCAAGCTCCGAGAGCTAGATTCGTCGACAGTGGAGGTCGCCGGCAGGAGAGGTTCTGCCTTGCTAGAAGGGAGCCCGAATAGGACACGGTGGATAGGCGTTTTGGCTAGGGTTTGGCAGAGGAGAAAATCAAACATCGAAATTGAGGAGTTTTCTCCTTCAACTCAATTCTATTTATACAGTAGGAAATCAATCGAAGAACCAACAACGTAGTTGATTTCTCAAATTTTTCATCAACAACTCCAGAGTTGTTGAGCTCTGAAATTCAACACCAGCCTAGATTTCACACTGAGCGGGAGGACTTTTGAAGTTAAAGGTAGATTAAGATTAGTTATTTGTTGAATTTGTTGTCTGGTTTGGAATAATTAAAATTTTGATTTCAAACTTGGAATAACAATCTGTGAGGATTGAAATTTCAACAATCGAAACCCAAAAATGTTACAATCTCCCCTCCTTAAAGAAATTTCGTCCTCGAAATTTAAATTATTACCTGAAAAGTTCCAGGTAGACCTTTCGCATTTCTTCTTCTCTTTCCCAGGTTTCTTCTTCAATGTTATGGTTCTTCCATAATACTCTTATAAGAGAAACCTTCTTGTTCCTTGGTTCTCTTTCTTCTGAATCCATAATTTGAATCAATCTTTCTTCATATGACCAATAAGGGTTGATCATAAAATTAATAAACCTCACTGGTAGGAGGAGAGATTTTCACATTTCGAGTAAGGAACAAGAATGTTTCTCTTGTAAGAGTATTATGGTAGAACCGTAACATTGAAGAAGCAACCTGGGAAAGAGAAAAAGAAAGCGAACGGTCTACCCGTAACTTTTCAGGTAATAATTTACATTTCGAGGACGAAATTTCTTAAAAGAGGAGAGATTTTCACATTTTATGGTTCTGATTGTTGAAATTTCAATCCTCACAGGTTGTTATCCCAAGTTTGAAATGAAAATTTTAATTATTCCAAACTAGACAACAAATTCAACAAATACCTAACCTTAATCTACCTTTATCTTCAAAAGTCCTCCCGCTCAGTGTGAAATCTAGGCTGGTGTTGAATTTTGAGCTCAACGACTCTGGAGTTGTTGAGGAAAAATCTGAGAAATCAACTACGTTTTTGGTTCTTCGATTGATTTCCTACTCTATAAATAGAATTGAGTTGAAAGAGAAAACTCACTCATTTCCGACGTTCAATTTTCTCCTCAGTCGAACCCTAGCCGAAACGCCTCTCCACCATGTCATAGTAGGGCTCCCTTCTAGCGAGGCAGAACCTCTCTTGCCGGCGACCTCCATCGTTGATGAACCTCGCTCTCGAAGCTTGGTCTCCCTTGAGAAGAAGCAGCACCCATGAGGAAGCAGCTGCCTGCGAAGAAGACGCGGTCCGCAAGAAAAAGTAGATTGTGAGAGAAAAATAAAAAGAAAGAGGGGGATGGTTTTTTTTTTTAAGTAAACCGAACCCGACCTGGTCCAATTTTCATCCCAAAATTCTTCTAAAATTTTCTACATCAACCTAATTTCAACCCGGCTCATTTAAAGATTTTATCTGGTAGATTATTCAGAGTCTACAGAAAACCCTAGAATTTATATTTCCTCAAAATCCAGGTAAGTAAAGATATTGGTTTTTCAACGTTTTGGCCATTGGCCCTACATCACAAAGCAAACTCTTATTTAAATTATTTTGTGACTTTATTATATTATTTTGAACTTGATATTTTAAATTTGTACAAGCATGATTAGATATTGATATACAATTAAATAAAAATAAAAATTGATAGGTCATCTTGTATGTGTGTGAATGTGATGGAATTGACGGAAAACATGTTGTGATGGCTAATGAGAGTCTAAAAGCATGGAAATTTTGAGATGGCTAATGAAAGTCTGAACGCATGAAACCTTGCGATGACTAATGAAAGCTTGAAGCTTAGTAAGGCTGGAAAATGAGTTTCAATCAGTATGTAACTTTAAGCATGGAAATTCGGTAACACATGAAATTAGTTTAATTATGCATATATTTTTACTTACTGAGTTTATCTCACCTCTAGTTTTGTGATGTAGGTGAGTTTTTAACAGAAGAAGAATTTATGGTGATCGAGGATATTCTAGAGGAAAATGAACATATAGATGAAGATATCGTTGGGTCATATGAGTAATTTAATTGTTTAAATATCATTTTAATGAACAAATCCTGAGTTGGAATTTTATGAATATTGTTGAAATTTTACTTAAGTTAGTACTTTCATTAATCAAAATACGTTCCAGATCCATCACATATCATACCAATGAGGTCTATCGATTTTGTGATCAACCCTGACTCGTCATATGAAAAAAGACCGATTCAAATTCTCGATTAAGAAGAAAGAGAACTAAGGAACAAGAAAGTTTCTCTTGTAAGAATTTTATGGAAGAACTGTAACATTGAAGAAGAAACCTGAGATGGAGAAGAAGAAATGCGAAAGGTCTACTCGGAACTTTTCACGTAATAATATAAATTTTGAGGATGAAATTTAAGGAAGGGAGATTGTAACATTTTAGGGTTCCGATTGTTGAAATTTCACTCCTCACATGTCGTTATCCCAAGTTTGAAATCAAAATTTTAATTATTCCAAACCAGACAACAAATTCAACAAATACCTAACTCTAATCTACCTTTATCTTCAAAAGTCCTCCCGCTCAGAGTGAAATCTAGGCTGGTGTTGAATTTCAGAGCTCAATAACTCTGGAGTTGAGGAAAAATCTGAGAAACCAACTATGTTGTTGGTTCTTCAATTGATTTCCTACTGTATAAATAAAATTGAGTTGGAGAAAACTCACTCATTTTTTGCGTTCGATTTTCTCCTCGGCCGAACCCTAGCCGAAACGCCTCTCCATAGTGTCGCAGTCGGGCTCCCTTCTAGCAAGGCAAAACCTCTCTTGCCGGCGATGTGGCAGCTCGCCCTATGAAGGTCAGGAAAGGCCCAGGGGTGAGTCCGGCCCATATTAGTGGGGGTGCACAATCCCACATCGCTTGGAAGAGTAGAAATGCATGGTTTATAAGTAGGGTTCCCCTCCCTACCTAGTACAATGCGTTTTGGGCTGACCCCAAGAATATAATCGTGCAGGCTTCGGCCCAAAGCGGATAATATTGTACTAGGAGCATCGGAGGACATTACAAATGCTATTAGAGCAAAATCTCATCTAGAAGTGTGGCCGACAAGGACGTCGGGTCCCCAAGGGGGGGAGATTGTGGCAGCCGCCTTATGAAGGTTAGGAAAGGCCCAGGTGTGGGTCCGACCTATATCAGTAGGGGTGTACAACCCCACATCGTTTGAGAGAGTAGAAAATGCATGGTTTATAAGTAGGGTTCCCCTCCCTACCTAGTAAAACGCATTTTGGGCTAACCTCAAGAACAAAACCGTGCAGGCTTCGGCCCAAAGCGGACAATATTATACTGGGAGCATCGGAGGACGTTACAGGCGACCTCAACCATCAATGATCCTTGCTCTCGGAGCTTGGTCTCCCTTGCGAAGAAGCAGCGCCTGCAAGGATGCAGCTTCTCGTGAAGAAGACGTGGTCCGCAAAAAGAAGTAGATCGCGAGAGAAAAAAAAAAAGGAAAGAGGGGGCTGATTTTTTTTAAGTAAACCAAATCGGACCAATCCTGCTGGACCAAACTGAACCCAACCCAGTCCAATTTTTAATCCAAAATTCTTCTAAAATTCTCTAGATCAATCCGATTTCAACCTCGTCCCGTTTAAAGATTTTAGTGGGTAGATTATTCAGAGTTTATGGAAAACCCTAGAATTTATATTTCCTTGAAATACAGGTAAGTAAAGATATTAGTTTTTCAATGTTTTGGCCATTGGCCCTACATCACAAAGAAAACTCACTAGAATGGAGCCCAAGTACGACACGGTGGAGAGGCGTTTCGGCTAGGGTTCGATCGAGGAGAAAATCAAACGTCAGAAATGTGTGAGTTTTCTCCTTCAACTCAATTCTATTTATAGAGTAGGAAATCAATTGAAGAACCAACAACGTAGTTGGTTTTCTCGGATTTTTCCTCAACAACTCCAAAGTTGTTGAGCTCCGAAATTCAACACCAGCCTAGATTTCACATTGAGCAGGAGAAATTTTGAAGATAAAGGTAGATTAGGGTTAGGTATTTGTTGAATTTGTTGTCTGGTTTGGAATAATTAAAATTTCGATTTCAAACTTGGGATAACAACCTGTGAAAATTGAAATTTCAACAATCAGAACCCTAAAATGTTACAATCATGGTTACACAGTAAAGATTTTAAAGTTCTCATCAAAGCTAACAGTTGAAGATTGAATTGCTAAGTGGTTACTTGTAACTATGGAATTTGGGTTCTATTATATACGTCAAGAGTATTACTGTCTTCATGATAGGGGTATGAAAATTGTTAAATGTTATTATGAGTATCCATATACTGTAGTGGTATTTGGCTAATGCTTGATTTTTAAACGAATCTATTGTGATGATCTACTATTATTCTCTTGTTTTTATTTATTGATATGGTATAGAAGTTTATCATTAATCTGTTGAATTTGGATAGTAATGTTCTTAGACATTATAAAAGCTGTTAATGTAGGGATGGAGTATTGTGAATCTGCTTAGTGGTTCAAAGTTTCTTTTTTTTTTTTCATAGATACTGTTGATGTTGTTTAAAGAGAAGCAAGATTGGTTGAACTTAGATTAATGTTGAGAATCTGAATCTTTGTGTAATTCGGATAGTCAGACTGCTGTTTATTGATATTATTGCGGTTATTATTCATTAATATTGTTAGTTATATTTTGATTATAGGTGTTTAGGAATATGTTACTATTCAAGGATTTGTTATTTTGTATTGATTTTGATGCATATGGGTTGTTGATAGAGGATTGGTTGTCGATGTTCTGTATACATTATAGATTTTTAAATGTCAACAAGCTGTGGTTTGAGGATTTGTTTATTTACTGATTTATCCATGTTAGATCATTATTGCATTTCATGTACCATGCTTTCAAGAATAGAACGAAAACGATTTACATGCATTCATGAAAAATGTTTTCATTAAGAAAGAAATAAAAGATGGTATGAATAAATGTAAATGATTATTTTGGGTGGGGTTCGTGTTGGTTGTCTCGCATAAGGTGGACCAAATGGTGTCACTCTCGCTTAGACTAATGTCCCAAACGATTAGACTATAAGGTGAAAGAAAAAGAAAAGAAAGACTAATGACTGAAAGAAAGACTGTTTTACGTTATGCATCTCATAGTCATGTCATACATTGCATTTTGAATATTACATGTTTTTATGTTATACACCTTTTGCTGAGTGCTAGACTCATAGGTGAACCTAGTGTTGTAGGAAATGATGGAGATTAAATAGCCTGATGAAAAGGACTTGTTGACAACGCAGTTGAAGATGAATTCTCATGAGCAAAGATAGAGCGTTGTCGAAGCGAAATTGATCGTGGGTGAAAATTTAAGAAAGATGAATTTTAATGATATAAATATTTGTTAAGATTTATTTATGTTAGATTTAAAAAGAAAACAGTTATAAATGCTTCTGGTTATTTTAAAAGATGAGTTTTACTACATTTAGCTTCTTAATTAATTTCTTAAAGATTTCCCCACATGATTTTAAATGAATATGAAAAGATAATTAATAAAGGTTAAATTTTACTAAACTCTGAATTCAAAAGAGGTTTTCGTAAAGACTTTCTTCGTATGATTTTTTAAAAGATCTAGTTTTCTGGGAATGTATAGTTTATTGCAAAAAAAGTTTTATTGCTACAAGGCATTACACCATTGCAGCAACTTGAATCGAACGACTTGACAACAAGAATGAAAAAAAAAACACTGCAGATATGTGGTGACCGACGATGAATAAAAAACCCTCTAACGAATCTGTTGCTCAGAGGGACAACAGGGCTCCAACGAAATCAAAACGGGGGAAATTCAGAGCTTTCTTGACAAATAGGGCAACAGTTTCTGATAGAGGTTGGACGGTGAAAAAAAAAAAACAAGTTTTTATAAAGAAGATGAATAGCAAGGGGAACAGTTTTTTCTTTTTTTTTTTCCTAAATAATTTTTTGAAAAATTATCAAAATCTTGTTCGATGCGAAATGATCAGAGATAACTGATTCAATGAATTTCAAAAACTCAGAGTACTAAATCTCTATTTTCTCCCTAACTAGGTTTTGATACCGCTTGTTAGAAATCAAAAAATAAAAAGATGAACGTGAAACACCATAATTTACGTAAAAAAACTCTTTTGATAAAAAAACCAAGGGCAAAGGATGATTGTAATACCTAGATTTTTTGTACGAATAATTTTAATTATGTAATACAACAAGTTAGAATTTAAATAGATTAATTATCAATTAAAGAATTTTAATGAAGGATTAAAAATATTAGATTTATTGGAATTAAGAAAGTTAAAATAAATAATTTTATTTTATAAATAATAAAATAAATAAGAATTAATTAGGAAAACAAAGTGTATTAGAATTAATAAAGAATAATGTGTAATAATTCACGGTTAAGGAAAGATTTAAGTGTTAATTTAATATTTTATAGTTTAGAATTAAAGAATGTAGGAAGGACCAAATGCAGTAGGAACCGTTGGATGAGGTTTAAGAATGACTGCGATCATTTTGGATTTGAAAAAGATACTCCACGGGAGTGTTTGATGCAGGAGGCCATTGAACCGTTGGATTGGTTTAGCGAAAGAAACATGGATTGTTGGATTTAAGAAATATGTTTTTCCTGGAATG
Source organism: Begonia loranthoides (assembly GCA_022433065.1). Classification (NCBI taxonomy): domain Eukaryota; kingdom Viridiplantae; phylum Streptophyta; class Magnoliopsida; order Cucurbitales; family Begoniaceae; genus Begonia; species Begonia loranthoides. The sequence continues at coordinate 26,493,618 of CM039474.1, read as the reverse complement.
TTTGACGCTGTTTGGGTGCATGAGAATTTTAGACCGTAGGATTAGATTAGCAGAAGGAACATAAATCGTTAGATTTAAGAAAGATTATTTCGCGAGAGTGTTAGATGCCTTTTGGACGCAGAAGAGTGTTGAATCGTTGGATTTGGTTTAGCAGAAAGAGTGTGAACCATTAGATTAGGAAAAGTTTCTTCCGCAGAAGAGAAAGATGTCATTCGAATAAGTTAAGTAAATAAGAATGTCATCGTTTTGGGTTATTGCATGTTTTTGCGGCTGCATTCTTGTTCGCGGCAGCAAATTTAGGCGTTGGAACGACGTCGTTTGGATTTATGAGTCACGTTAACAATGTTAGAGCGGAAGCATTAGCTTCCACAGAAAGGTTAGTGTCAACGGCAGGTTTTGGACAAAGTGAAATGCCGTTGTTGGATTTATTGAATTAGCAGTGACGCTGGTGTCCAAGGGAGCATTAGCGTTCGCAGAAGGATTTTTTGCAATAGATAAGTACACATGATAGATGCCGATTATTGGACGAACCTGTGGGTTGAAGTTTTCGCGGGAGCATTGGATTCCATGAAAGTGTTGACGTCTGCAATTGCTTTGGCGACCGTGAATGCAAGTTTTAGGGCTGACATGAATGTTGGTCATGTTAGCCTTTTTGTTAGGCTAAGTTTATTTTGATGATGACTTAGTAATATTCATTTTGATGAAAATAATAAGTTGGTTATTGTGTGTTTATTTATTTTGTGCTTAATTGAGTATTCATAAGATTTATATTAATTTTTATTAGAAATATCATCAAAACAGGTATTAAGTTGTGCTAACGCGTTTATCTAAGTCCATGGAGTGCATTTATATCGTTTTGGGACTTATAAAATATATGGAAGACGTTTTGGAGGTTTGTGGTCGCGATTGGTACAGTTATGGTTGACCAAAAATGACTCCTAGCGTTTTCGGTGGCACCACAATCAAGCTTGTGGTCGAGGGACGTGTCCAAAATGGTAAACAGTTTCGTCCAGAATGTTTCAAACACATTGTGGTCGAGGTTCCAGCATAGCAAGTCGTCCGAAATAATCCCAATTTTGAATATGCCATTTTTGGCATTTTTGCGGTCGAGCATGCGGTTGCGATTGAATATTCGGTCGACCAAATAACGGATCAGAAATTGAAAAACAAAAATTCAACGGGAGCGGTCGACCAAAAGACAGGACCGGTCGACCGAGCGTGCTAAAAGTTGCATTCCGAGTGCTAGTAACAGACAGCAGTCGACCGCTGTACGGATCCGATCGACTGCTGCCTACAGAATTTGCACAATAACTTCTAACAGTCGGATTTCCAACGGTCATATTCCCCAACAGATAGATCCAGTCGATCGAAAACATTAGGTCGACCAAAAATGGATAGTTCTATAAATAAATAGACTTCCATAGCTCATTTTACACATCCCGGAATTGAGGCGAAGCTCTGCCAAAATTTATACTTGATTCCAAACATTTTATTGAGCTTGTAAAATTCTACTCTCCCTAACCCCAAACTTGAAAATTCAATTTGGGAGAGTTTGGATTAATTTTTAAATGATGACTCCTTACAAATTCGTCAATTTAGGTTGACGCCCCGAAACAGTCAACGACACGATTGAACGCTCATAAGTTAGATCAAAGGGTGACTCCCCAGAATAGTCAAATTTAGAGTGACGCCATGTAACAGTCAAAGGGTGACGACCTGGAATAGTCAAAGGGTGACACCCCGATAATAGTCATTTGTGTAAACGGTTTAATTGGCACCCGTAAGCCAATTGGTTTAGTGGATCTCCAAGTAGAATCTTAGAGCGCGGACGTAGGCGGGTTTTTCGAACCACATAAACAAACCTTGTGCATCTCTTTACCCTTAACTCTTTATATTTATACATTGTATGTTTAATTATATGTGATAAATCATATAGGGTGTTAGAGAATTTAATTATCGCACGAAAATACTAGAACGCTATATTCACCCCCCCCCCCCCCTCTCTCTATACGCGTGCATACGATCCTACAGGTCATTGGTCGAGCGGCTTATAGCGGACGTCCCTAGTGGTTGTTCGCTCATCTGTTGTAGCTTGGATAGGTTTTAAATAAGTTAGTTTTCCAGATTTTTTGTGAGCTACAATTGTAACGACCCGAATTTTCGTAATTCCTTTAAAACGCATGAAATTTCTTTTTAAAACAAAACATATCAGAGTGAGTCTAACCGGATCGCTACTGACTGTTTCTTAAATCTCATTATGAAAACCAATTGATAAAATGTGCGGAAGCGTTTAAGTAAATCCTTATAAAAATATGGCGGAAGCGTAAATAAATCGTTTAAATAAGAAACTAACAACGAAGTACAGAATAATAACGTAATATGATTACAATCGTTTACATGTTCTTTTCTTTGTCTGGCCAGCCCTGACCTCGTTCGTGCAAATCCCTCATCCCTGCTTCATTATCTGTTTATTATCTGCTTATTATCTATTCGTCGTTTGTACCTACACCACAAGTAATACATGAGCCTAATGGCCCAGTAAGGAAAATGGTTAATGTAATATGCTTATGACTCTCTTTAGTTCATTTGGAATGGGGACCACCCAAACCAATCCTTTCATTAGCCATTTACCATTTTATTACTTTTCTTTACGTCGTTCGTTCGTTACTCGTATTTCGAGCTGGAGATTGGAGAAATCTGTGGCGGTCGGGTAGATCTTTGTTGGCTTCAACCACCTAAAGGAGACAGTCTCGCATTCCCGACAAGGGAAAGGTAACGTTCTCTTTTAAATCCTGTCTACCTGGCTGATCTGTACTTACCCTACCATCCTCTAACTCTCTTATTCTTTTCTTTGTGTCTGTGCCAGGCTAAGCTACTAGACCATAGAGGTCTTTATTATCTTATTGTTTTACTCATTTTCATCATTTATCCTCACTCATGCATGTGTGCGCACCACCCCGTGGTACTCCCTATTAGTTTCTATTAACATGATGCATGACCATACATTCTCACCCTAACATGATGTATGATGCGTAAGGACATAACGTTCATAATAATTGAAGTGCGCATTTAAAGATAAGTAAGGGTAATTGAAAGCACGTATAAGAAAAGCAAAGCATATAATAGAAGGAAATAACTGCACACCACAGAGAACAAGTACAATGAATTGAAACAAGGAAAACATGCTCGAATTAATAGAACAATATCATTCGGGAAAGAATCGAAAACATACTATTGATTAATATGTAAATTATCCTAGTCTATTTACATGCTCCCTATATTTATTATTCAATGTGATTATTCTACTTAGTTACCCTAGGTGATTTACATGCTCAAGTTTGATTGTTTTAATTATGTTCGCTAGTTCGTTAACATGCTACTGTAGTTAGCTAAGTTCTTTAACATACTTGAATACAATTAATAAATGTTAGTCTAGTTGTCTAACATGCTCAAGTTAACTAATTACCTTGGTGGAGCCACTATTTGATTTAAACAACAGCAGGATTAACATACTTAGTTAATTGCATGCTTGAACTATAAATCAACATATGTATAATTAACATGAGTTAAGTAATGACTTAATAAAGCTAGTTACTTATACATGCTCAGGTTTAGTTCATTACTCTAATTATTTAACATGCTCATCAATTACTTTAATTAAGTATGCTAGTTCATTAACATGCTCAATTGACTATTATTAACAACTAATTAAACATGTTCAAGACTAATTAATTATTCTAATTAACATGCTCAATCAGTTGACTATCCTAATAATTTGCATGCTTACTAGCAAGTCAAACATGCTCAAGGGTTAATTAATTACAATTATGATTCTAATTAGATATCTCAGTTGAGTTAAAGTACTAGTTAATTTAGTTTCTTAGCATGGGGTTTAGCTAACATATGGCATAGATTTCCCATAGTGATAGCAGAGCAATACGTGAAATGACAAAACAACAACTATACAATGAAGAAATGGATGACTTATGCTTATCATAGAGAGATTAAATACTGAGAAATAGAACCAACAGTAGAGTAACACAAGTGTTATGAAGGGGAAATATAGCACAAGTAACTATTATCAGTAAGTAAACGCTATAGAAACATAGTCATCTTCAGCATGGGTCTTATTCATTCATACTTGTTAAGTCCTACTTTCATTCATCACTTGTCTATCCATTCAAGACATTGATAAACAGATTTCACTATAACAGAAATGCCAGAGCTATCCACACAACAACAAAGCTCAATAACAGAACCATAATAAGGGAAACTACATTATCAACACAGAGAATGTCTCAAGCAAGGGAAATCAGCAAGGAAACACAGTAAGAAATCATCTAAAATCAGCTAACGTTATCTACAGCAAACATTCAGGAAGCTAATGAAAACTCACACACCCGTACTTGTGGTGTAGGGCCTTAATGGCCAAAGCACCCATATTTCTTGACCTCGAAGCTATTTCGCGTTTAGCACCTAACCGTTATCCTTCTCCTCCTTTCGATACCTTTCGGCCTCCATAGGAAAACACGCTCAGACCAATCCTCCAGCTCTCTTCCACTCGAGAGGATTTCCATCTCCAGGAGACACTCCTTTAGTTCCAGAACACTTCTAGCACTCTACCTCTGGCATTTTTATCTTTCCCAAGCCAAAAGACAACATCCTGCCACTCCCTCTTTGCCCCTTCTGCACACCTGACCCGTACACTCGAAGCCACCGACAGGATTCCAGCTTTTTCCAGAGTGTTTCCCAGCCCTTCACACTGTCATTTTCGTCGGTTCAATCCCAAATGACAAGCTGGACCAAGGCCTTCGGCCGATCCAGCTTGAACCCGAGCCACGACAACGCAAACCAAGAGCCACGCTAGCGTGATGAGACGAACGCCAGAACGCCCCCTGCATACCATCGAACGCTGCCCCTTGCATCCCGTTGAACACCGAGCCCCGAGCACCCTTGAATCACCTTCGAAAAACGCCGCATCAGAAGTCCCAAAATCGCGAGCCCTAAATCTCCGTCGTCCCCTCGCCAGCTCTCCGCTCCACGCCGCGCCTGGACGTCGTTCCTTCGTCGCCGGTCTCGTTCGCTCGCCCGCGCACTCCTCATCCTGATCTCTCTCTCTCTCTCTCTCTCTCTCTCTCTCTCTCTCTCTCTCTCTCTCTCTCCTTCTCTCTTTCCTTTCTCCCTTCTGTTTCCCGTCTCACATGCGAAGAAATGGCCATAGGCCATTTCTTTTCCCCCAGCGGCCGAAGGCCATTCATTCCGCCCAAACCGGTTCACTACGTGAACCAGTTCACATCCCCAAATTTTCCATTCCCATTCTAATTTAATATTTCACTGATTAAATTTAATCCAATTTGTTAAAATACCCCTCAATTGATTTAATTTAGCAAATTAAATCTAATTTATTCTTTATCACTAAAATACCCGTAGGCCTAATGCTCATAATACGCCTTGTAATATCCCGATGATTAAAATCTCAGGGTATTACAACAATTCAATCTTTAGACTGTTTAAGAAAATATAGAATTAAGATACGATTTTATGGAATTTTCTCCTGCGAAGTTCTTAGGTTTTTTGTCTTTAAATATTAGGGTTTGGGTTGATACCCTAATCACCCGAGAACCCTGAGGATGAAGGGAATTCTCTCTAACTTACGGGTGAATTCTTCTTCAAGTTTCTGAAGGTAGTTTGTTACTATGAGGAGTTCGATACTATTTCTTGGACTGTAGATTGTTAAATGTTATCCTTTTTGTTAACCAACTCTTTGTTTGTTTTAAGGAAATTCTGACGTGTTAAAGAAATAGTTGAGAATTATAGACTCTACTAAGAACTTTAGGTAAGAGATGTTTTGTTTATCTTTGGTCTTTGGCTGCATTACAAAGTACTAGGGTAAGGTAGTATGTTTTGATTATATGTTATGATGTCTATGGGTTGTGTTTCGAGGATGTATTTTATTGATTGTTTGATGCCTACAGGTTGTGTTTCAAAGATGTATTTTATTGACCGTTATTATGAATTCTTTATTAGAAACATGTGAAGTTAGGATAAAATGTGATGATTTTGGAGATGTTTTGATTGTTTCATACATGTTTGATGATATTGTTGGTTAATATGTTACAAGGATATGTCTACTGCTATATGTTCATTCATGTTAAACTATTATCATGTATCATATATGTTTCATGCACCATGTTTTTTCAAGAAAATAACGAAAACGATTTACATACATATATTTTCATGTAAGAAAAACAAAATTTAAGATACGTAAAAAAGAATATGAAGGGTTGAGAAAAGATTGCCTCAAATGTTGGTCCTATGGGGGATAAGCCTGTTAGTCTGGTTAAGTCGAGGCTTGGCCAAAGTTCGCCAAGTAGTTGTGCATTGAGTGTACAATACTAATGGAGGTCCCAATAAGAGGGACTGTCTCGCCAAAGTTCACGAGACTCAGTGGTGTGTTTCTCATAGTCGTGCATACTGTTCCCGTAAGAATCTCGACAAAGGTTGCGATATCGTTAAAAGAAAGAAAAGAATGAAAGAAGAAGAAAAAGTGAATGAAAAAACATATTTTTACAAAATTGCATTTCATACTTATATCATATTGTGCATATCTTATTGAGCGTTAGACTCATAGTTTAAACTTTGTGATGTATGTAATAATGAAATTATTGAGAAACATGATGATAGAAACAATTGATAGTGCAGTTGAAGAAGAATTCTCATAGAAGAAACTAAAGCGTTGTTGAAGTGAAGTTGACTTGTGAATGATGATTTAAGGAAATGAGGATTTGAATGATGTGTTATGAAACCTTTTATTAAAAATTATATTTATTGTTCTTAGGATTTAAGTAAAAATATTTTATAAATGCTTATGTTTATTTAAAATATATGGATTTTACTACGCTTGATTTTAAATGAGTTTTTGTTGAAACTTTCGCTACATGATTTTAAGGGTACAAAAGAATATTTAATCATTGTTGAGTTCTACTAAGATTTGATTTTAAAAGAGAATTATTTTTAAAGATTTTCACTGTATATGGCTTTAAAGGCATGACTTTTATGAATGATGTATTTTTAAAAAGTAAGAAAAGAGTTTTTGTTAGGAAAAATACGGATAATATGAAGAATTGAAAGAAACGTGGATAGTACTGATCATGATAATTTCCAAGAAAGAATGCTCTTGACAATCTCCTTAAACAGAATTTTCCTTTCCAAGTAAATTCCGAGGAAAGGCTGGAGGGATTACAAACGGTCCTACATAAAATCCAATCTCCTAGACAGAGCTTACTTACACAGTACAATTACACCACTAATTGGTACGAGAACGATTGCAAATGTGATCCCAAAAATATTAAGAAGTAAGAGGAATACCAGCGTAAATAGACACCGAGAATTTTATGTGGAAACCCAAATCGAAAAAAAAAACCACTGGGACTGAGTCCAGAAAGATCCCACAATGAAAAATAGGATTTACAATATTTTTCTAAAAACCAAATAATCTAGAAAATATTTACAAAGAGAAAAACATAACTATTAAATTTCTCAATGCACAAATGTACCTCACCTCTTTTTCCCTTACTTTTTCTTTTCTCTCTCTCAAAATAATCTTCACTCTTCCTCCTCATCTTCTTCTTCCTTATAACAAACGGAGGACGGTTGAATGAGTTCAAAATCATTTCTCTTTCCTCATCATAAAGAGGGATGCTAACAGTTTTAATGTCACGAGGAGTTATAATGATATTACTATTTGGAGACCGAGATACAACCACAAGTTTTGCGATTTTAACTTACATGAATTTATAGAGAAATAAAAACTTAAATGAGATATACAACACGAGGTTAACCGGCCCTATCTAAATAAAATTTAGGTCACACAAATTCTAACCGTACAATTTTAAATTCTATTTTTTGAAAGATGGAATCAACTAAACTCGATCAAAATTACCAATTGATCAATTTGATTGAATCTAGTCTAATAACTCTGGTCCTTGTTAAATATCAGAATTTTTTGGTCAACGTAGAATTACAAGCTTGATCCAGTAGAATCCAACGAAGACGACTTTGAATTTGACAGCTTTGAAGTTCTATGTTGAACTATGACTCTATTTTTGGGCATGGCCAATTCCCAATAACCAAAAATATGTATCCTTTTTTTCTTTGTTTTGATGATCGGGGTTGTGTCAAAAACATAGGACGGAATACATGGTACCGTAGAACCCATACACGATGCATTTGTTACTACAAATAATCTATTATATTAAGAATAATATATTAATTTACACAGTTAAGTTTTTAAGTTTAAGATCATTTATAAATTAAATTTTAAATTATTTATATAGATAAATAGAATCTTTATTTTTCAACTATCAATAATTTGGTCAATTTATCATTACATGCAACATTTAATACCACATTTTCTATTTAATAAGATGTTTTAACACGATTTCTAATTTCTTCGTCAACTTCTAATCTAATTTCAGGCTATATCGCTCAATTGATAGATTTCAAAATCAACGGATAGGAGATCTGTAGAGTTTGAAATCAGATAAAAAAATCAAGTTAAGATACATGATTAAGTAGAATATATGATATATATATATATATATATATATATATATATATATATATATTATAAATTTAACAGATAAATTGATGGTAAAGTCCAAATTGTTAATAACTGAAAGGTGGATGTCAATTTGTCTAAAAAATAGTTTAAGCTTCAATTTATAAATAAATCTAAACGATAAGATCTAAATTGCACTTTACTCTATAATATATAATAATTTTGAGATATTTTAATACTAAGCATATACTTAAATATTTTCAATACATGTTGATTTATGATTATTTAAAGAATGAGATAGGAAAGGAGGGCAGACTAGTAAATGTACAAATAAAAGGAAGGCAAGTTTGGTTCTGGGTTCAAAAGTGAACGACCGCCCGCCTCTTAGTTTTGGATCCTCCGAAATTTAAAAAATGATGAGAAGAGACACAAAAATTTGGCCCTTTGATCCCCGGGTCAAAGAGGGGGCTTGGCAGAGCGGATGAACCTTTTGCATGTCTGCGTTATGTTTTTAGAATCTTATGTCCGAGATCAACTGTGTAGTAGAGATCATTTTACGCGAAGTCAGAATTCTATCTCTTGCATGGTGGTATTTCAAGAATGACTAGGGCTTAAATATACATTGGTTAAAGAAATCATGGTCTTAAACGTGGAGTTAAAAGGCCCAAAATATGAAAAGGAGTGCGTGCTGTTGAATTTGGGCCATGGGCAACTGCAGCATAATACACTTCCAACTCACTCAAAACCTTATCCATTCCTCAGGCTGTCGCCAAGTTAGAGAAGAATCAAGAAAGTGAAGTTGGAGAGGAGGCAATGGATGGGATTCAGCAGGTGGCTCTCCCATTTCTGGGAATTTTAGCAGCTTCAGCACTTGCCTTCTACGCTGTTAGCTTTGCAGAGATTAGAGAGGTATCATCTCTCTCTCTCTCTCTCTCTCTCTCTCTCTCTCTCTCTCTCTCTCTCTGATGCTGGCCATTGATCGTCTCTTTCTTTTGGGGTTGCCTTTTTTTTTTTCTTCTGGTGCAGAAATCTTTTAGAGAGTTGGAAGAATCGGAGTCACAGAATGGGGGGTTCAAGACCACATTGAGTTCCAGAGAGAAAAGGGCAATAAGGAAAGCTGCAAAACAGAATAAACGCTAGTCACCCATTCTAGAAAATCAGAATTATTTACCACTTGGTGTTCTTCTTCATTTGTCTCTCTCTAAAATCATCTGTATCTGCATGTTCATGCTTTCATTCCATGTATGTTGTTTACATTATCCATAGCTATTAGATCAAACAACGAATGACACGTCTGTGTAAGAAGATTACAGTGAAAATTAGAGCATATATATAATATTCCTCTATTACAAAAGAGCCCCACGCACTTTCAATTATCCATAATTGAAGCCGATACAAGTTAAATTTTCTTTTCTGCAACTTCCTTGATCGAAAACAGATACTCTGGTATTTCATCAGGTAAAAGATTGAACAAGAAAGCAAATCAAGAAACCAAACTAGTCTGAATATGTTCTTCCCATTAACTGAAACCTACAAAACATAAAAAACGAGCACGAGCCCCCTCTCCAAGAACCAACATGAGAAATATCGACAAAAAATAAAAAATCCCAACTTCCCACTGCGTCGAAAAGTCTTTTCATAACGTACCTAGAGGGGACTCGCTTGCATAATCATCCACCAACCAGAGGCCATAGTCCTTGAACCGCTTGATCTTCTTCTCAAAGCCTGTTATATAGTTGTTGTGTATTATGACGTGCATCCCCTTGGTTTCCTTCACCCAAATTTCATTCTTGAAGTATAATCCTCCAGTTGGAAATGCTGGTTGCGGCAGCAGGTATAGATCGACCTGAAAATCATCAAATAAGAGAGAATTCTACCACAAAAACTAATAAAAGAACATTGCAAATTAGATAAGAATGGATGGAAATAAAATAATTCAGTCTACAAAGTCAAGAACAATTTATGATTTTTCATTGGTTGAAGCAACACGAGTTTATACAATCGACTTACAGGCAATAGAATAGGGAGGCAAATGCAACGAGATAGAAAACAAACCTCTCCAGCTGTTCTGTTGAGCGCCCAATTAAAGGCTGGTTGATCATTTGCTTTTTGTGCTTTGGACCATGGCTGAGCTTTAAGTTCTTCAATCCATGTCTTCATGACGAGTTTGGCTCCTGCAGAGGGGGTAAGAAAAATCATGCAGCTGCATATGTAAGTGCGCCCCTTCTTTCCTGGAGGTGGCAAATCATGAGAGTGGTTCAGAGGTTTCACCTGATCATCCGTGAGAAAGAGAAATTTGTTTTGAAGGTTAATACACAAGAGTAAATATACATAATATAAAACCATAAATTATATTTGAAATACAAAAAGAAACCCATGCATACAAGAAAAGGAACAAAAAGAATAACTAATAGTTTATTGCAATACAATTTTCTGAAATATGGAATAGAAAATTATATTCGAACCAGAGAACCAACCCCACAACAGTTTATCTGAACCAGACCAAAAGGATTGGGGCAGAAAATTTTAACAGAAACTGTCAAGAGGCAACAAAATCAGTCGTTCGTATAAAACTTTTCTTACCATTAATGAATACATCGGAAGAATTGAACTCGGACGTTGGATCTCAAATTTTTCCACTTGGCCAAGTTTATAAACTAATATACTCCTAACAAACTTGTACTGAAAATGAATGATTACACAAATGCAGGGTTACATCATTACAAGAATCTGATAGTAGTATTTCTTTTTTCTTCTTTTTTATCTTATTAACAAATAATGTTTCATCAATAGCTCTTATAACATGTTTTTCCTAGTTCATTGAAATTCATTCTATCATTCAGCACACATATCAAAAATTCTCCTCAGAGAAATGTGTGTTCTTGTTTGGGTACCTATGATAAATTTGCTTACTTCGATTGTCCTCAATTGCCCTATCATATATCAAAAAGTAAGAAAAGCTATCGCACTCACGGCTGTCATGTCATCTGTAAAGTAAACATCGTGATTCCCTTGAAGATAAAGGAATGGATCAGCCAGCCAAACCATATCAACATCATTGTACATAACACTAAAACCAAGCTCCAAAATCTGCAACAGGTGGCGTGGCCTTCGAGATGTAAAATTGAAGAATCCCTAGACAATGAGTTCAATTACAAAAATTTTTAAAGAAAGTCAACAGATGCATAAATATTTTTCTATATTATTTCTAAGCCATATAACAAAAACATAATCAACTCCGCTCCAATAAGAGATGGGGATTGACAATGAAGTAAACAAACTTCATATAAACAAAGAGAAAGTAATATCTTGCTTTCATAATAGCAACACAGAAAATGTGATAGACAATGGAACCAATAGAAGATATCATTTCAATGCAATTGAAAATTAATGACTAGTAGACTTCCAAGAGCCGAGGTTTAGTGGAAATGTCATCACTACGACTTTTATTTTTGAAGAATTTCATGTGTTTATGAAATCTACAAAATACTTCATGCTTTAAGCTTTACGTTATGGGCATCAAGCTCAAGTGTTCAAAGGCCTTAACCTGGAAGGTCAGATTCATTCAAGGTTTGAAACACCTTATGAAAAAACAAGAAACAAAATGTTTGAGGGCATGTGCCGTGGTGGTGTAGTAACTATTCACATGATTCATAAAGAAAAACTTGTGAAAACATAATGCACGAGTCTTATAGGATCAGTCAAGTTGTTTACAAGCAGACCAGACAAGCGTTGTCGCCACAGTAAAAAAGAAAAGATTTTGGGGACATGAGAAAAACTAAATCTGAATAGAAATATCAAGGCTTTGGCAATGTGGTTTACTGCCTAAGTAGGATAAAAGATGCCAACAGGAAAATTTAAAAGCTAAATAAGAAAGAACAGTTAAACTGAAATGGCAAAACAAAGTAAGCTTAAACGAAAATACGGATATGGTATGAGAACAATATAATGTAGAAGGAAATATGTACCTGAGAACCAAACTTATGGGCTGTTTGAGCATCGGGAGCCGGAGGAATGAGCACAGCGTGGCCAGGCCACCGCTCATTGACCTTATATAAGGTTGCATAGTCCTCGGCAATGACGAGGACCTTGTCTTGGTGCTTTTGCCGAGTAACACTAATCAACCAATTGTTAAGAAACGGCAAGTAAGGCTGGCTCACAGCGCAAACAATCACAGTGCCATTTTTAGCAACGAAAGATGCAGCTTGAGCCAACGTGTAGTGACGCCACTTTGTCATTGAGGTTTGGGTGGTGCTTGAGAAAAAGCCATCGTGTAATTTCAGCCAGGGCATGAATACTCCAACAACGACAATGAGAGATAGAAGAACTAAAAGGTTAAAGGTGCTGAAAATGGAAAAGGGCTTCTCGGAATTCGTCGAAGAGCGAGGAGAAAGGGAAAATGAATTTGAGAGTGGGTAGTGAATCGGTCTTTGGTGCAAAAATGACGACATTGTAGATCACCCACATCAAAATCGAAACTCAGGGTTTGGAAATAAAAAAGAAAAATGAGATGGGTTTTCAATGATTTGCCCAAAGATCAAGATGGATGCTGATCAATGTGGGAATCCGGATAAGAAAATCTTATGAATCAAGTAAAAGAAACGATAGACGGAGTGAAAAATGAAATCTAATGGAAACGTTGTGAGAAAGAAAAAGGAGAAGCTACAAATTTACAAGATACTAGTAACCAGAGTTCTAAAGATCGCCGGCGAGCTCTCCGGGGACCGCCATGAATCGTCTGTTAGGATTGTCACCGTCTTTCTCCGTTATATTGGACTGACCGACGCAAAAACCGAAACTTCATGACCATATTTTGTGAATAAATTAACTCTGAAACTATTCTAACAAACTTGTTAAATTTTTCATTAAATGGGACACGCGCACGGCACATGTCCAAAATAAGCCGGATTTCATGTTTTAAACCGGTTTAAAACATGAAATATGCCCTTGAAGAGAACAATACTCTTGGAAGAACATGGATTTAAAACACACAGGAGAACAGATGAGGATCAACTATCAAGACGTTCAATCACGAGTGGTCTTCCCTTTCTCTCTCTAAACCTATCACTTGGATCCAGATGCTGATGAAGAGGGTATGCTATGGAGATTTCTGTAAAACAAATGATTTTTTCAAGCTTTGATTTTGAAGATGACGACAGCTGTGAAGAAGTTGTTGCATAGGAAGAAGAAGTAGATCGAAGCTGAGTTGAGTTTCTAAAATATATATGAAGATGATGAACTAAATATTACAAGTAGTCATTATCTCGTCGCATGATATTGTCCGTTTTGGGCCCCCATTATCCCTCACGAGTTTGTTCTCAGGCCAGGGTCTCATTCCTCTGACCCAAAACGAGTCATGCAGGCAATGATGAATACTCACTTATAAGCTAGTCCCACAACCTTCTTGCATTCTATGTGGGAATGTCATGGGTTCTCAAGGTCCAAGGCACACGAAATCCTATCATGAGAAACCATGATAGACCACCCTCCCTTAAGGGCCTGGCCACTGGGCCGAAAATCCACATTCGAACATGGGTTGGCTCTGATACCATTGTTACAAATGGGCACTAATTCGTCGCATGATATTGTCTACTTGGGGCCCCCATTAGTCCTCACAGGTTTGTTCTTAGGCCATGGTCTCATTCCCTTGACCCAAAACGCGTTATACAAGCAAAGATGGATACCCACTTATAAGTCAGTCCTACAACCTTCCCACATCCAATGTGGGAATGTCATGGGTTCTCAGGGTCCAGGGCACACGAAGTTCTATCCTGAAAAACCATGACAAACCACCCTCCCTCGTGTTTGTTGAAGCGGAAAATGGCATCAAAGGTGGTTCAAGTGACGAAGAAGCGTAAAGTGGCTTCATTCAAGCTCGAAGGTCGAGCACGGAGTGATTCTTTTTGTAGAGGCACAATGTGTGGTGTTCAACTTAGCGTCCTCAAATCAACGATACGATAATGACATTATACCTTGTGCAGTAATTATATCTAAGATGGTAGATTTAAATGTGTTTGCTGAGTTTGGATTAAAGGAAATGTTTGAACGCATTGGTCTGTATGGATTGTGCACGATGGGGGACTATTATTATGAGAGGGTTGTGAAATTATTTTATGCAAATTTGGAGTTGGACAGCCCTACTGAGTTGAGGACGTTTGTATATGGGAAACAGATTAGGCTAACTCTTAAGAAGTTAAATGAGTTTATTAGATGCTCGACGGAGGAGCCAATGGAGGATTATTTCCATGTAGCCAAGGACCCATACTTTGTAAAACAATGAGAAGGTCTGACATTGCTAAAGCAGTTGAATCTTTCTCCCAGCCCAAATCAAAAGACCTAAATGTTAAAGCAAGAGTCATCCATCACATGATCACCCGCACAGTTTTTCCTTGTGATGGACATAGAGACCATGTCATCTGCATGGATCTCTATGTGATGGAGAAGCTCTACAATGGGAAGAGGTTCAATCTTACCTATTTCATTATTAATCAAATGAAGGCAATCCTGAAGAGTCCAAGGAATAATCTCCCCTATAATTGGCTCATTCAGCATATCTTTGACAGCAGCGGGTTGACTGTCCCTCCCAAGGAGTGACGAACCAATAAAAAAGCACTTGACATGTACAATCAAGTAACATAAGATTGGATGGGGCTACACAAAGTAGGAAGGGAGTGGGTATTCAAAGGAGCGGACACTCCCTCCACTCAGCCTATACATTCTCCTTCCACATAGGTTGCACCTCCTCCATCAAAGTCGGCTACACAATTGCCTTCAACGTCAGCTGCACCTCCTCCTTCGACGTCCACTGTAGTAATTCCGTGGACGTCAGATGCACAACTGTCATATCAAGTGGAGGTGGAGGACAGTTTTTTTCATCCTACGGCGGACGATGCACCTCCCCCTCCTCAGTCCTCGTCCTACGTACTGATCAGTGAGGAGAGGTGGCAATGGCTTGTCGCCAAGTTGGAGAGATATGAGAGGCAACTTGACGAGATTCAAGCCACTGTACTTCAAATGAAAAAAGCTCAGTCAGCTCCTCCAGCAGCCCAGCCAGCTCCTCCATCAGCTTATCTTGCACTTCCGATGCAGGTTTGGACAAATCAAAGTATGTCTTTTAGCTTACATTCACTTTCGATATATGCATTAGTACTGTTGATTAACAATATGTAACAATTGTGTAGGTCTCCTATCATTAGACAACCATCCTCTCCTCTAACCCTTGCCAAAGTTAAGAAGATATTGGCAACGAGTCCTCCTTCGATGGAAGCAGGTCCAAGGCTACTTCACTGCTAAAAGTGCAAGTGGTATGTCTTCAATTTGGTTTTGTACAATGTGTTGAATTTACACTTACACTGATTTTTCACTGCAACCTGTGAAATTGATGGACGAGTTCATGACACTAGCATATGCAAATACTAAGAACAACAAGAGACGTGTGTTATACTTTGCAGCTCCAGGGTAAAAAAAAATATGATTTGAAAGTTATTCTCAGTTTTGATTGTATGCTAATGACATTGTGTGGTGTGTTGTTGTTTTTCAGAGAAAAGATGTTTGTTCCATAACAACCGTCCTCGTTCCAAAGCAATTGGGAGTTTCGAACTGGGTAAGAATGATTAACCAATGTACAAGACGTTGTTATTGAAAATAAATAAATAAATATTTCGCGTTCTTAACATGCAGTGCATGACATTGAATGAGGAGGAGATATTTGTGGTTCAAATGAATTAGGGACTGCTGACTCTTGGTTGGATCCATGTAAGGCACTTGTATTCATTCATGCAATATTTTTTCCTTGTATAATATATGGATTTTATTTTAAACACACCTGAATCAGTCATGTTTTATGTCATCGATCGACGTACACACACAGTATGGGTACCAAGTGATGTTGGTGTAGGCAATTGCAATTGTCATGGCACCGACAAATAAAAACTGGTATATTTTCTCACCTTGCGCTTTGAAAGATGTGACAAACTAATTTTGCCTTCCAATTGCAGCCCACATGGCATATTTCAAGTCTTTTGTCCTTTAGGGGAGTCGGTGATTGCCCAATGTGTAACAACCCAAATTTTTCCTTACTTCAAAAATCGCGTTAAATTTAAAACTTTTCTTTTCCTTTATAAAACAGCGGAAAACCTTTTGTTTAAAACTTCTTTAAAGTGTGATCAAAGTTCTTTTCTAAAAACTGAACCGTTAAAATATCATATTTAAAACTTGTTACTTAAATCTTTATTAACAGCAGAAGACTTTATTTATAAAATCTATTTTTCTCATTTTACAACGAAAGCATAAATCATTCGTTTTAAAAGACAATAAATGAATTGGTATTTTATATTTACAAAACATTTATCTCTTTTACTTTCCTTAGCCTAATCAGCCACAAGTCCTTCATGTGCAAATCCTTCATCTGTTCTTTTGCATGTAACTACACCATTAGCAAACTGTGAGCCCAAGCCCCAGTAAGAAATGAGATATGTAATATGATTGTATGCCTCTAACTCATTATGTCAGAATAGGTACCGCCCTAAACCGTTCTTTTCTTTACGTTTCATTCATTCATTCACTCATTCCTCTTACGTCGAGTTGGGAGATTGGAGGAATCTGTGTCGGAGAAAATAGTCTCTTTGTAAGCTTCTAACCACCTAGGGTAGACAGTCTCGCAACCCGACAAGGGAAGAGCTTAATTCTTCCAGTCTACCTGGTTAGATCCGAACTATCCCTCCATCCTCCAACTCCCCTTTTTCCTTTTCCATTCATTTTCTTTATTCATTTTTTCTCATGTAAATGCATATGAATATCCACCTCAGCGTGACATTCCTACTTATTTCTATTAGCATGATGCATGTCAATGAGAGGCAGTAATCACAGCAATATAAAAGCATGAAACATGAAGTAGTAATCACAATAATATAAAAGCATGAAGCATGAAAAATTTACTAATATACTATACATGGCGATATACTCCAAAACATGCTTGGCAATTAAAAGAAACAACAATAATATAGGCATGCTTGGTAATTTAAAGAAAGCAATAACAATATAGACATGTTTGACAATTTAAAAGAAACAATAACGACATGCTAACATCCTAAACATGCTTAGAGATTAAATTAGTAACGTGCGAACAGCGTAGGCATAATAAATAAAGTAGCATAATAGAAACGCTAACAAACAATCAAGGGAAAGACACTGCTTATGTATAGGGCGTCCACAGGCCAACGACTCTACTCAATTTCTTACCTCGAAACTTTAACGTGTATTAGCACTGAACCGTTATCCTTCTTTTCCTTTTCAATTCCTTTATGATTAAAACATTTACTCATTAATAATCATAACTTATTAATTTCATTATTTTCATATCTTTTACTACATAGTAATTCTAGGAACCCCCTTTTTGACACCCCAAACGACAGAACATAATTCGAAGCTCTAACCCAACACAGTAATGCACCATTAGAAATCATAGAGCATTTTCTTTAACTTCACTCATGCATGATAACTCAACCCACAACATATATAATATTTCTAGTTCACAAGACCAAGAAGAAGTGAACACAAAGAGCACATATCCATAATGCATTTTTAGCAACCAAATATAATTTCTCATCCTTCATATCATTTCTCCATAACTTAGAAGTAATAATCCACACAAGGAATCAACCTTTCATCAATAAATAAGCAGGTCTTAATGGTTTATCAATTCACAGATTATCCAGAAATTATGATTAGCACCGCAGTACACATATCCTTAACTATACTCTTTGAATCCCAACCAACTGTGGTAACAGAAGCAATAACTCAAGGGAAACAAGGAACTCAACCAACATCCAATACAAGGTATAAACCTCAAGGAACGGAGGGCCAAAATCCAAACCAGACGCTTATAATATCCCTCACAGAACCAAGCAATAGTCAACAATGGAGAATATTTTCCAACAATAGAACATAAACAAGTCAAAACACCAAACGACAATAAGCAATAAACCTTCCTGCCAATTAAAGAGTCCATAAAATCAATAAGGGATAAGCTTAATACCTGAAATTATAGAACCCAAGAGTAGCACCTCAAATCACTCACTCACACTTTCTCATCTCTTCACCACTCTCGACCTCAGCATTTCACAGAGAGCTTCCTCTAGACCCTCACTCAGTTCCAGAGAGCTCTCAGCTCCTTCTCTCGTTTCTCTCCTCTTCCTCTGCATTTCTACATCACCAGAGAGGCATACCATTCCCTGCCTCTGCCACAGACACCTATGGGTGTCCCCAAGCCATGCACTGTCATCAGCATCATTCCTCCACGCACCCAACGCACGTCCACGCTGTCGTTTCCATCAGAGCAGGACAAACCTGTTCGGACCAAACCATAAGCCAACCCAGCCGTTCCCGCACGAACCGCCAGCTCCCTGCCCCTTCGACCCGAGGTTGGAATTCGCAGCCACACCATCGCCATTCCATCGACGCCGGCCACCAGAAATCAACAAAGCATTGGAGCTCTCCATGACCCGACGCAGCACCGACGACCCGACGCTTCAGACCAAACCATCTCGCGAAGCCGCACCTTTTTGCAAGCCGCTCGCTGGACAACGTACGACCTAACCGTCCAGAGCTCACCGTCGCACTCGCCTCTCTAGCTCGTCACTCTCACTCTCGGTCTCCTTCGTCTCCCTCGTCTCCCTCTCCTTCTCTTCTCTCTGTTCTCTCTTCGCGAAATGGGCATGGGCCCTTATGTTTTCATCCAAACCGGTTCACTTCTCCCCCCCTAATTTTCTTCATTCCAATAATTCAATTCATTAAATCCTTCTTTAACTAATTCCATAAATCTTCCCTCACTAATTACTCTCTAAATTTCCAATTCCAACTATTCTTCCATTTCTTTTTCTTCCTTTAATTAAAAATCGTGTATTCATTAATTTTCGGACCGAGTCAAACCAAACCGGTTCAATCCATTATTCTCCCTTTTAGAATTGCAATTTTGATCGAGGCAAGGCGACCGCGCCTAAACCGAAAAGTCGACAAAATTGGACAAATTCAAACGTTACTCGACCACATTTGTCCGCATGCATCCCGACTTGTCCGAAAACTCATTTTGCAGACAGGGGACGATTTTTGAAGCGAAATGCCGACCTTGCCTCATCCCAAAACGTAAGGGGTGATTCACAACACTTTTAAGATGCAACACCAAATCCGCGCGTCAACCGCATGCGTATGAAAACTCCAAATACACCTTTTTCCCTCAAAAACTTTATACTTTAATTACTCCATAATATTTTCCCATAGTTATACGACATTAATCAACAACATATCGCCCCGCAATATAACACGTTAATTATTCCAAAATTCATTGCATTATATACATGAGAAAATATTATCGGGGTATTACACAGTGTCCGCATCAAGGCTTCCACTTCTCAACCTGCACTAATCAGAGGACCTTTTCGAGACCACCCCTCATGTTGAGATGAGCCCCGACTTGCAGTTCAAGGTCGTTGATATCCGAGGCAACCCTGAAAAAACCATAAAAAAGGCAAACATCGCAAAAAAATTCAAAAAATGCAACAATAAAAAAAATGGCTCAATTGATTGTTGTTGTTGTATCTCTGTTGGTTGGTTTTTTTTGTTGGTTGTTAGTTTTGGTTTTGGTTGTTGTATCTCTGTTTTTTTGTTTTATTTGTTGCATTTTGAATGTTGTTTTTTAGGGAGAGGGTCGTCCATTTGATGGTGAGGGACGTCCGTTATAGGGAAAGGGACGTCCGTTATATTGAGGGGCTCACCAATTGTTGAAGGAAAATAAGACAGATTCGAACGTCAAAAATAAGGGGGACATCCGTTCTTCGATTTTCATCGTCTGTTGTCTTAGTCCATCTTTGGAAGCCTATAACTCCCTCATTTTATAAGCTTTGAATCTGAAATTTGGAACACTGCTTATTTGATGAAAGAAGAAAGAACCCCTTCAAGAAGAATGGAAAGTACCTCCACGGATTAGGAAATATGTTTGAGAGAACTTGAGTTATGAAGCATCTATGAAAGCATATGATAAAACCAATTACAACCCCTGCAGACTCTATGGCATAATTCAATGAATTATGTCTGCAAGTCTTTAGAGGTAACAATTGGCTCCAGCAAATGCTTCAACAATAAAGTCTCATTGCCTTCAGCCGATCTCAGCTAACTCTCTTTCAATGTAATATCGTGCTCTCAACACACATTCTAGTTGAGAAGGCCTACTCTAACCACTTATATTGTTAAGGAGACCGACTCTTACTCTCCCTCAGCATTCATGAACCTCCCTCGGCATTCATGGACATTCGTCTTCTATTATTAAAGGCACGTCCCTCAACATTAACAAGCCTCCCTTAGCTGAAATAGACATTTATGTTTTAGTATTGAGGGACCCCTCAGCATTCACGGGCATGCCTTGGCATTCACAGACATTTGTCTTCTAGTATTTGTATTTGTCTTTTGTATTGAGGGACACCTGTTATGGTAGGAGGGACGTCTGTTATGACGGTTGTTCATTGAGACATTTTTCTTCTAGTATTTGTCTTTGTCTTAGATTGAATCTGTAAAGAAGCTAATCGACATATCACAATAATATTCAAAATTTACACCATATATCACAATTCCAACTCATTCAACTCACTAAGCATTGAAATGATAAAATCTTAACATTATACTCATGACGATAAAATTTGGGGTATTACATACAAATAGGATACTAACAAATACATAAACAAATAGAATAACACTCATAAAAGCTTCATGGTTAAGGATGCAGGATTGGGGCGACGGACTCCTACAAAACACAAAAACAATATCATGTCATACAAAGTGTACATGGTTAGAACAACGTATGAAAGCGTAACAATCTACGCACTTGTGTATTGGCAACAATGGTAAAACCCATAAAGGTGTCTTGTGAGCGTCATACTCTGCCACTTGTCACGCCAACGACTAAGCCTCCATATTGACAAAAGCGGACATTATGGCACACACCTTGAATGGCTGCATGTCATGGGGACATGTCTCTTGCTAACTACCGTGCGGTTATGGGCTCATTTTCCTCCTGCACTCTTTGTTTTTGAGGTCGACCTGAGAGTCTCTTAGAATTGGAACCTGGTTCGTTTCAGGGCACATGTGGTGGCCATTAATAGGTCAGGCAAAGTGGGAGTACATCCTCATAAATGTGTTCCAATGATACCATACATGCACATAATCCTCAGCTGAAGTCTTCATAAAATTAATGCATGGGATGACATGCACGCATGAAATTTTAGTCAGCTCCCACCGGTAACAACTACAGATGCACATGTCCAAATCGACTACATACTGTTCATTACTGTCACTAACATGAAACCGATTAGCTCCTGCAAGTGTTGGACACAATTCCGAGCTGCATGTTGTAAATTGGCAAGCTTCTTTGTGGTCTTAGGACACAATAGATTCGTCGACTCGGCTATCTTATCATGTTTCTTAATGATCCTACACATGATGCCCGTTCTAATAATCTCGAACATAGTGATGATCGATTTGTCCCAGGCTGGCAAGAGGTAGGCATTGTAGCACTCGCTCAAATTATTGAGGTTCATGTCGCACTTTGGGACGTAATTGAAAGCATGTTTTGACCAACACCTCAGGTTAATTTTTTATAGATATGCGTGTGTTATCTGGTCGAGCACAAGTAGTTTATTCATCTCTTTCTGAAATTGCGATGATGTTGTGGCCCTAGCTACCTTCCACATGATATCTTTGTACAAATTGCCTGAAAATTATTTTTTGAAATTGGCATACAAGTGTCAGAGGCAGAAGCAATGATCAGCTGTTGGTGCATATTGTTCGATAGCAGACACTAACCCCTTATGTCTGTCGGAAATAAATGTTCATCCTCTGCCTATATCACTGTCTAAGTCCAAAAGCAAGCAACACAAAAACCAGGTCTAGGAGTCCCTTCATTCTGATTAAACAAGTGCCACAGCAACTGGATAAATTCTATCATTGGCGTCAATGATGACAGCTGTGAGCAACTGGCCTGGGCACAACCCATTCAGGTGACAGTCATCTAGGCAAATGATGGGTCTACCAAACTCTCTCATACCTCTCTTGCATGCATCCAAACACATATACGTTCTTTTAAATATTAGACTTGGACGGGGCGTAAGCTCAGGCATATCTACCACCACCACCAATGTGCTGCCGGGATTGGATCTTCGAATCTCTTCTTCGTACAACCATAGTAGCTTCTATTATTCATCACCATCCACTTCGTTTAGCTTCAGGGCTAAATTCATGGCCTTTCTAGCAAGACTCAAGGAAATGTTGACATTAAAGTCCTTCCTAATAGTCTCAATAATGGAAGGAATGTCCCACGTAAGTAGATTTTTGAACCTATCCAAATATTGGTTTTGCCACTCATTTGTAAGAACCGTGTCGACTTTCCATTTGTTGTGCACATGTGTGCACCTCATTATAACTCTTAATTTAAAAAGGTAAGTTCACCTTCATTTTTGAAGCGTGAAGCCACCAACTGCATCCATCCTTGCACACGACAGTCAACCGATGACGTTCGCTTTTGACAAACTTTATCCCGTGTCCATTCTTCAAAGCATAATCAACCACTTGTTCTCTAATTTCATTTAACGAATTATACTCCTTCCCCAGACAGAGCTCCGAGGACGAACATTCTAGTTGAGGATGCATACTCTTTGCTCAATCATCATCATCTGAGTCTCATATTGAACGAAGCTCCGAGTCCAGAGATGTCGAGATTGAATGCTCCTCTATACTAGGTTCATGATAGACCCAACATTGCTCATCGGCCTCGACTACCGAAATAAGATCCACTTCCATTCCGCAGTTAATGGATTCTTCAACAATGGATGGTGCAACACTCCTCAACGCCATGTGATGTGCAACAGTCAAAAACTTCGATATTCGATTGTGTTCAGGGATTTTAGGGTTGCTTGCGCTCGCAAGGAAATCCTTCGCGATTATATAGTCAATCGAGATGAGAAGCACTGTCGTTTAACGTTTAGAGAAGGACCTTCGGTCTACAACGGACTTCTCTCGTATTAAGACGGACGTCCGTTATGGCCTGAACGATGCCATCTTAAGACAAGAGACATCCATTGTAAGGCTAGCAACGTCCATAATTGGTAGAACAACGTCGTCTTGGGGCGAGGGACGTCCGTTATGGACGAGAGACGTCCAAAATAGGTGGAGGGACGTCTGTGGTGGAGGAGAGATGTCAATCTTAAATGAGGGAATTTGCACCTTTTAAAAATGCATGTGCTTTGCATGTGACCCTTCAATGTTAAAGAACTTGGAATCCATCCTGACCATCCATTCTGATCCAAGGACATCCCTCGCTCAATCCAACGGCCATGAAATGTTGTTTGCCATCGCCTTTGAAAAATGGCAAATTCAATCATGGCCGTCAATCCCTACCAGGGATGTCCCTCGCTTGATCCAATGACTATGGACAATCGTCCGTCATCGCCTTTGGAAAATGGTGGATTCAATCCTTGCTGTCAAACCCTATAAGGAACTTCCCTCCCTCGATCCAATGGTCATGGACAATCGTCCGCCATTGCCTTTGGAAATTGACAGATTCAATCATGGCCGTCAATTCTGAACAAGAGACGTCTTTCCTCGATCCAACAGCCATTGACAATCCTCCGCCATCGCCCGATAATTGTTCCAATGACCGTCCGTCTTCTAATGGGCAGGAGGGACGTCCCTCGTCCGTTGATAATTGATGTCTTTCGTCTCTGTTTGATGATCCTTGGCATCAACGAAACAGAAGCGTTAACGTTGATAGATTTGGACGGGAAACGTGACTGCGAGGTCGCCGGCGAGAATTTTCCATAGTACAGAGTTTTTGTTGTTAGCAAAATTTCTTCAGGGTTTGACTTGTTATTGATCCCAAACTATAGGGTCTGCAGTGTTAATTTCCCTAATAGAATTAAAATTACAGAGTATATTCAGCATTACATTTTTTCTAAAATTTAATGTTTTTTTTAATAGGTTAACGACGATGTTTGCATCGTTCATTTCTCATAAATGACTATTTTATTTGTTAACAAAAATTATTTAGTTGTTGATTTGTCATTAAACTTATAATTCAGTAGTTGATTTATTAATTTTCCTAAAAAAATAATTTAGGCATAAGCTCTATAATTTGGGGTTATTTTTATCTTTACATTAAATTAATAATTCAAAATTTTGAAACTTTAAGCAACCGATAATATATAATTTTTTATTTCTAAAATAATAATATTAAATATATATTTTAGTTTTATATTTTTAATGATGCTAAAATAATTTATAATAAATTGAAAATAATAAAATAATGAATTACACGTGTTAAAGAATAAATAATACATCACCTCTTAATAAGATAAAGGAAAAATGACAAATTTGATGGACATCTTCAATGCCGTAGACAAACCGTCGCAGCTCCATGATTTTTCAAGAAAAGAAAGCCAAATTTGACTTGAACCGCTGCTGTCGTGGATTGAACATCTTCCATCGCCGCGGTTTGGACAGCTTCCACCGTTAACTTCTCACGCTTCAACGCCAATTTCTTTGATGGCAATACATTGTGATCGAATGTCCGACCTTGTTGTTCGCCGAGAGGATTTCATTGTTTTTTCGCCGAGAGGATTTCATTGTTTTTGCCGAGAGGATTTCGTTGTTTGTTCACCGAGCCCTAGACCGCAGTTATGTATATCGACTGAGTTCAAAGACCGAGGCCAGCAAACCGCCGCTGCGTCTCAAGAGACCGCCGGGTTTGGTATCACACTGCGGCAGTCTCTTGAGACCCCGCGGCGGTTCAGCCTAAATTTGACCTTATTTTCTTGTAAAACCAGGGAGTCGCAGCGGTTTGTCTACGAACCTCTGCGACTCCACATCAGCTTATTAACGGCAAACGTGACAATGATATTGACTTTGTCATTTTTTCATACATCAGTGGTTAATTTGTTATAAAATAAAGGATAGTAGTTGATTTGTCATTAATCACAAACGCCGATGATTAATTTTATCATTTTCCCTAAAATAAAATACTAGATACAAAATTCTAATATAAATTTGTTATGATCTTCTAGAAAATTACTAATTTAAACACAATACTTTATGTTGAAATGCTTTCGGTATTAATTTAAAATACTTTTTTGTCCCGAAGGAATTGTTTATAAATTATTAATAATATAAGCTCTGAGTGTAATAGGATTAATTATTTTTAGTGCTTTGCTTGGCAAAATTTACTTTAATAAAAATGAGATTAATTTTCATTTTAATTTAACTCTTAATTCATTAATAGATTGATGATAATAAATTTAAAAGTAAGTAAAATAATTATGTAATTTTGTAATAAACTAGTGATGCATACGAGACATGTTATAATGTAAGTTTGAGCCCGTAAAATTAGAAAGTATATAATATTGACGCAGTAATTATCTATGAAGTCATAAAATTTATTTCAATAATTATTAAAATGGTAATTATCAAAATAAAATCATGTACTTTGGGATAACTTGTAACCAATATCCTGTACTTTAAAAATTTTCAATTTAAATATTGTACATTGAAACTATTATCGATTTAAACATCTATTAGTTTTTTACACATGGTTAGATTGTTTAACCAAGTTACACCTCCCAATTTCTTCTCTTTTATCATAACCTCCAATGGACCCTTCCAACCTTCCGCTGCAAAACCTCCAAGCAAAATGAACCCTTTTCTCGTTTTGCTTGGAGGTTTCACAAGGGGAGGTTGAGAGGATTTGGTGACAAAAACAGAGATTGAGAAGTGTAACTAGGTAAAAATAACTAACGGAGAATTTAAATCCTTAATAGTTTCAAAGTACAATGTTTAAATTGACAAATTTTAAAGTAAAAGATATTGGTTCCATATTAACCCACTTAGTTTTATTTGATAATTATCTTTATTAAAAATAACAATTTTATATTTTGTATTTGATTTTTTCAAAAACAATTTGTTGTTGTTTTCAAATATTGAAATTTGTTAAATTTTTTGTAGTAAAATTATCTAACTCCTTATAAAAGTATGAACAATTTATATTTTCTTTTAATTGTTTATTTAGTTATGAATTTGAACAAATTATTCATAAAAAAATAAATCAAAGGTCCTAAATGTAGCATCCAGTATTTTTCTATTTCTTTAAAATGCGTAAAATTTAAAACTTTCTTTTCGTAAAAACATCAGAATATTCTTTCTTTATAAAACCTGATCGTTAAAACCCTTTACTTTCACTTTTCTCAGTTTCCTTTCACCTCAATTTACGTTTACTTTTATCAATTTATTTTCAAAAGCCATTACATTCTTTGAATAAAATACAGCGGAATGAAAACAAAGAATAGTAAATACTTTACAAAACTCTTTTTCAAGTACTTTCCATTTAACTTCTTAGCCCAGCCAGCCACAAGGTCCACTCATGCAAATCCTTCATCAACTGTCTTTAACTTGTTCATCTGTTGCTCGTTTGTACCTATATCACAAGACCTAAACTAATGAGTCTAACGCTCAGTAAGTGAAGAAAATAAAATATAATGCAATGTAATTCATGACCATACAATGTAATTAAACCAAGAGTACATACATGACAAACACCGTAGGGCCATGAGGAAGAATCTGTCAATTCTCTATAAACATACGTATCGTGGTCTTCCTCATGCCATATGTACTCTTTTGTTCTGAGAACGTTGGAGATTTCAGAACGGGAGACAACGAACACTCGATCCCATGTAACTCACTTACTTTCTTCCAAATTTTCTCTCTCTAAATATTCTCTCGTACACTTTTCTTTTCCTGCCATGGGATGTCATTGTTTTCCCGAACCCCCACTCGCCTATTTACATAGATTTATTATGTCATACAATATGCACGTGAATTCATACAATCCTATATGATACAAATGTCTAATAAACATATCATTAAAAGAACCTATCTCTAATAAACACACATCACACAATCCTAATTCTTGCGATGTAGGGTCCGAAGACCAAAACACAATTAATATCAACTTACCTGGCGTCCAAAACGCGTTTCTGTTTCTCTTCTCTTCTTCGTACCTTCAAAAACATTTAAATCACGTCTTATTAATCTTACTTTTACGACTTAACACTTTCGCTATCTGAACATGGACAACGGAATGATGTTGCTCATTCCATCAATGTGACAGGATAAAGTAACTTTACAAAACCCAATAGTATTTTATCAGAAATCCACATTTCTCACATCAGAGTAGAGAACCAGTTAATGTGCCTACTTTAATACGACATGACCAAGTGAATACTTTATAAAACCATCTTCATATATCCTTAAACATTCAAGACTTAGAACCAACAATGACGTATGGAACATCACTCATGTTTCTCAATTTAACGCTACCCATTAATCTCATCTCATTGAAATAATATAGTCCTTTATATAATTAACATGTCCACCTTAAACAGCCGTACATAGCAACTATCGATACCCAAATTAACAAAGACTAACAGGTCTAGCAAAACCTCAATCATCAGAGACACATTTCCAAATCGTAAACTACTAATTCTAATTCAGTGGCAGAGGTTGAACAACAGAGAGCAAATAGTATTTCAACAAACTTGGCAATAATCAAACTAAAACACAATTCACAAAGAGGCGATCATAACCAAAGGTTTAAACTACAATTGACATAACAGAACAAATAATCCTCCAATCCAATCAAATCTAATCCAATCCGAACCAAGCTAGGTCCAACAATGATTAGGATGCAAAAACTAAATTCTAATTCAACAAAGAAGGATCCATCCGAGTTTAATGAATACGCAGCAGTCCATTTTCCACAATAACAACCAAATACGAAGTAATTCACCTAAACTAACTAAATTAATCAGACAATTAATCAACACAGATCCTATCAGAAGATCTGTTACCTGCAATCCGATGAGACCCAGAAGAAAACAGGAGCAGTTCCCTGTTTGAAATCCTCCAGAGACACTTGGTCTTCCCTCCACCTCCACTTTTTCTTCACTGCCAATCCTCAATCATCACACCATATTCGGCTCACAATTCTTTCAAAGCCTCATCAACACCTTCAGCTCCTTAGAACTGTGAAGACAGAAGCTTCTCTGGCTACAAGACACTCTCGGCTCCTTTACCAAGAGCATTTCTCTCCTTCACACCCTGCAATCACACACAAATCACAGAACCCACCTGTTACACCGATATATAGCCAAGAAGCGTACACCGCTGGACACTTACACACTTAACAGAGGAGCTGCCGCGTGGAAGACTCCTGCCAGCTTATGCAACTGAATGAACCAGCTTAACGGTGGACCAACTGGACTGGACCCAAACCGATCCCTAGCTAACCAAGCCCTGCCTCCCTGCCATTTCCAACCGAACACCAAGTCGTCCTTGCCATTCATTGCCAAGCATCACCCAGTAATTAAATCGACAGAGCAACTCACCTCGACGGAGCTCGTCGATCCATCACGTGAGCTCGCCGGACCCCGTCGGACAACACCGCTGCCTGCAATCGCAGCAGCAACCCACTTCGTCCCCGCCCATTGCTCGTCCGCCGAACGTCGCCTCGTTGCCGCGAACACCTGTCGTTCTCCCTCTGCCCTCTCTGGATCCCGATTTCCCTCTCTGCCTCTCTCTCTCTCTCTTTCATTTAAATGGCCAACGGACCATTTAAATTCCAACCGGTTCCGAAGGAACCGGTTCACTCCTTCTTTATAACTTCTTTTTATTTCTTTTAATCAAATTCCTTTCATTTAATTTAATAGCATGAAACTCAAATGAATATCTCACTCTAACATAATATATTGATTGTGCTTTTGTAATATTTCAATAATTTATTCAACTAATTTGAATATCTCTAATTATTTTTTAATTTATCATTTTTAAATTTTGATATAAAAATTAAAATATTACACTAAATTTATTTTCTTAACCTTTCATTAAAGATCAATCGAACCCATTAATTCACACCTATTAATGATACATTGACTACTAATTATGAATTTCAAACCTCTTTATTTTTTAAACTCTCTTATAATTATTCTTAACTATTCATTCGAATGTTCTATATTCATGGTATTAGTTCATACTAATTAACAAATGATTATGAATTTTAAACCTATTTACATTAGCGAATGATTACGAGTAAAATCTCATTGATTTATATACATTAATGAAAAGTTTATTTTACGAGCAAAACCACATTAAGTCACACATATTAATATATAGTTATGAATTTTAAACTTCCTCAATCATAAATTAATGGTGCACATCCACCCATTAATATTATTAAATGAATGATAATTAAATAATAATTTTAAAAAATAAATAAAATAGTATAATTAACTTGATTAATAAATAATTATTGTTTAAAGTCAATGATTAATTTATAAAAGAATTATATTTTAATGTAATAAAAAAAATAATATAAATTTGCACATCTTAGTATATATAAAAAAGAACACACTAATATTTTAGAAAAGGATAAATATATTTACAATTTATTCTTTTGAAAATTCTTACATTTAAAAAACAATTTTAATAATATTAATATTACCGAAAAATTAAAAAAAAAAAAAAAAAGGAAAAACAAGGTTTGCACGCGCTAACAGATGCACGAGTGTGTGAATACTGAAAGTGGTGATATAAAAGCGGGGAGCTTGGAAGAGGAGGTCAACGCGCCGAGAGACGAAGAGGAAGGTGATTTAGGCTGATTACAAAGGGATTTGGCGTCCATGAAAGCAGCGAGTGGCCCAAATGCGAGTGTCTCTCTCATCTTTCGAACCAGAGATTTCCCCAGTTCGTGATCTTCGGGCGAGTGAATTTCAAACCCTAACAAAATTTCCCTAAACACGCTCTGCCCCACTCGCGTCGTCGTCCCCACTCGCGGGCGCGCTTCCCTCTGATTCTTCAACTCTCTCGGACTCTGTATGTCTTGCTTTCAGGCTCCTCCTGTGTTTTCCTCTCTCTCCTCTATCTCTCTCTATGTGTAATGGTTCAGTTGGTTTGTTTCGAGTATTGATAACAACGAATGATATGTGCTTGAATAATGTTAGCCTAGTTGATGAGAAAGTGTGGGAGATTGAATTGGTGTTTTTTTCCAACTTCAGGGAAGTGGAATCACTAAGCTCGGCTTATATGATGAACTTCTTCTCTTTTTTGGATCTGTTTTTTGGTGTTTTGCGAACGTTAAAGGAGTTTTATATTACTTTTTTTTAATCAGATAATAAATATTCGGATTGAAATGGTACATGAGTTAATGCAAATATGACGCCATTTTAGCTCTTTCATGGATTTGAAAGCTTCCCGTAGTCAAATTATCATAAGTGGAATCTATACGATTTAACTAGCCACAACTGATAATTCTGAAGTTGCATAGTAGGCCAAATCTTCTCACTGTGTTTCTTATGGCTGTTGGTTGCCAAAAGACGCTTACTTGGTGTGGTTGAATGTCATATTATGTTAATCTCCGAAAGAGTATTGGCCTTAAGTTATGAGGTGATTATACTACTATCTTAATTTCGTTGCTTGATTTGAATCCTTTCTAAATATGTTTAGAGGGTATTGATTGTGGGAAATGATATATATGCTCATTTGTTCTGATTGTAGTTGACTTGCTTAATTTATAGATGTAAAAAGTATTAGTCTGAAATGTGGTTTATTTGTGTCAGCTGTTATACAATACTTTCTGTGCTACGAATTTGACTTAATATATTCAGATTAGTCTCAAAATGTTTGCCAATTGTCATATCATCTTTAAGAAAACGAGGCTTAAGAATATCTCCTGAATTTATATTCTGTTTAATTATCTCTCTGCTGAAGCCTTTTGTCAAGATCATGTTTGTTTTTGGTCGCACAGCCTTAAGTTCTTCTTTTACTTTCTGCACGGACGTGCACATGTGATTTGGCCCACACTTGCAAAACGAGGGTTGCTCAGTGAACAACGAGGGAAGATTAAAAAAAAAACAAAATAGAATCATTTGTAGATTCACAAAAATGGATATGAAGGAATGGCGTTTGCTCTTATCCTCCAGCCTTCCAGTTGTTGCTAGTTAGGAGGTGCATAAACCAGAAGAAAATGACTAATTATTAATTACAATTAATTCATATCTAGCACCTTATTTTATAAAAAATGTCCAAGATAAAGTTTTGAAATTTGGAAGCGTAAGCCCATCTAGCTGTAAGAAAACAAATATTATGGCACCAGTTAGAGGGATATTTATGTTGGGAATATGGATCACAACCATGCTTGCATCTAACTATAGTCATCATTGCATGTTTTTCGTCTCAGGTATTTTTGAGAATCATTGGCTGGTACTGAGTATCTTTCATCATGGATATCAACCTTAGGTTACCTTCTGGTGAGCATGATAAAGACGAAGAACCAAATGTAATAGATCATATTTTAGAAGTTGAAACAAAATTACATAATGGCAACATACAAAATGGAAATATGATTGATGTCATAGACGGTGTTCACATTGAAGGCGGCGGGGATTTAAATTCTCCATCTGTTGATTTGGAAGTGTTTAAAGAGGATACCAATCTTGAGCCGCTTTCTGGTATGGAATTTGATTCACATGGGGAAGCTTACTCTTTTTATCAAGAATATTCTCGGTCCATGGGATTCAACACAGCAATACAAAACAGTCGTCGTTCGAAGACTTCAAGGGAATTCATTGATGCAAAATTTGCTTGTTCTCGATATGGGACTAAGAGAGAGTATGACAAATCTGTTAATCGACCACGTTCAAGGCAAAACAAGCAAGACTCTGAAAATTCTACTGGCCGACGTGCATGTCCAAAGACAGGTTGCAAGGCAAGCATGCATGTCAAGAGAAGATCAGATGGGAAATGGGTTATTCATAGTTTTATTAAAGAACACAACCATGAGCTTCTTCCTGCCCAAGCCGTAAGTGAACAAACAAGAAAGATGTATGCTGCAATGGCTAGGCAATATGCTGAATACAAGAATGTTGTTGGTCTCAAGAATGACTCCAAAAACCCCTTTGATAAAGGTCGTAGTCTGTCATTTGAGGTAGAAGATGCTAAGATTTTGCTCGAGTTTTTTACTCATATGCAAAATTTGAACTCAAACTTCTTTTATGCTTTGGATCTGGGTGAAGATCAACGTTTGAAAAGTTTGTTTTGGGTTGATGCAAAATGCAGACATGACTATATTAATTTTTGTGACGTGGTGTCTTTTGATACTGCTTATGCAAGAAACAAGTACAAAATGCCTCTTGCGTTATTTGTTGGGGTAAATCAACATTATCAATTTATATTGCTTGGATGTGCTTTGTTATCAGATGAAAGTCCAGCAACATTTTATTGGCTGATGCAGAAATGGTTGAGAGCAATGGGTGGATCGCCAAAAGTAATAATCACCGACTATGATAAAGGGATCAAATCAGTAATTTCTGAGGTTTTTCCTAACTCAAGTCATTACTTTTGTCTATGGCATATATTGGGGAAGATATCTGAACAACTTGGTCATGTAATAAAGCAACATGAAAATTTTATGTCAAAATTTGAAAAATGTATATACCGTTCATGGACAAGTGATGAGTTTGAAAAAAGGTGGTTGAAATTAATAGAGAGATTTGACCTAAAAGATGAGGAATTGGTTCAGTCATTGAGTGAGGATCATAGACAGTGGGCACCAACGTACATGAGGGATGCCTTTTTGGCTGGTATGTCCACTGTTCAGCGATCTGACAGTGTAAACGCTTTCTTTGATAAGTATGTTCATAAGAAGACTACTGTGCAAGAGTTTGTGAAACAGTATGATGCAATTTTACAAGATAGGTATGAAGAGGAAGCCAAAGCAGATTCCGAAACATGGAGCAAACAGCCTGCTCTAAAATCTCCTTCCCCTTTGGAGAAAAGTGTTTCAGGATTATATACTCATGCAATATTCAAAAGGTTTCAGGTTGAGGTTTTAGGCGCAGTTGCTTGCCATCCTAAAAAGGAAAGACAAGATGAGACAAGTGTTACTTTTCGAGTTCAGGATTTTGAAAAGAGGCAAGACCTCATTGTTGTGTGGAATGAAATGAAATCAGAAGTCTCTTGTTTATGCCGATTATTTGAATATAGAGGTTATCTTTGTAGACATGCTCTGATTGTTCTTCAAATTTGTGGTCTTTCAACTATTCCATCACAATACATTTTGAGAAGGTGGACGAAAGATGCTAAGAACCGACATTATCTTGGAGAAGAATCAGAACGTGTTCAGTCTAGGCTGCAAAGGTACAATGATCTATCTCAACGTGCCCTGAAGTTGGTGGAAGAGGCATCCATGTCACTAGAGAGCTACAACATTGCAACACGTGCTCTAGATGAAACTTTTGGAAACTGTGTGAGAGTGAACACTTCTGGCAAGACTCTCATGGAAGCTGGCACATCTATTACTCATGGTTTACTATGTATTGACGAAGACAGCCAAAGCAGAAGCATGGGAAAGATGAACAAGAAAAAGCCTCCTACAAAGAAAAGAAAGGTATAAATAGTGACATATTTGTCTACTCTGATTTGTTGAAAGTAACATCGTTTATTTCTGCAGGTGGAACCTGAGCCTGATGTCATCACTGTTGGAGCGCAAGATAGCTTGCAGCAAATGGTTCGTTTCATCCTTTTATGTTATATGACTGTTGACTTTTGATTTTTCATTGTTGTACAATAATATTATGGCTTTAGCTTTTCGGTTGGAGGGTTTTGGGAAGATAGCTAATATGATAAATTTATAGATAGTTTGAATTCAATTCTAAATAAATATATGTTTATTTTCTAGTTCTAGTCCTCTTAAATTACACTCTGTCCTGCCTTTTTTCATCTGCTAAATTTATAATTTATTGTTTTGTACAAAGCATATAAACGGGCACATGACAAATCAGTGTAAGATTAGACGATAAAGATTAGAAAGTAACTGTAGTCTTATCCTTGAAAATTAGCTGTAGACTTTCTATTGATGCTATGAAATATATTATCAAATATCAAAATGTTTGACTCAGATGATACATTTTTACTGTATGGAATTTTAACCAATAGGACAAATTGAGCTCAAGAGCAGTCACCCTTGATAGCTATTATGGCACGCAGCAGAGCATGCAAGGAATGGTAAGTGTTACAGTTTTTCATTTTCTACATCCGCTGTATCTGTTGGTCTCCCCTTTACTCTTGGTTTTATCGTCCTTGTCTTTTCAGGTGCAGCTGAACCTAATGGCACCAACTCGCGAAAACTACTACGGGAATCAGCAGACCATTTCTGGCCTGGTAATGTTTATATTATAGTTGCGCTACAAAGATTTTAAGTGGCAAATGTAAAGAAATGTAATATTGGCTAATATGATTATCTTACGTGTAGGGACAACTTAACTCAATAGCTCCAAACCATGATGGATATTACACTGCTCATCAAAGCATGCATGGGCTGGTACGATACTCCTTGATTGCATGTTTAATAATCAGTATATTTAGTCTTCAAATTGCGCCATTTTATGAAATGCGCACCTTGTTGCAGGGACAAATGGATTTTTTTCGATCACCAACTGGTTTCACTTATGGCATTCGGGTTAGTTCGTAATTTATGGAATGACAAATTCAATTTCGATGGTAGTATAATGTCTGCTTTATTGTAATGAGTTGTGCTATGACAGGACGATCCGAGTGTACGGGCGGCTCAGCTCCACGATGATGCATCGAGACATGCGTAGGAGCAGGCCAAACATAGAATCTACATTATAGAATTTCTCATCTTTTTTCGTGTCTGTAATATACAACATAGATTAGACTTTATTTCATCTGTTTGCTAGTTATCTTGGGCTGTCTAAGAAATCAGAACAAATCCAGTATCGCTGCTGTCCGCTGTAAAGGTTGTCCAATTGTTGTAATTTCGTGATGGAACTTTAGCCAGTTGTATGGGAAAGCACACACTTTGGAAGGCCATGTAATGGGAATTGGGATTAGCCCTTTTTTATTGATTTATTTTTCTTTTATGATTTTTATTTTATTACTAATAAATAGACTTAGAGATTAGCTTAAATGATTGAATCTTCTTTTAAGGCTATAGCATAAGAGATTAAGGATAATTTAACACCGTATTAGCTTGTAAGATTTTGAGTTTAAATTTTCATTCATTCTTTGTAATATTTTTTTGTGCTTTCAGTAAAATATTGTCCGCTATACTAGGTAGGGAGGAGAGAATTCTACTTATAAATCATGCATTTTCTACTCTACCAAGTGATGTAAGATTGTGCACCCCTACTAATAAAGGTCGGACCTACATCTGATCTTTTCCTAGCTTTCATAAGGCAGGTTGCCACAATCTCCTCCCCTTGGGGATCTGACGTCCTCGTCGGCTACACTTTTCGGATGAAATTTGCTCTGACACTATTTGTAACATCTTTTGGTGCTCCAAGTACAATATTGTTTGCTTTGGGTCGAAACTCGTACGGTTTTGTTCTTGAGTTAACCTAAAATACGTTGTACTAGATAGAGAAAGGAGTTCTACTTATAAACAATGTATTTTTTACTCTTCCAAACGATATGAGATTGTGCACTCCCACTGATATGGGCCGGACTCACACCTGAGCTTTTCCTAACCTTCACATGGCGGACTGCTACAATCACTATGGTACGTAATTTATTGCAATTGACATTTGTTTACTTATCACTAGCGGTGACAAACAAGCCAAACCGAACTTAAGGTTATAGCTCTCGAGCTCTAACTAGCCCGAAGAGCCCTTCTTAATAATCTAGTTTCTTTCTTCCCAAGTTCAAGTTATGTTGCCGGTTTGTTCGATTTACTTTTTTTTGCAAGATCGATCGAGGGAGAGGGTTTGATGTTTTGACTTAGGATTTGTGAGGTTTTTGTTAGATTATTTCATAATAATCTATTAATATGGTCCATGTTAATTAATTAGAGTTATATTGACTTAATATTAAAGTGCTTAATATGATGGTTGTTAAGCATAAAAGACATTAAGTTAATTGAGTTTTAATTCCCTCTCCTTAACCTTATTAAATGTATAATGTATAGTTGAAGAAATATGAATGAAAAGACATAGTTGAAAGGGCATGTATGGAAAGTTGCCTTTTGAAAGGTTGTCTTCTTCATCACCTAGAGAGAAAATTACAGCATTCATTCTAACAAATTAACGATCTCTCTCTCTGAAAATACTCTATGAAATTACGGTGAACTATACGGGTTTCGGGATCATCGAAGAGACGCTTAAAGAAAAGGTTTAAGGAGATAAAAGAATCAACGTCAACATCTTCACCAAAAGCTTTTAATTATATCATGGATCAAGGTTGGTATTAAAGTTTAAATTTCGCGTATTAGAGACAGACATGGTTAGATCAATATCGTTAATGGGGGAAAGGATTGTTTGCATGAATCAGTTTAATATGCTTACAATTGGTATCAGAGTACGGTCAAATACACGTATTGATTTACCATGAAAATAGGTGTTAATTTCATGAAAGTTTATATGCATGATTTGGAATGTTTAATTTCGTACTTGTTATGCATGGAAAAGTATAGATGAAATCTGTAGAAAATTGTTTTAGAGTTTTTTGTGTAAAAGTTCATCTTGCGGACGCTGGGTTTAAAGGCTGCGGATGACATGTAAGAATGTCGGACGCCTCAAATTCATGATAAAATCGCTGTTGAACGTTTTCGGACATTCTGAAAGGTATGCGGACGTCGCGGACCTTTTCACTTTGAATCTGAAAGAGATTCATGTGATTTCGGACGCATAAAGGACGAAGCGGACGACGGGGACGACATCGTTTTGAATCTATATTGATTTTCATGAGATTTCGGACGATGCGGACGCTGTACGGACGACGCGGACAATATCGTTTTGAATCTGTATTGATTTTCATGCAATTTTGGACGCTGGGTCGGATGGTGCAGACGATCTTAAAAATGAATCTGTATTAAACTGTTATGCACTTTCAAACGACAGGAAGAGTTTGCGAACGACATCACCTCGTTCGCACGTCGTCCGCAAGACATAAAAAGACAGTTTAAATTATATGTTATTGAATGAATGTTTACTCAATTAAAATATTGTTGTATAGAAACTATGTAGTCACCAAAGTGACCTAGTTTGAAATGATCAATATTAAATTGTGTAATTTATTCATTTAATTGATATGATGTTATTGAAATGTGATTATTAGTTATAAACTAGTAGGCCACCCAAAAGTGGACCAATGTTTATAATTAATAATATTATAGTGACATGCTTACATATTTAATTAATGTGTTTAAATATCCGAAGATGTTAAACATATTGTGTTGAATATGTTTATAAATCAATTAAAGATTATAATATCATGAATTGTTTATTTCTTTAAGGATTACCCAAAGGTGAACTTAAAGAAATTAGTTTGTGTTTATCTGAATCCGGTTTAGGTTGCTCAAAACAATAATGTATTGTATTTTGCAGCTTCTGTTAATCTATTTGCTTATGGTAATGCTTCTAATAAATTCAATGGTCTTAACTATGCTGACTGGTCTGAACAAATCCAGTTTCAATTGGGTGTGTTGGATTTGGACTTAGCATTAGTTTGTGATAGACCACCAGCTATTACTGAGACCAGTACGGAAGCTGACAAGTCTTATAATGAGACTTGGAAGCGGTCTAACAGGCTGTGTTTGAGCTTAATGAAGATGACGATGGCTGAAAATGTTAAGTCATTGATGCCAAAAGTGAATGATGCTAAGGAATTCATGTCTAAAATAAAGGCATATTTTCAATCAGACATTACAGACAAGTCTGTTGTAGGGAGCTTGATGAGTGAGTTGACGACTAAGAAATTTGATTGGTCTCAACCTATTCATGACCACGTAACAAGCATGGTCAATTTTGCGGCAAAGCTAAAAACGTTGGGTATGGATGTGAATGAATCATTCTTGGTTCAATTCATCATCAACTTACTTCCTCTTGAGTTTGGCCAGTTCCAGGTGAACTATAACACCATTAATGAAAAGTGGAACTTTCAAGAAATAAAGGTCATGCTAATTCAAGAAGAAGGGAGGTTCAAGAAGCTAAATGACCATACCGTACATTTAACGTTTCAGAAGGATGCCAATAGTAGCAAAGGAAAGCCAAGTAAAAAGAACAAGCGGAAGGGAAAAGGCCAACTAAAGATTAATGATGGTCAAATCCGTAAAGAGCTTAAGTGCTTCTTTTGCAACAAAGCTGGACATATAAAAAAGGAGTGTCTGAAAAGGAAGGCTTGGTTCGAAAAGAAAGGTACACTATTTGTTTCAGTATGTTTTGAATCAAATATTATTGAAGTACCTAATAATACTTGGTGGTTAGATTCTGGTGCTACTACTCATATGTCACATGTTACGCAGGGATTTCTTTTGATCCAACCCATAAACGGAGCTGAAAAGTTCTTGTATATAGGGAACAGAATGAAGGCACGAATTGAACGAATCGGGACATATAGATTGATCCTGGATACTGGATACCACCTGGATCTAGAAGAGTGTCTTTATGTTCCCGAATGTGCTAGGAATTTGATTTCTGTTGCAAAGTTAGATTGTAAAGGTTTTAATGTTAAGATTGGTAATTGTGTATTTTCATTGTACAAACATGAATACTGTTATGATTATGGTATTATGAAAGATGGATTGTATTGTTTCAATCTTGATGTTATATTTATAGAATCTCTGTTTAACGTTGATCATGTGATTGGATTAAAACGCGGTGCAACAAATGAAAGTTTAGCTTTCTTATGGCATAAGCGTCTAGGTCACATATCTAAATAAAGGATGATGAGGTTAATGAAAAATAATATTTTACCTCAGTTAGATTTTGATGACTGAGACGTGTATATAGATTGCATTAAAGGAAAGCAAACTAAACACACATCAAAGTATCCTGCCACAAGAAGTAGCGAACTTTTAAAATTGATA
Organism: Begonia loranthoides; assembly: GCA_022433065.1. Lineage (NCBI taxonomy): Eukaryota > Viridiplantae > Streptophyta > Magnoliopsida > Cucurbitales > Begoniaceae > Begonia > Begonia loranthoides. The sequence continues at coordinate 26,454,094 of CM039474.1, read as the reverse complement.
CATACCGACATTTGTGGTCCATTCGACATTCCTTCATGGAATGGTGAAAAATATTTTATCACCTTTATAGATGATTTCTCACATTATGGATACTTATATCTATTGCATGAAAAATCTCAAGCGATGAACGTTATAGAAGTGTTCATCAATGAGGTGGAAAGGCAGCTAGATAGAAAAGTAAAGGTGGTGAGATCGGATAGAGGTGGTGAGTATTATGGAAAATTTGATGAAAGTGGACAAAACAAAAGTCCATTTGCAAGGTTTCTCAAAAGTCGAGGCATTTGTGCACAGTATACAATGCCGGGTACACCACAATAAAATGGTGTAGCTGAAAGGCGGAATCGTACTCTTATCGAAATGGCTAGAAGTATGATGAATAACAGTAATGTACCCTTATCATTGTGGATGCATGGTTTAAAGACCGCTGCATATCTGCTGAATAGGGTTCCTAGTAAGGCAGTTCCTAAGACACCTTATGAACTGTGAACGGGAAGGAAACCTAGTTTTAGACATATCCATGTTTGGGGATGTCCAGCAGAAGTTAGGATATATAACCCACATGAAAAGAAACTCGATGCAAGAACCATTAGTGGTTTCTTCATTGGCTATCCGGAAAAGTCAAAAGGGTACATATTTTATTGTCCAATGCATAGTACAATGATTGTTGAATCTGGAAATGCTCATTTCATTAAGAATGACAAGTTTAGTAGGAGTGATGATTCACGAAATGTGAATATTCAAGAGAATCGGGTGAAAGAAACGACATCTAGTAATTCTCATCAAGTTGTTGTTCCTTTTGTTGTATCACAGTCTAACAACATACTGGAACAACATATGAATATTCAAACCACACAAGGTGAACGAGTCAATGATGAGCATATTAACGATGATCAAGTCATAAGTGATCAATCACGAGAAACAGAATTGCGAAGGTCTGTAAGGCAGAAAAGACCAGTAATTTTTTATGACTGTGGTTTATTCACTAGAAGAGGAATGTGACTTGAGTAATAATAAAGATCCAGAATCATTCAATAAAGCCATCGAATGTAATGATTTCGAAAAATGGTTGAATGCTATGAAGGAAGAGTTGAAATCTATGGATGACAACAAAGTTTGGGAACTTGTAGAGTTACCTGAAGGAAAGAAACGCGTTGGTTGTAAATGGATTTTCAAAACCAAACGTGATTCGAAAGGTAACATCAAAAGGTATAAGACCAGACTTGTCGCCAAAGGTTACACTCAGAAAGATGGCATTGACTATAAAGAGACATTCTCTCCGGTTTTAAAGAAGGATTTCTTTAAGAATAGTTATGGCTTTGGTAGCTCATTATGATTTGAAGCTTAACCAAATGGACGTAAAGACCGCCTTTCTTAATGGTGACTTAGAGGAAGAAGTGTACATGGATCAACCTGAAGGATTTCATTTCCTGGAAATGAAAAGTTGGTATGTAAATTGAAGAAGTCAATTTATGGATTAAAACAAGCTTCCAGACAATGGTACATTAAGTTTAACGATACCATTACGTCGTACGATTTTATAGAGAACACCGTTGATCGGTGTATCTATATGAAGGTCAGTGGGAGTAAGTTTTGTATCCTGATATTGTATGTTGACAATATTCTTCTTGTTACGAACAATAAAGGAATGTTACATGATGTTAAAAATTTTCTCTTAAAGAATTTTGAAATGAAAGATATGGGTGAGACATCCTATGTGATTGGAATAGAAATATTCTCTGATAGACAGCAAGGATTGCTAGGATTGTCTCAGAAAGGATATATCGATAAAATTCTTGAGAGATTCAGAATGAATAAGTGTTTCGCTGGTGTTGCTCCAATTCAGAAAGGGGACAAGTTCAGTCAAATGCAATGTCCGAAAAATGATTTGGAATATAAGGAAATAGAATTTGTTCCATATGCATCAACTGTAGGAAGCTTAATGTATGCCCAGATATGTACTCGGCCGGATATAAGTTTTGCAGTAGGGATGTTGGGCTGATATCAAAGTAATCTAGGATTGGATCACTTGAAAGCTGCCAAGAAAGTACTCAGGTACTTAGAAGGAACAAAAGAATATATGTTCACTTACAGAAAATCGAGTCATCTTGAAGTGATTGGATATTCGGATTCGGATTATGCCGGTTGTGTAGACTCGAGGAAATCTACATTCGGTTACGTGTTCCTATTAGCTGGAGGAGCTGTGTCATGGAAAAGTGAAAAACAGTCTACGATTGCCACTTCCACTATGGAGGCAAAATTTGTAGCGTGTTTTGAGGCTACAATTCAAGCATTGTGGTTGCGAAACTTAATTCAGGGTCTAAGTATGGTCGAAAGTATAGATAGACCACTGAAGATTTATTGTGATAATTCCGCAATTGTATTCTTCTCAAAGAATGACAAGTACTCGAAAGGAGCAAAACATATGGATTTAAAGTACTTGACAGTCAAAGAAGAAATACAAAAACAAAATATGTGCTTTGAGCATATAAGTACAAGTTTAATGATAGCGGATCCATTGACGAAAGGATTTCCACCCAAAACCTTTAAAGAACATGTTGTAAGGATGGGTTTAGGTGACAAGCTCTTATTTATGTGATTGTAAAAGTGTAACTTGTATCTTATAACACCTTTGAATTCAATTAAAGAAATTGTTTTTGTATGCATGTTTATTATTCAAATTATGATGTATACAATTATTGTTTATGAATAATACATGGAACTTTATGCAAAGTTAAAGTTGAAAGGTTTATAGAGTTCTTCAATTACAGAATTAATGAATTGGAATAATCTGTGATACATAAAAAGAATCATGTTGACATAATTCACATGTGTCTGCCATTATTCGATTATACAATTCATTATGAAATGATAACTTGATAAATTCACATTAGAGCACACTATAATAATTGATTGTGAATTCAAGTTATGTCAGCTGAAAAGTAATAGCTGAAGCAGTTGAAAAGTACTAGCTGAATATCGATTGATATTAAAGTTAATAACATGGCCCAAGTGAGAGATTGTTAGATTATTTCATAATAATCTATTAATATGGTCCATGTTAATTAGAGTTATATTGACTAAATATTGAAGTGCTTAATATGATGGTTGTTAAGCATAAAAGACATTAAGTTAATTGGGTTTTAATTCACTCTCCTTAACCTTATTAAATGTATAATGTATAGTTGAAGAGATGAATGAAAAGACATAGTTGAAAGGGCATGTATGGAAAGTTGCCTTTTGGAAGGTTGTCTTCTTCATCACATAGAGAGAAAATTACAGCATTCATTCTAACAAATTAACGATCTCTCTCTCTCTGAAAATACTCTCTGAAATTACGGTGAACTATACGGGTTTCGAGATCATCGAAGAGACGCTTAAAGAAAAGGTTTAAGACGATAAAAGAATCAACGTCAACATCTTCACCAAAAGCTTTTAATTATATTATGAACCAAGGTTGGTATTAAAATTTAAATTTCACGTATTAGAGACAGACAATGGTTAGATCAATATCGTTAATGGGAGGAAAGGATTGTTTGCATGAATCGGTTTAATATGCTTACAGTTTTTATATATTTTGTTGAACATACAAAACTCTTATTTGTACTTTGATTTTGATAATAAATTTTTCTTTTTTATTCATGATTCTTTAGTCATTAAGATTTTTTAAATAAATTTAAATGTTTAATTTTTGTTATTTCTTTTGTGATTGGTATTTTTGATTATTGCACCATTGACAACTTTTTTTTATTATATTTCTTTTCTATGAAACGGATTATTTTTTCAATCGAAAACACTAAATTCTCATTTTATATGTTTTTATATATTTTTAAGTAAAGTACGAATTAAATCCTGAACTTTGGCCGTTTAGTTAACTTAAATCATGAATTTTTTTTTTAACAAAATAAAACTCGAACTTTAGAATTTGTTTAACTTAAATCTTAAACTTTTTTTTAACGAAATGAACCTTGAACGTTGCACTGTAAACAAAATAAATTGTAAATAGATTTTTTCAATTTTGCTCGATCTAGTTTCATTTTTAGATTTTTTGGTTTGGATTCAGTTTGAATATGTTTTGACTTAGTTCTGGAGTAGTTTTAGTTGGTTTAGACTCTGTTAAGATAAGTTTCTTTATGTGTGTTAGTGTGTGTATATATATATATATATAATTTTTAAGATTAAAAATTAAAAAAATAATTATACATTGGTTTGGTCTAATAAGAAGAAAAACAAATGTAAAGTTCCAGATTTGTTTTATTAAAAAAATTCATAATTTAAATAAAATGAATCTCAAAGAAAAAATTCAAATGCATTCAAATTGGAGATTTAAATTATAGAGAAATTAACAAATCAACCACTATACCATGGAATCAATGACAAGTCAGTCACTAAATAATTTTTACTAACAACTTAAATACTGAACTATGAAAAATAAATAAATTAAACATCGTTGTTACACTGAACCCGCGAAGAAAACAACTTTAACATAAAACTGAACTAGCGAAGAAATATATTCAAATACGTCTTTACAATTCTATTTATACTTCGGTTTTATGCTTAAATCGGAATAATTGAAACAATCTTATCATGAAAGACGATTCTGGGAAGCTCTGACATGATCTTCTCGTCGTTGAAAACAATTATCATGTTTTTAGTTTTTCGAACATCTTCTTGTGACTCACCCTCCTCTCGATTTTACCGTCTAGTTCTCATCGTTATCTTCTCTTTCCTTTTCCTGGTTCGTTGTTGTCCAGTTCTCATCACTAATGTTTCACTTTTCGCAGAGGCAAATCATCTTTTTGCCGCTAACGTTGTCTTTTTGTAACGGAACGTTGTCTTTTCATTGCGAAACGTTATATTTCCACTACATAAAGTAATTTTTTTTTAACTCTGTTTAGTGAAAAGATAACATTCCGCTGCAGAAACCTAATGTTCACGACAATGTTTTTAAGGAAAACGTAATTACGAAGTTTGCTCCAATTATTTTTTATAGTTTAGTATTTAAGTTGTTAGTAAAAATTGTTCAATAATTGACTTGTCATTGATTCCATAGCAGTTGTTAATTTCCCTAAATTATATTTTACCATTTATCTTAAAAATGTCAAAGACTAGTTTAGTTCAGTAAAATAAATGGAAAAAAGGGGCGAGTGAAAAAAGCGAGTGAGAAAAAGCGAGTGGAAAAAAGAAGGAACCCTAATTGGTAAGAGCGAGTGAATTCCAAACCCTAACGAACTTTCTATTCTGCAGCTCATTTCCCCCCACTCGCGAAGCATACCCCTCCCCACTCGCGTTTCCTGTTCGAAGCTACCCAGATTTTCTCTTCCCCGCTCCTGCTCGGAAGGTGTCCTTCCTAGCCAATGTTTTTCATCCTCTGCATCGATTTACGTCTCCATGCTTTATTATTATTTTTTTCCATAGTTTTTGGTGCGATCTTTCCTAACATTTCTATGATCAAGATATATCTTTGGGAATACACACTAACTTTGTTCTTTACTCATTAATTCAGCTTGCCTATTAAATTCTCATTTCAAGTGCTTTGGCAATGTCTGTACAAACTGCATATATTGGTTTTTTTTTAATTTTTTTATAGTTTGGTTGCTTGAGTTTGTTTTGAAACAAGGACTTTACAATCAACAGAAAATTTTGTTGAACTTTGCTCAAATTCACACAGTTTAATGCTATAGTTTCTCTATTGAAGAACATTAATTCTGTTCTATGAGTAGATCACAGGATGAAAGAGGAAAATTATATGCAATTTTCAAGATATAGCAAACAATGGCACTGATCTAGTACTCTATATTGTTTTTAGTTGGAGATAAAAGAAAAATAAGTTAATCAATAAATACGTTGTTTGGAAATTCTTTTTCTGATAATGGAACCCCATTATAGGTACATTTAACATGCAGGGAAATTGCATTCAAGGTGATCTAGCTCTCTAGACCATTCATGCAAATTGAAGTTGGCATGTTACAGTCTTCTTCAGATTATATGTTTTCTTGAGACTTTTAGTTTCTTGCTCGTTTATTTTTTTGGTTAAAAGCTGTTATTTTGAAGCTTCTTAGGAATTGAACGTTAGTTACTTTTATCATGGCACCAGATAAGTGTGCACAAAAAGTTTAAATTAGATTTTCTCATACAACATATTTGGAATCTATAAACTATCTTGGTATTAACAATGTTTGACGTATTGTCCAGGTCAAAAACAAGAAAGAAAAAGGTGCCATCTTCCGCTTATCAAATAAATGGCTGGTGGTTATATTTTTCCTTTGTCAATCTAACCAAATCGAGATAGGTCTCTTCTAACCTCATGGTCAGGGGAGTAAGTAACTGTTTTATTTTTTCTGCTAATGTAGAGTTTTTAAAATTAGACAGCGAAATTAGAAACTTATGGCATGATTTAGATTTCTGATTACTAGTTGAGGCAGATTTAATGTTCAAGATTTCTGATCACCTTTTTTTTCCCATAATATCCACTTATTGATTTTATCTTTTCAGATACTATTACAATTGAACTAGGATGGTCAAAATTTGTTCCCAAAAGGACTATTTGAATTGCCTTGTGCCGCCGTACTGAATTGTTTAGAATCAGAAGTGATCAGTAGCATGCTTGATTATCAAGCTAACATACTCAGTAACAGATTAAGTGAAAATATGGTCGATGCTGTGGATGAGGGGGAAGATAGAGGTGGTGTTATTGTCAGCTCACCTAAGATTGGAATTATACCTTTTGAAGGAGATATAGATTTACATCCCCATAATGGCATCGAATTTGAGTCACACGAAGCTGCCTACGCTTTTTATCAGGAATATGCCAAGTCAATGGGATTTACCACTTCAATTAAAAATAGCAGACGTTCAAAGAAATCAAAAGAATTTATTGATGCAAAGTTTGCATGTTCTAGATATGGAGTTACCCCAGAGTCAGATAGTGGTAACAGTAGGCGACCCAGTGTAAAAAAAACAGATTGCAAAGCCAGTATGCACGTGAAGAGGAGATCAGATGGAAAATGGATTATTCATGAATTTTTGAAGGACCATAATCATGAGCTTTTACCTGCTCTGGCTTATCATTTTCGCATTCATAGAAATGTAAAGCTAGCTGAGAAGAATAATATCGACATATTGCATGCTGTTAGCGAAAGAACACGAAGAATGTATGTTGAGATGTCCAGAAAATGTGGTGGGTACCAAAAATCTGGATTCCTCCATACTGACACGGCTTTTAAGTTAGAAAAAGGTGGATGCTTGAATCTTGATGAAGGAGATGCCCAAATAATGCTTGAATATTTTAAGCGAATCAAGAAAGAGAATCCTAATTTTTTCTATGCTATAGATTTGAATGAAGAACAGCAATTGAGAAATCTGTTCTGGGTAGATGCCAAAAGTAGGAATGATTATGTTAGTTTTAATGATGTCGTTTCCTTTGATACCTCTTATATGAAACATAATGATAAACTGCCTTTTGCTCCTTTTGTTGGGGTGAACCACCATTGTCACTCCATGTTGCTTGGATGTGCATTGGTTGCAGATGACTCTAAACCAACATTTACATGGTTGATGAAGACATGGCTCAGAGCAATGGGCGGGCAAGCTCCAAAAGTGATTATAACTGATCAAGACAATGCCTTAAAGGAGGTCATTGAAGAAGTTTTCCCAAATACACGTCATTGCTTTGCTCTTTTTCATATTCTGGAAAAGATTCCTGAAGCTCTTGCTCATGTTATTAAACGACATGAAAACTTTTTACCAAAATTTAATAAGTGCATATTCAAGTCATGGACAGATGAACAATTTGACATGCGATGGTGGAAGATGGTAACTAGATTTGAGCTTCAAGATGATAATTGGGTTCAATTGTTATATGATGATCGTAAAAAGTGGGTGCCAAAATACATGGAGGACATATTTTTGGCTGGAATGTCTTCTACTCAACGTTCTGAAAGTACGAACTCTTTCTTTGACAAATACATTCACAAGAAAATAACCACAAAAGAGTTTGTGAAACAATATGGAATGATCCTGCAAAACAGGTATGAAGAAGAAGCCATAGCAGATTTCGACACCCTGCATAAACAGCCTGCATTAAAATCTCCCTCACCTTGGGAAAAACAAATGTCAATAGTTTACACGCATGCAATATTCAAAAAGTTCCAAATTGAGGTATTGGGCGTAGTGGGGTGTCATCCTAGAAAAGAAAGTGATAATGGCAGTACTACAACGTTTAGAGTTCAGGATTGTGAGAAGGATGAGTGCTTCATGGTGAAATTGAATGAAATGAAGTCAGAGGTTTCTTGTTTCTGCCGATTGTTTGAATATAAAGGTTTTCTTTGTAGACATGCATTGATTGTTCTGCAGATCTGTGGTCTTTCGAGCATTCCATCACATTATATTTTGAGGAGATGGACAAAAGATGCAAAGAGTGGTCAACCTGTTTCTGAAGGAACAGTAGTGATTCAAAACAGGACAACAAGATATAATGACTTGTGTAGAAGAGCAATTGAATTGAGTGAAGAAGGATCACTGTCTGAAGAGAGTTATAACATTGCCATTCGTACATTAGTAGAAGCTCTGAAAAATTGTGTGAACATCAATAACTCTAATTCTACGGCTGCAGAATCATGGGGCACTGTCCAATCTCTCCGTGGAGGAGATGAGAATCAGGGATGCTTTGGTGGTAAAACAAGTAGGAAGAAGAATGCAAATAGGAAAAGAAAGGTGTTGTGACATACCTATTAAATTCTGATTGTTTTGCCGTTTTGTTTTTATGAAAAAAAAAATATATTACGAACGATGTTTTAAATTTTGAAGTATTTGCATTTCAGGTTCACATAGAACCAGATGTGATGCTTGTGGATGCCCAGGACAGTGTTCATCATATGGTTAAGCTCTTCACTCTTTTCACTTTAAAAAAAAATGCATATGGCGCGATGAAAAAAAAAAGATATTTTAATATTTCATATCATGCTTCCAGGATTCTTTGACTGCCGACGGAATGACCCTAAATGGGTACTATGGGGCACAGCAAAATGTTCAAGGACTGGTGATGCATTTATTAGTGCTAGAGAAATTATATAAAACTTTGTAACCTTTTATATCAAAGTAGAGATACGTTGTTTGTAGCGTTATGATATGTTACTTTTTCCAGGTGCAGTTAAACTTAATGGAGCCACCTCATGATGCATATTACGTTGGTCAACCAAGTCTTCAAGGCCTGGTAAACCTTGCCAATGCTATTATTACCCATTTTCATTTCTCCTGAAGCAAATTGTACAATGGTTGTTTTAGATTGACGAATGACGTTTATATCTTGTGTAGGGACAATTAAATTCAATTGCATCTAGTCATGATGGGTTTTTTGCAACTCAGCCTAGCATTCACGGACTGGTAATCCGTGACTTAATAATGACGAAGTTCAAATTTGTTTTTGATGTTTCACCAACTGATGATCTTTTCCAAATTTTAATCTGAAAACATAGGTGGATTTTCGACCAACAACCAGTTACAGCTATAGCTTGCAGGTTTTGTTCATAAGAATTGAATAAAACTATATAACTACGGTGTAGGTTTTGGTTGTACTTTTTAAATCATTAAGATAATCACCTGTTTTACAGGATGAGCCCCATTTGAGATCTGCACAGCTACATGGTAGTGCTTCAAGACATGGGTGATGAAGAAACTAGTTGATTTTTCTTCCTAGAAAAGACAATGTGAGGAATATCTGCAATATAGCTCCGTAGTTCCTCATCTGCTTTGTTCCCAGCTGCAGACTAAGTTAACGCTCAAAACAAAGGTGAGACCTTTTGTTTTTGGTGTACATATAGAAGGCATTTAGTCCACTTTTTTTTATTAATTTAGTTACAAGAGAGAAATATTAGTCGGAAATGTCGAATCCGAGTTGCAAAAGATGTGTTCAGTGGTGAACCAGGGAGGTTTCACTCTGAGTCTGTAAATTGTGGGCATTGGATCATTGTAGCAGTTGTTGTGTATGGTGCTCAAAGCAGTTAGCGTCTTTGAATGAATTGTAAGAAACAGATGCTTAATTAGGGTTCTGTATATTTAGGCCAGCTTGATCCATATCCAAATTATTTTGATGTATTTGGGGACAAAGAATTTGATGAAGTTACAATGTCAAGTTACATAAAATTCTATTATTATAATTGTTAAAAATTAAATTATATAAAAATCAAGAAAAGTGGATGCTATTCTTTAACTGACGCTATTCTTTCTGCAGTGAAAAATATTTTTTGTGCTGCATTTTTTGAATTCTTTGTCGTTCTTTAATGTAACAAATAACGAATTTTTAGGCGAGTTTTTTCAGTGGATCGAAAATATGTTTAGCTTGGAGTACATTTTTTTTTAAGAAACAGTTAATTGAAAATTTTTTATTTTAATACCAAAATTAATTTTAAATAGCTTAACGTTTTTTAAATTTATTTTGTGGCAAATTTTCTTAGTAAATCAGCAATATATTTAATTTGAAGTACATTGATTTTTCAATAAACAATTAATTGGAAGTCTTACGTTTTGCATCATTCATTTTTTATAGTTAAATATTTTATTTATTAGCAAAATTTATTTAGTGTTTTCACAATTCGGTGGTTGTTTTGTTAATTTCGCTAAAACAGAGAGTGATTATCAAAAAAAAAAAAAAAGTCGAGTTTTATTTTTTTTCCATTTTAGAAAAAGAGAGTTTAATTGGAAGTTATTATGGAGCAATTCATTAATTTTTACAAACAAAATAATGAATAAACACGTAAATATACTAATAAAAGAAAGTTTAATGTTGAAAAAGTCAAGAGTATTTATTATGGGGAGATGAATGAATGGTGAGAAACGGGTTGGTAATCAGATGCCATTTTCTTGGACCACACGAAGACATTGATTTGATTTGAGGCAACAAGACTTGGTCTGTACGTTTGACTGTTTCTAGTCTTCTTCCACAATTTCTCAAGTGGGATCATGATTCTGCATGCCATGGAATAATGAAGCCACCTTCCCCATTCAACTCTTTCGTTTAGGCCACCATATCTACACTTTGTCCGTCAACTGAACAACAACGGTATCAATTATTGTTCTTCCGATCACTACCTCTTTCTATCGTCTTTCTCACTCATCTCTTAAATTTCTTTGTTGCCCACTTGTTCAATCATTTGTATCAAGTTTTTCTCATTCAAACTTTGAAACTACTTTAACTCTGGTCCCCAAAAACAATATTTTTATTGTAATATTGTTGAAAATCATACTATCATTCAAATATAACGTTAAAAAACTCTATTAAAAAAATATTTTATTAATAAAATTAAAATATCATCCTCAGTTTTATAATTTAAGTTTACATTAATTTAAAATAAATAAATAAAATTCTATAAAAAAAAATTATAATATTGACTGACACGAGGATCTGATTTAAAAGACTCATCTTTCAACCCACGGATATGTAATGAAAATATTAAAAGCCAACAAAATAATGAAGTCTTTCTCTGCGCAGGCATTCAAAATCAACTTGGAAGCTTAGTCAAATAATAATTTAAGCTCGTCTAGAATATTGGAAAGCAAGGGCAAGTTGTGAGAAAGTTTTGGATTCAACATTTTGAGGTCAATGTTTTAAATCTAGGGATAGGGAAGGATGTATATCTAGTGCCAACCTAACAATCTTGTCATTGTCAATTTTCTTTGACGAAGACAGCCATGGTGACGCTAAACACACTTCAGCCTTCCTTCCAAATGTTGGTCGACGTATTTACTGTAAAAAAACAAAAAAGAATTTATTTTTAGAAATAATCATAAGCTAACTATCATGTTTTTTTTTCGTCAATAAATTTATTATTAATCTATAAAAAAATAACGTTGTTAATATTACTGTCATATTTACTATTAAACGTAATAATATCGAGTCGCAATGACTCGTTTATAAACTACCACAGTTCTATATTTTTTTACAAATAATATTATAATTTTGATGATCTACCGCAGATTATTTAGTAAGCCGTAGCAGTGTGGCGATAAATCGCCACGGTTCAACGTGCCTCGTTCGTCGTCAAGCTGTCGTGGTTCGTCTACAAATAAAAAAAATTCATTGTTGTTGAGAATCGAACGCGAAACGGAAAAAGAAAACTGCGGAAGCAGGGACACCAAGATTTACGTGGAGAACCCTAACGGGAAAAAAACCACTGGCAAAGGAGAAATCACTAATCTGAAATCAAGGTACAATGAGTTTTGCGATTCAAGCATCAATATATAGAGAAACTAAATAACCCTAATATTGGATATAGGCCCAACCCGGCCCAACTAGAATTCGGGCCACACTCGAACTCTAACAATCTCCGCCATGACACGAATTCCACTTGAGAGATCCAATGCAGGCTTCACGGCCCACCCCAAAACGAATCCAGAACACTGAACTCTGACAATCTCCATCTTCAAAGAAATTCCAATGTAAGGCGAACTGCAAAACTCCAACGAAAAACAACATCCTCTTCCACAAAGGCCCCTGCTGGGCTAACTCAATATCTGGTACGGATCAAGTTTAAGCCCCGCTTAAACTTGAGAGACACACTCGGAGAGAAATCACATCGTCTCCATTGTACCACCGAATTATCAAAGATGTCACAACGAACTGCATGTAAATATGCTGAAGATCCCCCACTGGAATCTATACCCTCGAACACACTCAATGCGTAACCCACTGTAGATGTTTCACTATATCGCCGTGGAGCTTTACCCATTCTCTTGGTTCTGCTTTTGACGATACCTCTCTAGCGTGAAACTGTAATTGAAGTTGGTGACGATGTGGTGACTGCATCACGCTGAACATCTGTAATAGGCTGACATATCGATTCTGATGTGGATTCAGAACCCAACTTGAACTTCACCTGAGAACCTGACTTACTCTGAGTCTTCTCCAATATTCCTTTTAAAGGTAAATTCACAAACTTTCCAGCCTGATTACCCATCACCGTAGAACCCTATAATACATACAAATTTGCAGAGCTTATGTGTCCTGGATTCGTTTTGGGGTGGGCCGTGAAGCCTGCATTGGATCTCTTGGGTGGAATTCGTGTCAAGGTGGAGATCGTTAGAGTTCGAGTGTGACCTGAATTCTAGTTGGGTTGGGTTGGGCCCATATCCATATATTAGGATTATTTAGTTTATCTATATATTGATGCTTGAGTCGCAAAACTCATTGTACCTTGATTTCCTTCATAGTGATTTCTCCTCTGCCCGTGGTTTTTTCCCGTTAGGGTTTTCCATGTAAATCTTGGTGTCCCTGTTTCTACAGTTTTCTTTTTTCATTTCGCGTTCGATTCTCAACAATTGTCTTCTTCATAGAAAAACTCAGACAAACTATGTAAAATAATTTTAAATTATCTGAAAACTAAAACATTAACATTCTTTTACAAAAATCTTTTAAATTATAAAACCCGAAATCTTCTAAATCTACTCTTTTACAAAATTCAAAATCTTCTAAATCCATTCTCCATGGATATTACTCATTTTCCACTGAAAATCTATTCTAAAATCACGAGTTCTTTTCATTTTTTTTTCATGGGTATTTATTTTTTTGCACTGCGATTTTCAAAAAGTAACAATGATGTTCATGATGGTAATATCTCGAAGTTCAATGGTTAAATTGTTAGCGAAAAAAAGATGATGATTGGTTTGCCTTTTTTTTAAAAAAAAAAAATAGAGATTAATATTTAGTAAAATATTCGGTTAAAAATGGTTTATAAACATTTAATAAATCATAATATTAAAATATTGTTTCAGTGTTAAGTTGTTTAAAATTATATTATTATGATTAGATTTGGATAGGAGTCTGATTTTATTGGATCGAGTTGGGTTAGTGAACTTGTATTGTGGATTTTATTTAGAGTTTTATTTTTTCTATAAATTTATGTAAAATATAGTTATATATATTACTATTATATTTTAATTTTCATAATAAATTTATTCAATTGTCTATAATGATTTTTTACATGTAAATACAGTGTTTAATAATTTTTTTTCTCCTTTTATAGTTGGATTTCTAACCATTATAAGTATTTAGTTGTTTAAAATTAAATTATATAAAAATCAACTTTGTACCCACAAAAAAAATTTAGATAATGCATATAAACACAAAAATAATGAAAATGAAATTAGGCAGAAACAGAAAGTGATTATCATACCCCCCCACGTAAATGGAGAAATCAACAAAACATCATTGTATTATGTAATCAATAACAAGTTAATCATTGAACAATTTTTACTAACAACTTAAATAATGAATTATGAAAAATGAATGCAGCAAACATCACAGTTATATTTTTCGTTAAAAAATATTGTCGTTCTATTGCGAAACGTTATTTTTCATCGACAGAACATTATCTTTCTACTAAATAGATTTAAAAAATTACTTTCTGCATACAGAACGATTACTTTTCGTTGCGAAAATACAACGTTCCGCTTATATAGAGAAAAAATTACTTTCTGCAGCGAAAAATGAGATATTTTTTATGAGTAATAGACGATGACGACGAACCAAAAAACGAAAAGAGAAGATGATGATGAGAACTGGACGAGTGAAATTGAGAGAAGAGGTTAGTCATGTCGACGTTCGATAATGTTTTCAAAAAAATGAAAACGTGAAAATTATTTTTGACAATGAGCAGACCATGTCAAAATTATTAGAATAATATTTCGATAGTAATACATTTTTTAACACATAATGGTAATATTTGTAAAGTCTATTTTTTATACTGTGAATATTTAAGTTTTTAGTATTTGTTAATTTTTGGGAAAATGACAAATCAACCATCGTGGTTTGCGATCAATGACAAGTCAACCACTGTGGTATGTTTTCCAACAAGTTAACCACCAACGTATGTGAAAATGACAAATGCACCATCGCTGTCCGTAAAAAAAAGCTGATGGCCCCACCATGTATGCCTGGACGCCGCGGCGTGCAGGCAATTTTGGCTTGCACGCCGCGGCGTCCAGGCCAAAATGATTTTGAAATAAAAATAAAAAAATAAAATTTATACTTAAACCAATTTCGCCCAAATTTCAAGCCCTAATCTGCAACTCTCGACAGACTTGCGACGAGGAGTGCGACGAGGAGAGGAGCTGCGTGCGACTAGGAGAGGATCTGCGTGCGACGAAGAGAGGAGAGGAGCTACGTCCAACGACGATTTGAGGTAGATTTGTGTGTATATGTTGATGATTTGAGGTAGATTTGTGTGTATATGTTGATTTGAGGTAGATTTGCTGCGTTTCTTCGAAGTTTCTTCGAAGTCTCTTCGGCGCCGGTCACATTTCCGCGGCGTGCAGGCAATTTTGGCCTGCACGCCGCGGCGTCCAGGCACTTTTGGCCTGGACGCCAAAAAAAAAAATGGAAAACTAACTGAGACATGTTGTGTGGGTTATTATATTACAGGTTGGTGAATTACTCTCAACTATCAGAATGCAATCCCGGATTAAGAAATTGACCTCCAAGCGTGGGAAGGCAACGATGGAAGCAGTTGAACCTGTTCAAACTGCGGCGTTCGAAGCCGATGTAGTGGCGGCGGTGGAAGAAACCGCTGAGCCTGAAGAAGGAGAAGCCGGCTGCTCCAGCGACCCAATCCAACCCGTTCAAGTGGGTTCAAGGTCGAAACTATATTGGAACCGGAATTGCAAAGCACGGTTCGTAGAAGATATCCAACGCCGTACCATTATTGTGTCCAAAATAGTAGATTTGGACTCATTCGCAGAGATGGGAATTGATCGTATGCTTGAGGCTGCTGGGTTAGCCGGGTTGTGCCGAATGAGGGGCAGTTATTGCGAGCGAGTTATACGATTGTTCTATGCAAATCTGAGCATCTCCACCCAACCCTTAGAGGTGCACACATATATTTTTGGACATGAGGTCAGGTTCACGGCCAATGATGTGAACATTATGCTTGGATGTGTGTTGGAGGAGCCAAGCGATGAATATTATCAGATGTCTCGGGCGCCACAATTCGTCAAACAAGGACGTGGGTTAGAGGTGATTAGATTGTTGCATCAGGATCCCGAGGTTGCCGAGTACAGCAAGCCAAAGGGCAAGGAGTTGAATGCCTTAGCCCGATTGATCCATCTGATAATGACGTACACAATTTTGCCTCGGAATGGGCATCGAGACCTTGTTACCAGCATGCATCTCTACATGCTAGAGAAGGTGTTCACGGGACAAAAGGTGGACATCGGATATATCATCCTGAGCCACATGCAAGAGGTGCTCAACAACTCAGCGAAGTCACTGCCGTACAACTGGCTCATCCAGAGTATCGTTGAGCAGTTAGGGGTCCCCATCCCGGAGACGGAACCTAGAATTGAAGAGTCCGTCAATGACATTTACAACAATTCATTAGTGGACCGAATGGGGATCACCCAAACTGGAGGGGAATGGATGCGCAAGTCAAAGAAGGAAGCAAGACATCCACCCCGGTCAGAGCCAAGGCATTCAGTCCCGTTTCCTGAACAACCTCCTCCTCCTCAGGCATCTCATTTTAGTTCGATGCCTGATGAGACGTTCGCTTGGATGAGCAGGATGGAGGAGCTCCACCATATGTCCATGACCCACATGCAAAAAATGCAAGAGCAGCTGCAAATGCAACAGGTCCAAATACAAGAAGCGGCCAAGCTCGCAGAAGATAGGTGGGCCATAGCACAACAATGGCATATGCAATCTGCCGAGTGGCATCGTGACATGGTGGCAGCCCTGAACCCAGGTGATAGGCGATCACCCCATTTTGCATCCGCGTCATCCTCCTCAGACGCACCTGATACGACATTCCGATTGTAAGTTAATTCCGTTGAACGCTAATTCCACTTTGTTACTTTATTTTGTTTCATGTAATGACATGTTTTTAATTGGCAGCAACCCTGTTGGAAGCAGCCAACATATTCCTCCAGCGGTGCCTCTGGAGCCGCCGCCCCTGAGAACTGTGAGCGTGGTATGTCTTTCATTTCGGTGTATATGTGTGTTCATTAATGTTTACGTTCACCCTTTTTTGACATTTTGGTTGCAGACTCATGATTTGATGAGTAAGTTCAAGGATTATTGTCAGGGTAATCTTCGAAGGAACATTGAGACATGCGCAATTCTTGGGGGAAAGCTGACCGACAATGAGTACGTCGTCAGCGAGATCATCTTCCCGGAGCAGAAGGGCACGGAAGATACTGTGAGAGGCCTTCGTTGTGTGCTAGTTTATAAGCTTTTATCTAAGTACTCATCCAAACTTATATGCAGTGCTATGCGGTCGACGGCGCAGACGAACATGTGTTCAGACATCAACATGAACACGGTCTACTCACCGTAGGGTGGATTCACGTAAGTATTCAGCTCGCGTCTCCAGTTTACATTGATATCATATAATGCGTTGTTTACATTGCAGACACACCCGAGACATGATTGTTTTATGTCGTCCGTTGACCTGCACCAGCAATACGCGTACCAGAAATTACTGCCGGAATCCATATCCATTATCGTAGCTCCCACCGACAAACAGCGGTAAGAAGTTTCCCTTGTGTACATTCTTAATATTGCTTTCCACGTAATTGTTCCCTTTGCATTACAGGCGGTTCGGCGTCTTCCAGTGTACCCCTGCGGGGATGGAGGTGATAGGAAAATGCAAAATTAAGGAACAATTCCACCTGCACGAACCTCCAACCTTTGAGTATGAGGGGCCGTTGTTCGCCGGAGCAGATAGAGTATTTCTTGACCCGTACTTGTCGTTCCTGATCACGGATTTGCGCCCAAAACCGACCAGGAAGAAGAAGGCGTAGTGTAGGTCAATGATATGTTGTTAAAAAGATGTTATGTATAATTTACATTTAGTGGATGATTTGGATGATACTGGGACTGTTTGAGATTATTTTTTGTGCAGGATGTACGAGAGTAGCTTTGGGGGAGTAAAGAAACAAGGCATACTATGTCAAAATTTTTAAAAAATTATGAAGTCAGGTCAATTGATTAGTTGTAACGCCCCTGGAATTGGAAAAAAAAACATTAACTTAGTAACACAAAACTTTGAATTTGCAAAACTTCTTTTTATATCAGAAAAACACAACTTTACATCAGTGCCATTTCACTGTCATCTACATTTTTCGAAAGAAAAAACAATTGTATCACGGCAGGTTAAGGTCCACATTTGTGTACGTTTGTGTGGGAGGACCTTCCGTATCAGACTCCTGCAGATCACATTGAAAAGGAAATGAGCATATTTCAAATAACAATTGAAAGCATAACATGATAATGCACGGACCTGCGTCTCATGAACTATATCAGGAACTCTGAACCCCATAAAGGTGTCCTCCGACCTTCCTCTGCCGCCTCTGCCTCTCCCTGTGTTGCCACTGCCAGCCCCTGCACTGGATTGGCCTCCCCCTTCGCACGTGCGGGCATTGTGCCCCACACTACCACACCGCCCACACGTGACGCTCAAATGTCTTCTGCTTAGCACTGTCCGGCTGGGGGCCTCGTCCACATCCCGTATTCGACGGACGTGCGGCCTTCCTGGAAGCCTTTTAAAAGGCGGTGGGATAATTGGATCAAGATTCGTCACAGGAAGCCACTCGATTGGTCCATTAAGGGGGCGGAGAAAGTGGGAGTACATCACCATGTATGTTTCCCGGTGATAGCACCAATGCACAAAATCCTCAGGAGATTTCCTCATGAAGTGAATGCACGGGATTGCATGCACACACGGGATGCCGGTCAACTCCCACCGGTAACATGTACAGGTACACCTTTCCAAATCAACAGCGTACATGTCGGTACCGTTGCTGACCTCAAACTGGGCAGCTCCTGCAAACTGAGGGCTCCAATTTCTACTGGCATGTTGTACTTTGGCGAGGCGGTTGCTGATCATTGGACACAACCGTTCGGTCGACTGAGCCATCTTTTCATATTTTTTGACGATCCTACCCATGATGCCCTTTCGAATGATCTCGAACATACTTAGAATAGGTTTGTCCCGGGCGGGTAGGATGCAGGCATTGAAGGACTCGCTGAGGTTGTTGAGGCTTATGTCGCACTTTGGGATCGAAGAGAAGACATGTTTGGCCCAGCATGTCGCCTCTATTCCACGTAAATAGTCATGGGCCGCCAGGTCAAGGACACGTAACTTGGCCATCTCTTTTTCAAATTGCCTCACTGTTGT
The DNA here is from genome assembly GCA_022433065.1 of Begonia loranthoides. Classification (NCBI taxonomy): domain Eukaryota; kingdom Viridiplantae; phylum Streptophyta; class Magnoliopsida; order Cucurbitales; family Begoniaceae; genus Begonia; species Begonia loranthoides. The sequence continues at coordinate 26,434,934 of CM039474.1, read as the reverse complement.
GGCTCTTGATGCAGCCCACATTGCATCTTTCAACAACTTGCCTTTAAATTGTTTTTGAAAATTGGCATACAGGTGTCGGATGCAAAACCGCTGGTCTGCTTGCCATGCCACATCTCTCACAGCTAGCACTAGTCCCTGCAAAGATGCATAATATGAGACAGACATTGGTAATATATGACAAACATAAACACATAATGCAAAAGCAGTGCATAACACCTTACCTTTTGTCGATCAGAAATAATCGTCCACCCATTGCCAGAAGGGGTGTTTAGATCGTCCAGCAACAATTCTAGAAACCACCTCCATGAAGCCCTATTTTCTGCTTCAACAACTGCTACAGCAATCGGGTACATACCATCGTTCCCGTCGATGGTGACAGCAGTAAGCAGTTGCCCCGGAGTCGCTCCCTTCAAGTGGCAGCCATCTAAACAAATAACAGGTCTACCACCATTCAGCACTGCCCTTTTGCATGTATCCAAGCACATGTACATCCTTTTAAATACACTCATATCGAGGTCAACACGCAGTGAACTTCTGGGATTCGACCTCCGAATCTCCTCAGCATAGGACCATATGAGCTTGTATTGCTCATTGGCATCCCCTTCGTTAATTTTCTTAGCCGCATTTCTTGCCCTTCTAGCAAGGCTGGAAGTAATGTTGACGTTGAAGTCCTTCCTGACAGTCTCAATTATGGAAGATATGGCCCAGTCGGCCTGACTTTTAAATCTGTCCAAGTAATGCGTTGCCACCCATTTGGCTGTGGCATGGCGGCTTTCCATTTGTCTGGAGCATGTGTGAACGTCGTTGTACATCTTTATTTGAAACGTCATTTCATTTTTTATTTGTGAGGCGTGCAGCCGCCACATGCACCCTTCTTGACAAGCAGCTCTCAATCGATGCGCATCACTGTGGGTGAATTTTATCCCGTACCCATTATCCATTGCATAATCAACAATTTCTTCTCTAATTTTATTCAAGGAACTATATTTTTTGCCTAGCCCCATACCAACAAATGTGCACTCTGCTTCTGGTTGGCGTCTCAATCTACTCTCTGCCATGTCCATCTCTTCATCACTAGTGGATTGGCATGCTGATCGGAGTTCCTCATCGTCCTCTTCGTTTAAATTTGCTGAGACAGAATGCAAAATAATAGCAACTTCGTTTCCAAAGCCACGTACCTCCTCATTGGCCAATAATGTCTCTGAAGGGCCCACTTCAGCTTCACGGTTAATACCACCTTCTGTAACACTCCAAGATGCCATTTTTTCCAACAAATTCTTCAACTTTTCCAAAATCCCTTTCTCTACTCGCTTCAGCGCAGCTCAGACTTCTCTAGGGTTAGCTAATAAGGGAAAACGATAGAATACATGCGAATATCGCAGACCACGCGGATTATGTATTCTGTTGAATTAATTCACCTGACTTAACAGAGGGACGCAAATGGCGTGGAGGCAAATTGCCTGGACGCCGCGGCGTGTAGGCCAAAATTGCCTGGACGCCGCGGCGTGCAGGCCAAAATTGCCTGGATGCCGCGGCGTCCAGGCATACATGGTGGGGCCATCAGCTTTTTTTTACGGACAGCGATGGTGCATTTGTCATTTTCACATACGTTGGTGGTTAACTTATTAGAAAACATACCACAGTAGTTGACTTGTCATTGATCGCAAACCACGATGGTTGATTTGTCATTTTTCCTTAATTTTTCTATAATAATAAATCAAAGAGACCGAGCATGGGTTGGTATTATACAAAGTTTAACGTTTAAAAAGTCAAGAATATTTATTATGGGGAAATGAATGACGGCTGAAGCAATCGATGGTGACAGAGAGGTGGGTCATCAGATACATTTTCTTGGACGATGTATTAAATAATTTTCAAGGTGAGATTGATTTGATTAAAACTACACATTGTCTGTGTGTTTGGACTGTTTCTAGTCTTCATCTAGATTTTCTCAAGTTGTCCAGCGTGGAGGATGATGATTCTGCATGCCATGGAATAACCAAGCCACTTTCCCATTGAGCTCTTCCTTTTAGGCCACTATTTCTACATACTTGTCCACCAAGTGAAGAACAACGACATCAATCAAAACCTAGTTTATCGTGTTTCTCACTCCATTATCAAATTTCTTTGTTTACCCACTTCTTCAATCATTTGTATCAAGTTTTTTTGTTCAAACTTTGAAACTTCGCAACTCTGGTCCCAAAAACAAGATTTTTATTTTAATATTATATATATTGTTGAAAATGTAACAATCAACCAAAAAAACCAAATATGAACTGGAATCACAGATGTAACGTGGAAAAACTATCAGGATCTGTTAGCGACTTAAGATATAACGAAAAATAATCTGACCCAAAAAATTGAATTGTCTAACCCATTTCACTTATACTTATAAAATAGGAGCAGAAGACTTAAAATAATTATTAAACTCAAAAACTTGGGGTTAACATGTTTAATAGCGGCATCAGATAGAATATAATATAAACCAAATAGAATACTGTGTGGAAAGTTAATTAAGAATTATAGTTATCCAAATAAAGTATATCTCACAAAATGATCTCTCAAGAATAATTATTAAAATTACATAAATTAAATAAACTCTGTCAGACCTAATTTCGACTCGGCAACTGAAAGTTCAAATGATAAAATCTTGAAAGGTGTCATTGGGGTAAGTTAATTAAATTCAATAGGGATTTAATACTTTTAATTAAAAGATATATTGTTTAAGCGTGGATGAATTTAAAATCACATTTTATAAATTCACTTTAGAAAAATATGCATAAAATGACACGTGTTTAAAAATACCTACTAATATATGGTATGTAATTCAAATAGGCTCTTGTTGTACCAATTAAAAATCACAATGAAAATAGAGTCACTTACGGACTCTAGGAATACCATGCCATAGACATATAATAAAATAAAAGCGATGCTCGGTGATTGTGAAAGCCATATAAAATATTTGATCGGGGTTTAGAATTTTGTGCCTAGGGACACGACACACATAGTTGTCCCATTACTCTAGCTAACAACAACAAACACATTCTACATAGTCAAATGTGTGAAAATAAAATAGACTCTAAATCGGGTCGATCGAACTCATTTCGTTTCACATGATCGAGTTGATCCAAAAATATAATATGCATGCTTAATTTAAATGTATACATTGAAAATAAAATATAATATAAAAATCTGACTGTCATAAAATGAATACGTTATTTTACTATAAAACACATATCAAAATATATATTTAAAAAAAAAATTATGCAACGCAGTGCATAAAAATAAATCCCTACCTCGAAGTGATTTTACATCAATTAAAACCCAAAAGTCTGAAAATCAAAATCCAACTGTCCACGAATTTTTAATTAAGGTGGGGTACCTATCCAAAAATTAAGGTATTAATTTTTGGGTTAAATTTTCATATCTTAAAATCCAAATTTTTCGTTAAAATATAATCATAATTTTTATTAGGTAAAAATTATTGAATTGAACCCCAAAAACATGTCCAAATAGTCCCAAAAAGTCGGGTTGGTTCGCAGCCCATTGGTCTTGCAGACCAAACCAAGGCCAAAAATCAATTTGGGCCACCTCTCACTGGTCTGGCTGCAGTTTGCAGACCAGACCGTGCCCAATTCACCTTCCATGACTAGCAATTCACGATTGCTCTCGAAACTGTGGTCGAGGATTCGCGGACATTGCTATCCTTGTCACGGACGGTTGCCTCTTTGAAGCGAACAACCCCAACTCTGGGCAAGATTCCTTGTCTTGGCCAGTCGTCCAACTGGCTGGAGCAAGAGGTACCTTATATTGCGCACAGCGGCTTCTCGACGTTTCCAACGTAGTGGAACGTTGTTCACCCCATGACATTATCCATCCCATTTCATGATGAAAAATCACTAAACTTATCGACCAAGATTCTCAAATCGACAATCGACTTCCAATTCAGATTATCAATCAACAGATAGAAATAAAAACACAATTTTTGTATACATTCACCTAACGGTTCTCTAATTTTTGTAGGCTTCAACTAACACCGGGACAACCAACATTCCGCCTTCGAAATTCCAAGCTAAATCGATATCCGATTTCCTTCAACAAGTTCCAACCAAAATTTTACAACTTTAATAAAAAATTGAAACATAAAGGCTTACCTCTATGCTTCTCGTTTCCAAACTACATTTCGTATTACCAAATGCGAGAGGGCAATTGACGGTGAAAGAGGTTGGAAGAAAATGTAGAATTTGGGTATGATCAATTACACTAAGGGAAAAAAGATTTCATTCCTATAAAACGCATGGGAGGGAAGGAAGGAATATTCGGGAGGAAATTCCTCCCCTTTCGTACTGTCCAAAATCGGAGAGAAAACATTTTCTAAAAACATATATTTCTCAATTAAAATTGATCTATTAAATTTTTTTTAATTAAATAGCAGATATAACAAAAATTCTATTAAAAAAAATCACGAACAGAGAAATATTGTATCGTGAAAATCAAAATACCACCGTAAATTGTACGATTTAAATTTACATAAATTTAAAGAAAAAAATAAAATTAAAAATGAGATTGTAGCGTTGGGACATGTCCATGAGATTGTAGAACACCCATCTTTTAACACACGCATACATGAAATGCACATGTATTGAAAATATTAAATGTTTAAAAAAGAAGTCTTTCTTTACATAACTTTTCAAAGTCTAACTTGGAACCACCTTATTCAAATAATAATTTGAGCTCCTCTACAAAATTTGGTGGTTATTCAAACACGGACAAGAAAATTGCAAAGTATGTCACGCGTGCGAACAAAAAGCATCGTCTGGATTCAACATTTTAAAGTCAACTTTTAAATGTAGAGAAGGAAGCAAATCTAGTGCAAACCTAACACCCAGAATGACCCTAAACACAGCTCAGCCTTCATCCCAAATTTTTGGTCAACGCGTTTACCGTCAAGTTGTTGCATTAGCTACATTCTTCCCGTGCAGTTCATGTATTTAGACATGTTATTACGTAAGGGCCAAAAAAGTCGTCATTTCCTGCAAACTGCTGGAAGATAGTCACACCATGAAAAAAAAAATAGATAGTAAATATAAGTCAGAAAAATAATTGTGGCAGTCTGTTTTGTTTTGTGAAGGTAAAGACGATCTAAAATGATGTTGATTGTGAGGGGTCAATCCATACTAGTAGGGGTGTCCAATCTCACTTCGCTTGAGATAGTGAAAAACAAATGATTTATAAGTAGAATTTTCTTTTCTACCTAGTATAACGCGTTTTATACTAACCTTAAGATCAAAAACCATGTGAGTTTTGGTACAAAGCAGACAATATTGTACTATGAGTACTCAAAAACTCCACAATAATAAATACAAACTAACACCAAAATTTTTTAAGTAAAAACTCAAAATACAATATTTTAAAAAAATAAATATTTTAGAAAATATTGGCCCGAGTGTACATTACTTATTTTTCTTTTATTCTTTTTTTTTTTTCAAAAAATTATTTTTTCACTACTTTTATTTTTCTTTCGTTCTTTTTTTTTTCCCGGTAATTATTTTGCTCCCCACTTCCCACAAACCATTTCATTTTCTTTTGATGATGTTAATCCTCTATTTGCAGCTCCCTATTTATAGGAAAATGATACCATACATAGACAACATAATTATTTAAATTGTGAACGCAAAGACGACCTAAGATGTCGGGGATTCTAAGTCCATACCAATGGGGTGTCCAATTTCACATTGTTTAAGAGCGTGAAAAAGTAAATAATTTATTAGTAAAATTCTTTTTCTTACATAATATAACGCATTTTGGATTAGCTCCAATGATACAACATAAGTTGGTGTACACAATAAAAAAAACACATTCAATACAACTTATTTTAATTTCATTTTTGCCATTTTCTAAGTTGACGAGAACGTTGCAATTGTTTACTACATACTTAGGATTCGTTTTGTTGACATTATTTAATTGATGTTATTCAATATCATTAGTGTCGTTTCTCAATATGTAACTGAAAGGAGGAGACATGATTTGAACTTAGAATCTCCGACTACTACTAATCATATGAGCTTAATCTATGGAGTTCATACCAATTTTACTACTTTATATCATTCCAACACACAGAATGCCAAAAGGCAAAGTGTTACAAATCAGATTATAACACAGGTGGATGAAGTTTATTGCAGAAAACTACACAAACGTAGAGGAAGGTAGTAGCATGGCTTATTGTGGGAGTTTCTCTGTTATCTGTATTGGCTGCTTTGAAGAAAAGGGTTTGAAGCCTTTGAGAAGCGGCTTCATCGTTTCAACAGTCTTTATGATCGCCCAAAACATGATCCGATATACAACCACCATTCCAAACAAGATGGCAAGATCAACCCACTTGGAGTAGCCATTCTCAACCTGCCAAATCTGTGTCAGAATTTGCTCCCCAGTAATGGTAGGTGGCCCACCTGCCTGGTTGTTGGGGAAGACTAACCCTTCGAACTCATTCTTGAAAAAGCCTTGATTTGCATACTTGTGAAATGCTATGTAATACATTGGGTATCTCCAAAAGGGTTTCGGAAGATCGTCCGGTAGTCGGAAAAATCCTCCGTTGAGCATCATTACGCCTTGGATTCCAGCGCCGGTGATGATTCCCATGAGGAAATCCGGCACGATGCTGGCGACGATCATCATCAGGCTCTCGACCAATAGCATGCAGACAAATAGGACCAGAGCGAAGTAGGCGAAGTGCTCGAAACTCCTCTGGAGATGAACTAGGTAATAAGCTATGGCGCCCGGAATTAAGGAGATGAGCACCAAGTAGGGAATGGAAGAAAACGTGTTTCCGAAGACGAAAGCACCGACGCCATAATGACCGTTTAATCGCTCTCTTTGAAAGATCTGATTTTGATGATCAAAAAAGAATTTTTATGATTTGGGTTGAATCTAAGAATCATAGAAAACTTAAAAGAGTATCAGCTATTGACAAACCTTCATGTCTTCTACAAAAGAGGGGAATCCTCCAATCGCCATGAAAGTCAGAAAGGCTGCGACAAACATGAGCATGGAACCTCTAGCCTGAAACACACAAGAGAATTTACCAGCCAACTTTAGAAGTCCACTTATAAAGAATTCAAATATTAAAGTTTCAAAATCTTACCTGAATTGAACCATAAGTCAGACCAATATCATAAAAGATGGTTCCTACACATAAGCACAACGCGATATAGATCGCAAGTCGGAGCCAATAGTAGCCCAAGTCGCGATACATGTTTACGAAGGATCTCCTCGTAAGAACGAGACACTGGGTAATGAAGCTGGCTTGGCTTCCCTTCTGTAGAACTTCCCCTCTCTGCATATGGAAACAGCCTTTTAGTCTTTTTATTGTTTTCGTTTTAGAAATGATCTTTAATACCTCTTGGATTATCCTCGACACTCGCTGTTGAACTTGTCGGAAAGTGTCGGATGATGCATACGACTGGACGAGATGGTTAATTGCTTCCTCTGTGCTTTTTTTGCCACCAGTCCCTTGTTCGATGTCCTAATAGATAAAAACAAATACATGTATGAGATTTCAAAAGCTTCTGCATTTCTGTCTGCAATTAACAGAAGAAAGCAACGTACTGAATCGAAGTCTTTGTTGATGGTTCGAAGGTAGTGATCGGACGGATTTCTCAGGGTCGGACAAGGAAAGCCGTTAACAGCGAAAAACTAAATCCAAAATGGGAAAGAAAAGTCAGATTGTCTTTCAAATCAAGCCGATGAATCATTCTAATCGGTTAAGATTACATCACCTGCTCTGCATTCGAAACAGGACCGAAGTAGACCAGTCTACCGGCGGAAAGGAGGCAAAGATTATGGAAGAGCTCGAAGACTTCACTGCTCGGCTGATGGATCGAAGCGACGACGGTTCTTCCGTCTCGGCGAGCCAGTTGAACGAGACGATTCATGACGTGGAACGAAGCCGCGCTGTCTAGTCCACTGGTCGGCTCGTCGAGAAACAGAAGCTTTGGACGGGTTAGTATCTCGATGCAAATGCTGACCCTCCTCTTCTGTCCACCGCTCAGGCCCTTCACGCTCCACCCGCCGATTCTCGTATCGATCGCGTTTTGCAGACCCATCTCTCGAATTGTCACCTCCGCCCTTTCTTTCTTTTCGGCGTTGGACATAGAATCAGGCAGTTGGAGCCTTGCTGAGTAGTGGACAGCTTCCCTCACTGTTAATGTTGTCATTAGCGTGTCGTCTTGAGTCACATAAGCCTGAATCACCGAGTTAAGACCTTGTTTAAATGTTGGATTGATTATCAACATTAAACTGGTTTTTAACAATGGTTGTTGACAAAAAGTTGTTTATTTTCCTTACCGAAGTCCCGTATGCAAGAGTTTCTTTCCGACCATTGACGAAGATCTCCCCAGTTTGATGTGTTTTTGAGCTTAATCTACCTGCAAATGTTCATTAATCAATACCCTTTAAAGAATAAAAAATTATGAGAACAAAAACGTAATTTTTTAGCTTGTAAAAACAATTTGGCAAAACTGTAAGCAGTTTTCCTCAGTTCTTCAGTCATTTCTCGAAAGAATTCAGGGTCAAAACGTTGAGGGTAGTGTTAGATTACAGCATAAAGTGTTTTTATTTTTCAGAAGAGAGATGGATCTGGACCTGCTAATGTATCCAGAAGGGTTGACTTTCCACAACCAGAAGGACCCATTATAGCCAAAACCTCGCCGGGTCCAACGTACCCAGTGAGTTTCTGCAGAATCGGTCGACGCCCATTTTCGCCGTCGGAAACTGTCACCCAGAGTTCCTTCCACGTCAACGAAATGCCGCCATCTTTCCTCAAAGAACCGAGCCTTCTTTCCGGGTTCCGCAGCTCAGAAGGGTACGACTCAACATGCCCAAGCGATATTTCACCGTTTCCAGAAGCGTTTATGGAGTCAAAGCCAGTACTGAACAAGAACGTCTTCTGGACTCTTTCGGAGGAGACATCATCGTCTGATTCGACCGGCGAGTCACCGGCAGTTCCCATCGCGGGGCTCTCCTTCATCAGACATCTCGTCGGGCTGGACCTCGGTGTCCATCTCGGAACGTTAACGGCGGAATCATCCATTTTCGAACCAGCCAAAAAGCTTAAAAAAATGGCGCCGGGGTTGTTCAAATGGATGCAGGTGTTTGTGAATGCAAGCTCACGTAGCCACACTCCATTTATAGGCACAAATCGATGACCAAAAGCTTCCACAAATATAAACACAGTTTTAAAAATTCAATTTTCAAACCAAAACACGCAGTAAAAGTCAAAAATTTAATAACAAGTCTTAATTTGGGATCCATCAACAATTTGAAGGCTGCCTTAATGAATGCAAATATTGACTTGCCAACCATAGAATATTCACATCCTCATCGTCCCAGGTCTTGGTTCTCTAGTTTATACTTTATTTCAATTTATTATTCATATTTTTAATTTTCTTAACCCAGTATTTATAATTTTATTTTTATTTTTAAATAATTATGAGTCAATTTTTATCCATAAGTTTAATGGTATTATTTGTCAATAAATTTTTTTTTTTTACTAAAGAAAAGTTTAATAGGTCCATCTAACTTTATTAGTGTTGTACAAAAATATAACCCTGCACAAATATACGTGACGCATTCAAGTAATATATGGTAAATAAAGTGTTAATCCCATGATAAGAAATTATCACAATTTTAATTGAAGTAAAACAAGATCAATTAAAGATGAAAATTAATTGAGTAATGTGATTTAATCTAAAATTAGATAGCTAAAACAAAACACAAACAAATAAAATAATAAGGTCGAGTAAGAGAAACATAAGTTAGATTCGATTTCTCTTCTTATATGAAATTTTACTACAAATGTTATAGAAATGCTGCAGCAAAACTGTTTAGATGACCTAGAATCTTCATTTTCGTACAAGTCTAGCTAGAGTTGCTCGATTAATTTCTGTAATATTTTCTTTAGATTTATGATAGAAAAACATCATTAAAAAATTCATTAAAATACAGTTATAAATAAGTCATATGATGCTAATAAAACGATATGTAAATATTTGAAATTAACAACATAACATATATGAGGTTAATATAATCATACAATTTAATATTTGTCTTAATTTCTATTTTCCGTTAAGTAAACAAAAACTTAAGTATTCATTCATATCTTTTGAACAATGAACAAAATATTATTAAAAACATATTGAATTATCCAAATTTATTTATGCAACAAAACATAACATAAGTAATTAATTTTATAATTCAATATTCTCTCCTCTCAACCACTCGATATTTATTAGCCTATAAATAAAGAAAAAATAATCATACCGATCAAATTTTATCACAATGTAAAAACTGAAAAAATATGAAATATCTTTATCTTCGAAGTTGTGTTGCTCATTGCTGTTACATTGGCAACATTCACTGCCACTAGAATGTTACTACAAAAAGCTTCAATTTAAACTTGAAAACGAAGGTAGACACAGAAATTGTGTTGGTTTTTTTCCGCTTGCTACAACAACATGAATTCTACTCAAACTCTATTGAAATTCTCATTTTGCTATTAACCAATTTCAGCTTTTACTCTTTGCATTTATACATATATATATATATATATATTTTAAAATAAGCTTGAATAAAAATTAATTTCAATTTTAAAAGGTAAAAAAAATATATTTATATAAGAGAAACAAAAAATCGTAGCCTTACGTAACAAAATCGCAATCACGCTTTATTAATTCACTAAATTCAAATAATATATAATAATAATACTAATAATAAACTCATATAATACCTCCCTACAATAGAGTAGAATGAAGCCTTCCTAACAACCAATCACATAAAAAAGAATTAGTCAAAAAGAGTACTCAATTAACATTCCAATGGACCAACGTGTTGTCATACACACGTTGACTTGGTTATAATTAAAAAAAATGAAAGCCTTAAATCCTCAAGTCATGCCGAGTCTTCCACCTTCTCTCGAATTAGCAACGGAACAATAATGAATGCGCCCTTCTCTCCTCAACTTAAATCTAAAACCCATTAACTTAGTCGTCTGACTGGTGGACTTTGACTGTGTCTTCCAGAAGAACAGCCTAACTCAATCTCCAAAATACCCTTCTTATTATATCTACACCCACAATTTCCATTACTTATTTATATCACAGAATTCGCACTTTTTGAACATTAACGTATGGGGAGCATCTTGTATTTTCACTGAAAACCCAACACCCCTCGGGGCACACATTTGTTCATTGTGTTTCCAAAGACATTAATAATTTTGTTTCATAATAGTATCATTGTGTTGGGAAATAAATAATGACTGCAGATGTGTCTCGAAAATTATCAAAAAATATATTTTCACTCCTTTAAATATAATTGATAAAAATAGGCAAAAATAAATAATATAAAAAATTATTAAGTAGAGACATAAATTATAACCCACAAGAAAAAAGTCACTGTCTTCATAAAATCATCTCACTTATTTTTCTTCTAAGAAATTTCATTTTCAAGAAAACTTCCTTTGAATTAATTAACTACGTAGCGTCCTCGAGATAAGAAATAGACCCCACACATTGTTGTCGCGCAAATTTCTCTGGTTTTCTCTCGGTGACACTTATCTGTGCATTATTTCTTAAAAATGATGAATTCTATCTTCCTAAATGAAAGCTAGATGAATATTTAAAGTGATTCAGACACCACATTTTCTCCAAGAAAGGGAGACTAGGCTCTCACTGAACCTGTGCACAGATTGAATATTAGGAATATGCTCTTCCTGTTCTTCAAGATTGTCAACATCAAACGGACAAAGTCTTCTTGGACCCTCTGCAAAAAACAATTCTCCCATCCATCCAAGAATTGCTCCATTATTCTCGCCACTACCTTTTTAAAAACAATTTTTTTTGAATTTATTTATAAGGTTACATATTCAATAGTGTTTCAGTTTTTTGTGTAATTTCCTCTTATTTTGATATATTTTTTTATTATAAACTTATATTACTACCATATCTTTAATGTTAATAATGAATTGTCAGTTTTAGGTCATTTGGTTTGGGCTTTCACAAATTTTATTTTCTTGTAAGTCTTCAATTACTCATTAATTAATTAAATTTAGTTGGTCGAGCTATTCGGTTCGTTTTTCGACCAGATTGTTCCCCATTTCGTTTAGGGTCTCATTCAAGGCATGTCAAATTTTGGATGAAAAAATCTGTGATATTTTCCATTGAATAAGCATGTTTTTGGTAGAGTTTTGTGTTTTATGATGTCGGGATTCAACAGATGAAGAACATGGCTGAAGTGTTTCAAGATCTGACAAATATAAAACATGGTTCCTGCTGAGAGTTGCAAGGTAACATAACCTTCAGTTTGTGTACTAAAGAAAAAATTTGTTGGGGAATAAAGAACTGTTAGAAATCGAATGATAACCTAAAAAAGAAAATAGGATATGAGATATTATATTTACGTGAAAAAACTCTTTCGAGAAAAGAACCATGGGCAGAGGAACAAATTTACTATGAAGATCGAAATACAACGGCGAATTTTGTGACTCTAGTTTACATAAATTTATAGATAAAACAAAACTCTAAATGAGATCTATAATGCTGGTCCATCGGACTGACCCAATAGAATTCAGGTCACACCTAAATTTAACAATCTCCACCTTGACATGAATTATATGAATGAGATCCATAGTGCGTGCTCGTCGGCCCGAACCAACAAAATGAATTCAAAACCTTGAATTTTGACAATCTCCATCTCGAAACAAATTCTGCTGCAAAGAATCAATTTTTAAATCTTCAAATTTTCCTCTTCCACACCCTTAAAGAAGATCTTTAACAAAGGTCTGTTTGTCCGTCTCAAAGAAATATACAGATCACCAATATAAAAATCTTCAAGGGTAAATTCAACAACTGATGCTGACCAGGTTTAAGAAATACTAAAATCACGGTTATGACATCTTCAATTCTCATAAAGTGTCATCCAAATCTGTGTGAGCATCTCTCGTTTCTTGACTTGTCATATCAAATATGTCTTTCAAAACATTTCATAATTCCACCATCGTTATCCTTGCATAACGAAATATGGAATCTTGATCCAAAAGTAGAATATATGCTTTAATGATGTCATTGCCACACAAAACACATTCTTCAACAAAATATCTCATCTAAACAATCACTAGATTCAATAAAATATTTACCCCAAAAATTAAAGCGTAAAACCATGGATATCACAAGATCTAAAAGATATCAAAAAATATTTAGTATTTATGCCATAACAAATCATTCCCAAAATCAAATTAAATCTATTCGCCTAAATAATTGCAAATATCAAAATATTATTTGAATTCAAACGAAAATAATCTCCAAGATTGAGATATTTCTACAATTCCAAATCTGTCATAAATCATCAAACTTAATCTCTAAAAAATTCAAAGATTTTCAACAGTTTTTATCTTTGGCAAAAAATCCAACTTTGCAGAAAACACTTTCATGATAATCCCAATCGAAATGGCTTGACAGTGAGAATGGAGAACAACGATATAGATTTATAGTGACTAACGATGAATAGATATCCTCTAATGATAAACCTACTACTCGTAGATACAACGCCTTCGAGAAACTCAAAAGTAGGGAAATATTGGAAATTTCACAATGGACATGGCAACAGTTTCTGATGGCGGTTGAATGGCAGAGAAGAACAAAACTTCATAAACAAGACGAATGGCAGGGGAAAATTTTTTTTTCCTTTTTTTCATTTCTTTTTCCAAAAAAATTGTAATTTTTTGAAAAAAATACATAAATCTTGTCGATACGGAACGATCAAAGAAAATCTGTTTCAACACACTTTGAAACATGAATTCTTGAAACCATGACTTTGATACCACTTGTTAGAAATTGAACAATAACCGTAAAAAGAAAATAAAATGTGGGAAATCAGACTTACATGAAAAAACTCTTTTGGAAAAAAATCACAAGTAGAAGAACAAATCTACTATGAAGATCGAAATACAACCGCGAGTTTTGTGACTTTACCTTACATGAATTTATAGAGAAAACAAAATCCTAATTGAGATTTACAAGGCGGGTCTATCGGCCTGAGCCATAGAATTCAGGTGACACCAAATAAAGTTGGGTTTTATTATCACCCAACGAAGACGAAGATGATAGTTCATAATAGTGGGAGGAGAGTTGTCTGTTGGGAAATATAAAAATAATATAGAGAGTTGAGAATAAACATATATAATACCAATCATAATAATTTCCAAGAAAGACTGCTCTTGACAATATCTTTAGATAGAATTACCTTTCCAAGTAAGTCCCAGTAAAGGGTGGTGGGGTTATAAATAACCCCAATTAAAATCCAGCCTCCTTAGACAAAATTTACTTACACAATACAATTACACCACGAACTAGTACAAAACGATAACAGATATGATAAAAAAATATGAAGAATATTTTTCTCGTACTTTTATAATTTAACAGTTAAGAAGTAAAAGAAATAATCACAAAAATTGACACAAAATTTTTTTACGTGGAAACCCAAATTGAGAAAAACCATGGGGACTGAGTCCTGAAAGATCTTATCATGAAAAATAAGATTTACAATATTTTTCTAGAAACTGAATATTCGAGAGAATATTCACTAAGAGAAAATCACCAATTTTAGATTTTACAATTGCGTACAAATGCACATCACCTATTTTTCCTTCACTTTTTCTTTTCTATCCTTCAAAATAATCCTCGCTATATTTTTCCACCTCTTTTCTTCTCTTTTTTTTTTCTCTATTTTTGGATGCCATCCTTCATCAGGAATTCTATCTATTTATAGAGAGGAGTTCCTACAAAAAGACAAACAAAATAACAGGCGCCAAAAGGAGGAATGTAATTTTTCTCCTTTCATGCCTTTTTTTTCTTTTAATTATGAGGGGTGTCCCTCATCATAAAGAGAGACACCTACCTCACAAATCTCTCCCTCCCGATGTATGTTGAGGTAAGTCTAGTCCAGTTGAGTTTCCATAGAATTTGTGCTTACTTTTCTGCAAGATCTTTGTCATCATATCTGAGTCATTTTCATCTCTGTGAATTTTTTCCAAATATACTTGCTTCATGTCCAACACATCTCGTATTCTATGATACTTGATATCTATGTGTTTTGACTTCGAATGAAAGCTTAGATTCTTGCTCAAATGAATAGCCCTTTGACTGTCACAATAAAAGATATAATTGTCTTGTTTATGACCCAACTCTGTCAGAAATTTTTGCATCCACAAAACTTCTTTACATGTCTTTGTAGTTGCTATAAACTCAGCTTACGTTGTCGATAATGCAACTGATTTTTGTCTGTTAGATTTCCATAAAACTGCTCCCCCTCCAAATGTAACCAAATACCGTGATGTTGATTTTCTTGAGTCACTGTCTCCAGCAATGCATGCATCAGTATAGCTTACTAATGAAGACTCTTTACTCCAAAAACACAAACTTAATTCAGAAATACCTCTAAGATAGTTAAGAATCCACTTCACTGCATTTCAATGCTCTCTGCCTAGATTTGATAGAAATTGACTGAATACTCTAACAGAATGTGAAATATCAAGTCTCGTACAAACCATAGCATACATCAAGCTGCTGACTACGGAGGCATATGAAATTTTTTTATTTATGTTTTTCCTTCTTTAATAGAAGTACTTCGTTCAGAAGTAAGCTTGAAATGTTTGGCAAGTGGAGTACTGACCAGCTTTGCCTTATCCATATAAAAACGGTTGAGAATTTTCTTGATAAATTTCTCCTACAATAGCCATAACTTTCCATATTTCCTATTGCGAGTGATGCTCATCCCAAGTATTTGTTTCACCGGTCCTAAGTCTTTCATGACCAAAAACTTGCTAAGTTCTTTCTTTAACTTAACATTTTTTTCTTTGTTTGGGCCCATAATTAGCATGTTGTCAACATAAAGTATGATGATTATAGGTGTACCGTCTGTGAATCTTTTCACGAACACACAATAGTCTGAGGAAGTTTTCTTGTATCCTTGATTGACCATGAAGGAATCAAACTTCTTGTACCATTGTCGTTGGGTTACATTAATCTATACAAGCTCTTCTTTAATCTACATACCAGATGTTTCTTTCCTCCAACGAAAAATCATTCTAGTTGCTCAATGTAGATTTCTTCTTCTAGTTCACCATGTAAGAAAACAGTTTTAACATCGAGTTGTTCGATCTCTAAGTTTAGACTTGATGTTAATCCAAATACCACTCGTATGGATGACATTTTCACAACAAGGGAAAACATTTCCTCAAAGTGAATGTCTTTATTCTGACCAAAGCCTTTTATGATCAGTCGTGCCTTATACCTTGGTTATGAACTTTGTTTTTCAACTTTGAGCCTATATACCCATTTTTTCTTGAGTGCCTTTCGCCTATTTAGAAGTTGAATTAATTCATATGTGTGGTTCTCATGCAATAATCTTATCTCATCTTGCATTGCATTCAACTAATTCTTTTTTGTGGATGCACCATAGCTTCCTCATAGCACTCGGTGTTAGCCTAAGACACTTTATGCTTATTTGTTTTGATGATGAATGATTTATTTGTTAATAAGTTGTTTATGAATTGAGTGGAATTTATATGTTTTTCAATATGTTTATAATTGATTTTCATTGGAAATACCCTCTAACAAGGATATTAATCTTTACTAATATGTTTGTCTATGTCCATGTAGCTTATAGGTTGATTATTGGAACTTAGAGGCATAAAAATATGCAAAACACAGAGTAGAGGTCGATTGGGCGGTCGATCAGTTTGCATTAGAGGCAAAACAACAAAGAGGCGGTTGACCAGAGGCATGAAGGTGGTTGACCGAACATCAGACAGAGAGCTTCGAAATTCACAACTCCTAAAAAGCAGTCGACTAGAGTGGAATGTAGTCAACCAGGAAATGGACAGATTCGAGCCTTATTTTGAGATGTGTGGAAGCGATCGGCTAGAGAAAAAGAGAGGGCGATCAGACCAACAGAATTCACAACGGTAACATTCCAACGGTAGAGAAGCGGTCCACCAGACAAGAGGGTGGTCAACCGGTCGAGCAATTTTTATAAGTAGAAGCGACTCCGAATTGCAAAGTAAAAGAGAAGAGAATCCATAACGAATTGTTGCCAAATTCAATCGAGATTCCTCCTTAGCAAATGAGTGCATAACTCTAACTCTCTTTATCCCCTCACTTGAGATTTTATATGTCTTATAGAGTTAGGATTCTAAATTGTAATATTTCAATTCCTCGATTGTAATCCGCTGTAACTAGGGAGACACCCTGTGAATAGTCAAGGAAATGGTTACGCCCTATGAATAGTAGTATATGTTAGCCTAAGTATGTTAATCATATTTATATTTTGATGATGAACAATATTATTTGAGTTTATAAGTTGTTTATTGGTTGAATTTAAAATACTCGTATAATACGCTTAAATTGGAAATACCCATAATGAGGGTATTATTATTGTCTAATGAGTTGTTCTAAGTCCATGCAGTGAGTAGAAAGTATTGTGGGACTTAAAGGATTCGAGATGTGCCACTCAAAATTGA
Source organism: Begonia loranthoides (assembly GCA_022433065.1). NCBI lineage: Eukaryota > Viridiplantae > Streptophyta > Magnoliopsida > Cucurbitales > Begoniaceae > Begonia > Begonia loranthoides. The sequence goes on along the minus strand of CM039474.1, from coordinate 26,417,365 downwards.
AGAACTCTAATATGGATGTTTTCGGACGACATGAGGTCGACGAGAGGTCGAAGGATGTCGACTGAAAAACTCCAGTGAATTGTTGTTCGAGTTTTGGGATGAGGCGAGGATGCGGGGAATGTGTCCCAATCTCGCAAACACTGTAGCTCGTAGTTTTCGGACGAACGCGGTCGAGCCCGGTCGACAAAGATTTGAATCTGTAAGATTTTGGGGACATTTCAGATGTATGTGGTCGAGGCCTAGTCGATGCGGTCGAGGTCAATTTGAATTTGTAAGGATTTTGGGACTTTTCGGACGAATGCGATCGAGGCCTGGTCGAAGCGGTTGAGGACGATTTGAATCCGTAAAGATTTCGGGACTTTTTCAGACAAGCTGCGGTCGAGGCCAGGTCAAGGCTCTGCGATCGAAAACGCACAGAATTGTGTAACGGCTGGTTTTCAACAGTCGGATGAGGACGAATTGAAAAGTATTGGGTTGATCGAAAACAAAGAAGTTTATAAATAGAAGGTAGTCCAAGGATGGATGCACGAATGCAATTATAGCGAAACTCTGCCAAATTTCTGATTCAACTTTCGTGCGTATATTTGAGTACTAAACACAACCTTCGAATAAGCCTAGTAAGATTATTTGTTTGGTGAGATTTATTGTAAGCTTGAGAGCTTGTAATTTTTCGAGTGAAAATTGTGTTGAGTGAAAGAGGGTAACGCCATATAAATCAGTTGTTGTAACGATCCGATTGACACCCGAGAAGTTCAATCACGTGTAACCCGGAGCGGTTGAGGAATATATCTTCAAGAGAGAACCTTGAAGCGTGGACATAGGCGTGTTTTGCCGAACCACGTTAACAACCCGTTGTCGACTTCTATAACTCTCTCTTTTACCGTTTATTGCTACTGTGATTTGTTGAGATTATTATTATCGTGATAAATTAGTTTTCGGATAGAGAATTTATAATTAAACGAAAAAATTTATAAACCTAATTCATCCCCCTCTTAGGTTAAATTCGATTTTTTAATTGGTATCAGAGCAGGTTAGATTTTGTCATTGTGATTATTTGTGAATTGGTTGAATTTATATTTTAATATTAGATGGCATCAAACTCAAGTAACGTTAACATGGAAGGACAATCTTCAACTAGGCCACCTTTCTTTGACGGTAGTAATTATGTGCATTGGAAGGTTAGAATGAAAATTTATATTCAATCCATTAATTACGAAATGTGGATGATTGTATTGAATGGACCTCATGTCCCATTTAAACTAGAAGATGGATTGAAAGTGCCTAAGTTAGAAGACGAATTTAATGATGTAGACTTTCGTAAATTGAGTTTAAATGCTAAAGCTATAAATAAATTATATTGTGCTTTGAGTAGTGACGAATTTAATAGAATTCAAAGTTGTGAAAGTGCATATGACATTTGGAAACTACTTGAAATTACACATGAGAGAATTAATCAAGTTAAGAAAAATAAATTGAGTATGACTGTGCATGACTACGAACTCTTTACTATGGATAAGGATGAAACAATTACTTAAATATTTACTTGTTTGACTAACATTACTAATAGTTTAAAAGTGCTTGGAAGGGTTTATCCAAATGAAGAACTTGTTAGTAAGGTGCTCCGAAGTCTTCCAAGAACTTGGACACCAAAGGTGACGTTTGTGCTCCAAGTTTCTGACTTGGAGATCCTTAATCACTTAACCTCACTAGTTAGTGATGATTGATTTTACGGGTGTCAACCAAACATTTACAATGACTCTTTCTAAGGGTGTCACCCTTTTCACTTAACTATTACGGGGCGTCATCCTTTTGTACACGGTTTACAAATAAAAGAATGCAAATTACAATAAAGATTTCCTAACTCTCGAAATGTAAATTCTCAAGTGAGGGATTGAGAGAGTTATGATTTGCACTCAATTGCTAAGAGAACTCGAGTAGAAATTTTGGTAGTATTTCGGTATGAATTTCTCTCTTCTTAGTCATCAATTTGGAGTGCCACTATTTATAAAACTGTGAAACCGGTCGACCACCTCCATTTTGGTTGACCTTCATCCAACCATTGGAAACTAGTCGTTGCGTTGTAAAGTAGGATCGATCAACCACTTTAGCATATCGGTCGATCGCTTCTTTACATTTTTTAAAAACGCGGTCGATCACAAACAAAGCTGCTCGACCGCCTTCCTCAGCTGTTGAAAAATAGAGCTTTCTGTCCATTTTCTGGTCGATCTCTCTGTCCAAACCAGTCAACCGCCTTAATGCTGTTTTGACCTTGGAGCTCATTGTGATATTTGCGGTCAATCTACTCGTCCAAATCGATCAATTGGTTCTTCATATTTTTCAGCAAAATGGTCAACCTTCTCTATGCTATAGTCGACCTCTTCTTTGTGTTTTGCCTAAAATCAATCTTCTAAGTCCCAATAATTAACCTATAGACTACATGGATGTAGATAAACATGTTATTAGATATTAATAGCCATATTAAAGGTATTTTCAATTAAGATCAATATAATTATAAAGATAGAACAATTAAGCATATTCAAACAATAAACAACTTATAATTATAATTAACATAAAAACAAATAAGCCTAATGACATTTAGGCTAACACTTTTGTAATATCCCAAATTTTTGTAGTACTAAGTATGAGATTAAGTGAGGATAATTAGAGCTAGGGGTGGGCAAGAACCGACCAGAACCGAGAACCGACTCGGAACCGAACTTGGACACTCGTGAAGGTAGACGGCAGCTGCGAACCTGGAACTGAGAGGCGAGAAGACGAATCTGCGAATTTGGAACCTGCGAGAAGATGAATCTACGAACATGGAACCGAGAGGCGAGAAGACAAATCGTTGCTTCTGGATTTAAGGTTTGTGATTTAGGGTTTGCGATCTTGACCAAGATTTTGATTTAGGAGTTCCTTCTATTTTTGATTTCTGCTTTGATTTAGTAGGGTTTTCGGTTCTGGTCAGTTATTGCTCACCCCTAATTGCTTCAATAATCTATTGCTTCAATAGTTTCTTTCGATCAATAATTATTCTGTTATTCTTTTCGTCTGTGCATATTGGCTTTCTCCATATATTTGTTGTTTATTTGGGTGATTTCCGTTTGTGCTTTCTCCATATAAAATGATTTCTTCTTAGTGAAATAAAAGTGTCAGCAGGCAGCCATTGGAGAGATTAAATCAATGACAGTATTTCATGTTGAAGACTTTGAATTTGAGAGGAGGAATGGCAGGAGGAGCTGAGGAGCTTCAATCTGGTGCTGATTTGAAGAAGATGCTTGCTAGGAACTGGAACCGACCGGAACCGAACAGGAACAAAGACTTGATTCTGGTTCTGGGTCCAGAACCACACGGTTCCGATTTCAATTCCTTAATCTTGGAACCGAAAACCGAATGGTTGGTTCCAAGAAGTCCGGAACACGAACCAAGAACCGATTTGCCCACCTCTAATTAGAACTATAGTAATGTTAATAGTATTAGTTTGGAAGATTAGGGTATGCTGAGTATGATTTGTGAAAGAGTAATACATTAAGTGGTTAAGTGATGTATATTATGAGGTGTAGATGGGGATCGATCGATTTTTCCTTAGATTGTGAAGAAATGAGTTTTGCGTTCGATCAAAAAGGAGGTTACGGTCAATCACAGTCTACGCAAAATATTACAAAGACGAGCAAAAAGTGGAGCGGTCAATCGTGTGAGTGTGTTGGTGATCGACCGGCTCCTCCAAATTTTCGGATTTGCGGTCGATCAAAAGAAAATTGGCGGTTAATCACGGTCAATACAGATTGTGAAGTTGGAATTTGCGCTCGATCACAAGAAGGGGGTGATCCACAAGGATACCAAGAATTGCCTGGAAAATGGCTAATTGTCATTTGGAAAAAGAAATGGTGCCTGGTAGATAAACTGTTGTGTCTGGTCGCCTCTCCCTGTAACGTTATAACCATTATAAATGAGAGATTTGGAATTGGAAGTGGAAGAGAAGGATAACAAAGAAAAAGGAGACAGAGAGAAACAGGAAGAGAGAAACTGGGAGGACATCTCTGTGAGTAGAGAAGAGAGAAGAGAGAAAGGCTGATGTGCCCCAAAAATGCACAAAGATAATACAAGGTTATTGGGCAATTGATTAACGTCAATCCGAGCAATCTGAATGGAACGCCTATATCTTTTAATGCATAAAACCAAAAGGTCTCAATTTGGAGGAAGGCTTGAGGACTCAAAGAAGGAAGGGCTCTCCAAAAATCGTGCTCAAATTCAATATACACGCATAGTTGTGACCAAATCAAGAAGCTGCTTAGAAATAACTCCTTCAAAGATAAAAACAGTTTTGCGGTTATCTCAAATAAATATTGAACAACTCGATTCTAACCAAACTTCAATCACCAATTAATTTTCCAATACTTCAAATATGTCTAGACGTTCATAATCCAGAGTTTCAATCAAAGAAGTTGCAAGAATTCAAAGTAACAAGTCGGAATCCCAAAATTGGTCGAAACAAACAGGTCCAATCTGCTAACCCTAAATCCGAGTACTGAAATTAGACTGAATGGAACTCGAGTTGCATATGGCTTTTTTACCTCAAATTTATGGGGCAACTAGTAAACACTTAACACAAAGTCACTTCCAAAATTCACGTTTAAACTCGTTCCACAGGCTGATTTAGAATCCAATTAATAAGCTGCTCCAAAACAAATTACAGGTTACATATTAAGAAAAACCAGATTTGCAGCACTTCAAAGAAATCAACACAAATCCAACTTTCGATTCCAAAGATTACCAAATTCTAATCCATAATCCACAATCAATAAAGAACCAATAATTCCAGAACAAAAGACAACAAGAAAATCAAAAGAAAATAGGAAATAATCGGGAGCATCAAGCTTCTGCGAATCCCTCACTCGGCCGAGGGGGCGCTTGTTCAGGTGATTCAAAGAATACCTCTCCACTTAGCTTTTGCCGTGATCTTCTTACTCCACACCACAAGACAAATCCAAGAGAAGTTGCTGGAAGAGTTAGCAATGATCTCCCTTTCCAAGATCGCACAAGAACAAGAGGGAGGACGTTTTGATGGAGGTAAGCTGAGAGGCTAAAACTGGACCACCGTTTTGCACTAGAGAGAATTCTCTAAGATAAGCTTCAATTTTGATTAAAGGTTTTTCAAAAGTTCTCCAACATAGCCCTAATGGAGGCTTAAAATCCCCACACAAATTAGGGTTGTTTAATTGTTAAATTACAATAATATCCTAAACATTAAAACACACAAAGAAAAAGGTCAGAGGCTGGGATTTTGGTCTCTGTAAAAGCAGTGTTTGACATATCAAACAAGCTCCAAATTTACCACAAAAGCACATTCTGGAAATCTTAGATTGTTGGCAACAATCTTCATGAAGAATATCTTATGATATCAATATTCTAGAATGCCAAAAGTGCCCTTGAATGTTCGGAGGTTAGATTCAAGGCGAATTTGTAAAGTCCACCATCTCTTCTATCCTTTTGCTTGACTTCCACTTATCCAAATGCATGGACTCCTCTTTGTGTAATTAACTAAAATTCTCCTCCAAGCTAGCTAGGAAAGAGACACCTACAAAATAAATAAAATGGTTAGAAAAGAAAGGAGCCATTGCTCGGGCTCGAGCATCCAGATTCAGTGTGCATCAAAGGCTGAGAAAAAAAAAGTCTGGAAAGGGATCTTCTAGAAGAAAAAGAATCCATCCAGGGAGAAGGAGAAAGACAGTCTTCCTCATTTCAACTTTCTTCAAGAATCAAGGTAAGAAGTGTGCATGTGTTTTCCCATTTTGGGCTACATCACAAGAGGTAGGATTGTTGTTGATGCTTGCTGATTCTTGATTTTATTAAGATTATGTTAATGGTTGTGTCAATGTTGTTGTTGTGTCATTCTGGGAGATGAATGTTGTTAACAGATAATAAGTTCTAGATTTGCTGTTAATAAGAACTTGTGTATGAGTTTATTGCTGTTGGTCATTGTTGTTTACTGTTGGTTAAGAATATATTTTGGGACTATATTGTTCTGCTGTGGATGATAATAGTGTTCTTCGAAGTGAAATAGTGCTCTATTATGTTCATTTGACAACTTTTGTTGAGGATAGGTTCTATTGAGGTTTTGTTAATGTTTTAATGTCTAATGTTGCTGATAATGTTTGATGTTGCTCTTAAGAACCCGTGGTTGATGTTGTACATAATAAATGTTAAGGATTTTGTAAGGCATGATATTCATGGGAGATGCTTGTGTTTCATAGGTGACAGGTTCTTAAATTTATATGTTGTTCTGGAGGTGTACTTTGATATTGTTAATGTTGCTACTGTGAACATGATTTTAGAATGTTATCCTATTGTTGCTATGTTAATAAGTACTAGAGGAAATTGAACATAATGTGGTGTGCGGTTAATAGAAGTTAGGTTTTGATCATGTCATTCTTGGAGATGTACTGTTTTGCTATTGTTGATGATTATATTAAGGATTGTTGCCTTGTTGCTTATGTGATAGTGTTGTCATGTAGATCTTTGTAGGTTTATTGATAATCATGGATTTGTGTGCATTCATGCATCCTTGTTTTCAAGAAAATGTAAATGGAGTTCTCATGTATAAGTGTTTTATAACTTTAAATGCTACATGTTAAAGAATACAAAAAGATATGCTTGAGTTTGTTAGTTTGTTCTCGATTGATGTTGAGATAGACCGACTAACTGTTGGTGAGGCCATTTAAGCGTTGATGCGCATGGCTGCTAATGTGTTTCAATTGATGTTGGAATGAATTGTTGTATATTGATGTGTACAACCACTAGCAAAGCTTTTGGTCGATGCCAGAGCTGCTTACCGAAGGTGATGGGTCATTGTGCATTGAAGTGCACAGCAACTAATAGGCGGTTCGATTGATGTCGAGTATCAAGAGACATTACGCATTGATGTGTATAGTGGTTGATGAGTCTTTGATTGATGTCGGGACAAAGCAATTTGATGTGCACAGAAAAGAAAGAAAAGAAACTAATATGAAAAAGATTTTAAGAAAAATGCATTACATGGTTTAATGTTTCATTTCATTTCTTACTGACCATTAGACTCATAGTCTTATGATGTAGGTATGCACAATATCAAGAATAGGAGCAGTTGATGGAGGATTTACGTGCTGCGAATCTTGTGGCTGGCTTGGCTAAAAGTTAAAGGAAAAAAATTTTCAATTTGTAAACTGTTTATTGTTTTTAAGTTAAGACACGTTTTCATAAGTTGTAAATGTTATAACGAAAAAGATTTTAATTATGCATTTCCTTTTATTTCAATTAGTTTTCAAATGCAAAGTCTTTCGCTGTGTAATGTAAAAGCTTAAATTTTTTGCGTTTTTCAAAGAAAGAGCGTTTTAAACTGTAACGTTTTAAAAAAAAGAAAATCAGATCATTACAAATGGTATCAGAGCACTTGAGTTTTAAAATCAGTTATGTAGACTGTCTACCAGCATAAGTCTTAACGTGGAAATACTCAATTAGCTGTAAGTATGTTTTGTCCTGTTTTCAATTAATAGTTATGTTTATTATATGCTGGTTGCATAGAAACAAAATGGAGAGGAAAACAAGACAGAGTGGGGATCCAAGAACAAGAAAAAGTATTAGAGCATCAGAATCAGAATCAATTTATGCAACGGAGTAGAGAATCAGAAGAATAGAGAAACCAGCAACTGATGGTGCCCAAAGATTTAGGTGTGGAAGGTTTCGATGATTAAAGCCGCCATATTTTGAAGGAGATATTTTTGATCCAGCAAGTGTAGAGAAATGGATTTGAATGGTGGAGAGTATGTTTGAGTATGCCAAAGTTGAAGAGCAAGAAAAAGTTACTTGTGACATGTTTATGTTGACGAAGGATGTTAGATTTTGGTGGGATTCCATGAAAGTAGTGCATGATGTGAATAGCATGGAGTGAGAAAAGTTTAAGGAAATCTTTTATGACAAGTATTTTAACCGCACTACAAGGACAAGGAAGTTGGTAGAATTTACTAAGCTTCGTCAGGAATGAACATTTACGGAGTATGTGTGCAAGTTTGAAGTATTGTCACGATTTGTCTCTCATTTAGTCAGCGATAAAGAACATAAGGTACACCAATTTGTGCAAGGACTTAAGGCATAAATTTATAGAGATGTTAAGATATCAGGTATTCAAGATGTGCCCTACTCGAAGGTTGTATCGAAGGCTCTTGACATTGAAGAAGCAGAAAACCAATTCTTAAAGCAAAATGATGTTGTTATAAAAATTCAACTACACTCGCGGGAAGAAGAGAACACGTCTAGAGGAGTAAAGCGGTCCTTTGAAGAAGGAAGACAACAAGGAAATGAGAAGATTGTTAAGAGGGAATCAATGATTAATCAATGGCCAAAGTGTAAGAAAAGTCATAAGGGAGAATGCATGGCTTGATTTGGTCAATGTTTTAAGTGTTGTGAGGTTGATCATTTTGCCAGAAAATGTCCAAAGGTGTAAGATAACAAAGAATGCATTGAGTGTATTTTGGAGGATAAATTGTGTGTTGTTTTCTACTGTGATGATAGTTAAGGTTGGATATACATGCTCTGGAAGTAATCTGTTAAGGGAGTTTTGTGCTATGTGGATGTAGTTTGTTCTCCTGATGAATCCCTGTCTAATGGATAATGTGTTGTTATTTGTTTAAGAAAAAGTTTTGGATATCATACGGTGTTGTTGGGGTTGATGTGTTGTTAAGAATTTAGGCTTGAATTGTTGTTGAGAGAAAGAGAACTTGAGGATTTTAAACTAAGCAAATTTTGAGGAAAAAATTTATGTAATGGGGGAGGATTGTAATACCTTTGATTTTTGTAGTACTAAGTACGAGATTAAATAACGATAATTAGAACTATAGTAATGTTAGTAGTATTACTTTGGAAGATTTGGGTATGCTAAGTATGCTTTGTGAAAGAGTAATACACTAAGTTGTTAAGTGAAGTATATTATGAGGTGTAGTTGGGGATCGACCGGCTTTTCCTTGGATTGTGAAGAAATGAGTTTTGCGGTCAATCAGAAAGGAAGTTACGATCAATCACAATCTATGCAAAATATTACAGTGACAAGCGAAAAATGGAGCTGTCGATCGTGTAAGTGTTTTGGTGATCGACCGGCTCCTCCAAGTTTTTGGATTTGAGATCGATCAGAAGAAAATTGGCGGTCGATCACGGTCAGTGCAGATTGTGAAGTTGGAATTTGCAGTCGATCACAAGAAGGGGGTGATTGATAAGGATACCAAGAATCGCATGGAAAATGGCTAACTGTTGTCTAAAAAACAAAATGGTGCTTGGTAGATGAACTGTTGTGTCTAGTCGTCTCTCTCTGTAACGTTACAACTATTATAGATGAGAGATTTGGAAGTGAAAGAGAAAGACAACGAAGAAAAAGGATACCAAGAGAAATAGGAAGAGAGAAACTGGGAGGATGCCTTTGTGAGTAGAGCCGAGAGAAGAGAGAAAGGCTGAGAAAAAGAAGTCTGGAAAGGAAGCTTCTAGAAGAAAGAGAAGCCGTCCAGGGAGAACAAGGAAGGCAGTATTCTTTATTTCAACTTTCTTCAAGAATCAAGGTAAGAAGTGTGCATGTGTTTTCCCATTTTGGGCTATATTACAAGAGGTAGGATTGTTGTTGATGCTTGATAATTCTAGATTTTATTAAGAGCATGTTAATGGTTGTGTCAATGTTGTTGTTTGTGTCATTTTGGGAGATGCTTGCTGTTAACAAAGAATAAGTTCTAGATTTGTTGTTAATAAGAACACGTTTGTGATAGGAGTTTATTACTCGAGGTGATTGTTGTTTATTGTTGGTTAAAAATATGTTTTGGGATGGTATTGTTTTGCTGTGGATGATAATAGTGTTCTGCGAAGTGAAATGGTGCTCTGTTCTGTTCATTTGACAAATCTTGTTAAGGATAGGTTATATTGAGGTTCTGTTAATGTTTTAATGTCTAATGTTGCTGATAATGTTTGATGTTGCTCTTAAGAACTCGTGGTTGATGTTGTACATAATAAATGTTAAGGATTTTGTAAGGCAATGATATGCATGGGAGATGCTTGTGTTTCATAGGTGATAGGTGATATGTTCTTGAATTTATATGTTGTTCTGAAGGTGTACTTTGATACTGTTAATGTTGCTACTGTGAACATGATTTTAGAATGCTATCCTATTGTTGTTGTGTTAATAAGTACGAGAGGAAATTGATCATAATGTGGTGTGTGGTTAATAGAAGTTAGGTTTTGGTCATGCCATTCTTGGAGATGTACTGTTTTGCTATTGTAGATGATTATATTAAGGATTGTTGCCTTGCTGATTGTGTGATAGTGTTTTCATGTAGAGCTTTGGAGGTTTATTGATAATCATGGATTTGTGTGCATTCATGCATCATTGTTTTCAAAAAAATATAAATAGATTTCTCATGTATAAGTGTTTTATGACTTTACATGGTACATGTTAAAGAATACAAAGAGATAAGCTTGAGTTTGTTAGTTTGTTCTCGATTGATGTCGAGACAGACAGGCTAACGGTTGGTAAGGCCATTTAAGCGTTGATCCACATGACCGCTAGTGTGTTTTGATTGATGTCAGAACGGATTGTCATACATTGATGTGTACAACCGCTAGCAAAACTTTTGGTTGATGCTGGAGCTGCTTACCGAAGGTGATGGGTCGTTGTGCATTGAAGTGCATATCAGCTAACAGGCGGTTTGATTGATGTCAAGCCTTTTTCAAGGGACATTATGCATTGATGTATATAGTGGTTAATGAGTCTTCAATTGATGTCGGGACAAAGCGCATTGATGTGCACAGAAAAGAAAGAAAAGAAACTAACATGAAAAGGATTTTAAGAAAAATGCATTACATGGTTTAATGTTTCATTTCACTTTTTACTGAGCATTAGACTCATAGTTTAAGTCTTGCAATGTAGATATACACGGTATCAAGGATAGGAGCAGTTGATATAGGATTTACATGTTGCGGATTTTGTGGCTAGCTAGGCTAAAAGTTAAAGGAAAGAAGTTTTCAATTTGTAAACTTTTTATTGTTTTTAATTTAAGACATGTTTTCCTAAGTTGTAAGGGTTATAACGGTAAAGATTTTAATTATGCATTTCCTTTTATTTTAATTAGTTTTCAAATGCAAAGTCTTCCGTTGTATAGTGTAAAAGTTAAATTTTATGCGTTTTTCAAAGAAAGAGCGTTTTAAACTGCAACGTTTTAAATAAAAGAAAACTGGGTCGTTATAAGTTTTGACTTAAGTGCATAAGCCCAAACTTTCCTTAAATGATCATCAATGAATGTGACCATATATTGAGCATCGCCTAACGTTTTCGTTGACATGGGACAACAGACATCTGTATAGGTGACTTCTGACACATCTGCTTTCCTTGATACATAATTCTTCTGAAAGGAAACTCTATATTGTTTTCCCGCCAAATAATGAATACAACTTGGCAGAGTTTCATTTCTAAGATGTGGCAGAGTTTCATTTCTAAGATGTGGCAGACTTTCTTTCTTGCCAAGCAGTTGGAGTCTTTTCTCGCTTATGTGACCGAGTTGTTTGTGTCATAACTCAATGGATGATTATCTTAAGCAGTAATTACTAATGCTTCTTTCACAATCACTTGAGTCACATACAAGCTGGATTCTTTGTTTCTTCTCGCTACAACTAGCAAACCTTTGTTGAGCTCACATTTATTGCTAGCGAATTTTCTCTTGTATCCAACATTATCAAGAGCGCCAATTGATATTAGATTTAGTCTAATATTTGGAACATGTCTGACATCTTTAAGTACCAATTCACAGCCCGTGTTGGTTTGGATATAGATGTCACATTTTCCAATTATTTTGAAAACTTGATTATTTCCCATTTTAACGATGCTAAAATCGTCACTGGTGTAAGATTTAAAATATTCCGCCTTTGAGGTAACATGATAAGATGCACCAGAGTCATACACCCAACATGATTCATGAGTCATGAGGTTGACTACATCTTCACATATAATTACATCTTCACCATTAGAGGCAGTTGCAGTCGTACTCTTCGTCTTCACTTTGGCACTCTTTGTGCCTTGTTTTTTTTTCAACTTCCATAAATCTTTTTTCATATGGCCTATTTTGCCACAATAATAGCACTTGATGCTCTTTTTACTTCTTGATTTTGATATTCCCGACGTGCTGGCTCCAGAAGTCTCACGTTTTTTTGATCTCTCTCTCATTACAGATAAAGCCTCCACAGAAAAGTGCTATTTGTTCTTCTGTCCACTTTTTTCTTCAAGAACCGTAGTTGCAACATCATTGAATGTATTGTTTTTACAACACCGTTGGCCAAATTTATAATGAGATGATTATATGACTTAGGCAAACTTTGAAATAAAGTTTTGCTCGTTCATTCTCATCAAGTTTGTGCTCAATTATTGTAAGTTGAGAAAATAACATATTGACAGTATTGATGTGGTCCATCACCGATGTCGACTCTGACATCCGAAGAGTATATAATTTTCTTTTCAGGAAAATTTTATTATGCAATGACTTTCTCTCATATAATTTTGTCAATGTATCCCAAATTTACTTGATAGTTGTCATTTCTGAGATACTTAACAAAATTTCGTCTGCTAGAGCAATATGGAACGGTCGCCAGTCTTTCGCCAAAGGCCATAACACAACCATCCTTATGCAGTAATGCCTTCATTTTTAATGTCCACAATAAGAAATTATTTCCGTTGAATTTTTCAATTTAAACTCTTCCTGCCATAATAACGAGGCTCTAATAATATTTGTTGGAAAAAATAAGGATAATATATAGTGTTGAGAATAAACGTAAATAGTACTGATCATGATAGTTTCCAGTAAAGACTGCTCTTGACAATCTCCTTAAACATAATTACCTTTCCAAGTAAGTTTCTAGAAAAGGCTGGAAGGGTCACAAACGGTCTCATTTAAAATCCAATCTCCTTAGACAAAACTTACTTATATAATACAATTACATCACTAACAAGTACAAAAAATGATAGTAGATATGTTCCAAAAATATGAAGAATATTTTTCTCGTACTGTTATAATTTAACAGTTAAGAAGTAAAAGAAATAATCACCAAAATATAAACCAAGAATTTTTATGTGGAAACACAAATCTGGAAAAAATCACAAAGACCAAGTTTTGAAAGATCTCACTATGAAAAATAAAATTTATAATATTCTTCCAGAAACAAAATATTCTACAAGATGACAAAAGGCGCAGAATGCAGGAATACAATTTTACTTCTTTCACACATTTCGTTTTCTTTTCTTTTAATTATGAGGGTGTCCCTCGTCATAAAAGTGCACCTACCTCGGTGTCCGTCGGATTGAGAAAGAAGACGATTATTAATGAATCTTTTGTTGGTGTTAATGGAGTTCCAGTCTTTACAAACGCACTAGGAAGAAGACGTCGATGTTACCGTATTTTCGTTCTTCTAGATTTGAATGCAGTGAAAAGGACGAAGAATACAGCCATATAAAACAAACAGGTCAGCTGATGAAAGGGTCGTCTTTGACGACGCCCATGTGAGCATTCTTCTTTCTGCTGTCCTGCATTTTATTTAATTGGTCAAACTAATCAATAGTCTAACCTGAAACAGGAATTAGTCTCCGAAGAAACTCTACGCAACTCTTTAGTGAGAGAGAGTAGAGAGAGGATGTGTTTATTTTAAATGAAAAAACTACCCGATAGTTAATAATCGTCTCAGATATAACAGCTTTCACTGTGTTGACTCAAGTTGACTGCATCTGTTTCGTACAACTACAAATCTTCTACACTAAGAGACATCAATTTTCATTAACGACCAAACATGGTGTTTACCCAGAACTGCTGCCCCTCTCTCACCCCTGCCAGGTAAGACAAAATTACTTACTTGAGAATTTGGAAATATTTGGTAAAACAAGAATTTTTCAATTTTTAAATATATCTTTTTATTTGCGTAGAAGATTTTACAATATATATATATATTTTTTAATTTTAAATAATATCATTTAATCTCGACACTCTTTTTATTTCTCTATAAATTTTAATGCACGTTTATATAATTTAATAATAAAATATCTTAGTTTGTCAATTATTAAAATTAACCAGAATTAATTTACCAAATAACTAATGCTTTATTTGACTGCTGATGATTTTAAAAATATAAGTAACAATAATTATTAAAAAAACTACTAATCATACCTACGAATATGGTGGTCAAAATCTAAGTTCCTTTCACATGGCTGGCAGCAAGAAGGGAATCATTGAAAATTTCAAATGATCACATTATTATATGATTGCATACTACAAAATTTAGGATTTGAATTTATGAACTGATTTAAGAACTAATTAGATTGTTGTCATGAATTAGCCACTCATATTCTTTTTCACATACACGTGAAATATCGAAAATTCCTCAGCAATGCCTCAGCCTATGTCAGCTCTGTTACTCAACTTGCACCACATTCCATTTTTGGTATGTATTGTCGCCCCAGTTACGAGCTCGACCTCGTCTGCCGACCCTTTTAGTTTGACGTCGAACTTTTGCAACAACATAGCCAATGCCACAGTGGATTCCATTAGTGCAAATTGGTCTCCCACGCATTTTCTTGGCCCCCCACCAAATGGCAAGAAGGAAAAGTCTGATATGATCTGATGAAATTAATCAGTCAGCCCGATTGAGGTTTGAAGGTATAATAACCTTTGACTATCGTTCATTGATTACCTCATTTGGGTATAAAGCTCCGGGGCTTCGAGATGGATCGAAACCAGACCATCCTTCAATTTCACTCTTCTTTTTAACCGTAAACCTCTCTGGTTCAAATTCATGAGGATTGTCCCAAAAGCAAGGAGATCTGTGAAGATTATAAACCTGACGAAACAAGATCACCATAAAAAACATTGCAATATGATGTGATGGTTCGCGTTAATTTCTTAGTTCTTCAGGTGTTTATCACGTGGGTTTTTATTACCTCAGTTGTGTTGTAATTCTAATTACATTTTCACGGTTAGAGGTGAGAGAATTTCTAGATATGGAAACTACAGAATGGTGAAGAGGCAAGGATGAAAAATATCTTCGGGAGGAGTGAGGGGCTTAGGGTTGAAAGATGGGTATAGCTTCTGGGTGGTGAGGGTAAACAGTGGCTGAAATTTTTGTTCTGATTCTTTCATTTTTCTGAATAATATCAGTTGTGTGGTTGTAGGATCCGTGAATGAAGGGCTTTAGTCCGAACCATGTCAATTTTCTGTGTTGATTTTTTTTCACTAATTTTGTTTTCTATAATTGGTGTGATGAGCGTGCAACAAACACGCGAATGGCCAAATTTGAAGTGGATAAGTTTATCGGTGACCACAACTTCAGTTAATGGTGAATAAAAATGAAAGCATTACTTGTTCATCAAGGGCTTGCTCAAGCAATCAATGAGGAGGCTATAGAAAACCGAAAGGAAATGATATTGAATAAAAAGCACTCGGCGCAATCTTTCTCAATCTTGGCAATGAGGTCTTAAGAGAGGCAACAAAAGAAAAATTAGCATTGTCTATATGGACCGAAATTATAAACTTTGTAATTGAAAAGGTGTTTGGCAAATCGTCTTTATTTGAAGAAGAAATTATATACACAAACAATGGAAGACACCAAAGAAATGAGCAAGCATCATGATGATTTTAACAAGATGATGCTTGACCTAATAACATTGGTGTCAAAATTGATGAAGAACTAATAACATTGGTGTCAAAATTGATGAGGAAGATCATACAATTATTGGTCTGAGTTCTTTGCAAAAAATATGAATATTTTGTTGACACAATGCGATACGAATCTCGTATATTTTAATAAAATATAAAACCGAATTACAAACTATCGTAGACATTTGAGAGGTGTACTAGCTCTCCTCTTAATTGATTTTCCCAAAATATCTGATACCTCAACCCATTAATGCGCTTCTTTAAATAAAAACATCAATAGAAAACTAAAAGACTTAAACATAAATATCTAGAAATACTAAGAGACTTCTTCTAGGAATACTAACAAATTGTTTAGAACTACTAAAACACCTATAATTTAATTCGTCATATTCATTTTCCTCGCATCAGTAAACTTAAGAGATGGTGACGTATCACAATTTTGTATGGTAAGGAAACTCTTACTATAGCAGAAGTAAAAGCAGCTCTTAATTTAAAGAACTTCAGAAACGATCAGATAGGAAGGATACATATGAAGGAGAGGGTTTAATAGCAAGAGACATACCTCGTAACAAAGAAAACAGAAGTTTCAAAGGTAAGACAAGATCAAAATCGAAATAAGGTAGAAGATGTTTAAAAAAGGGCATTACAAAAAAGATTATTTTGAAGAAAAGAAAACTTGCAGAAGAAAATGTTTAAAGAAGGGCATTACAAAAAAGATTGTTTTGAGGAAAGAAAACTTGCATAAAAAAAGTCAGATAAAGGAGTCTCTGTGGCATTTGATGGATATGAATTATCAGATGTTTTAGTTGTTTCCTAATTAGAATCAAGGGATAAGTGGGTGTTGGATTCTGGATGTTTATTTCATATGACTCCACGAAAAGAATGGTTGGACAATTTCCATAAAACAATGGGAGGAAGAGTACTCCTAGGTGACAATAATTCAAGCCAGCTTGAAGGAGAAGGGTCAGTCCAAATTAAAATGTTTGACGGATGTATTGGAACAATTCAAAATGTGAGATATGTACCCTTGTTAAAACGAAATCTTCTTTCAATTGGGATACTGGATTCTAATGGATGCTCGGTGAAAATTGACTCTAGAACCTTAAAAATAATCAAGGGTATAATGACTATTATGAAAGGAGTTTTGCATAATGGCTTAAACATTTTTACTAGTAACATTATAGTCGGTGATGCTAGGTCTATTATAGATGAAAAGTTTGATAAAACAAATGTTTGGCACATGAGACTGGTACATGTTAGCGAATATGATCTTATAGAATTGCAAAAACATAATCTATTTGGTAAGGATAAGGTTTCCAAGTTGAAATTCTGTGAGCGTTGCACAGTTAGTAAAAGTTGTAGAGTTAAATTTTTTAAAATAGCTTACTCATCTCAAAGAATTTTAGATTACATTCATTCAGATGTATGAAGACCAAAAAAGATTCTCTCTCAAAGGGTGGAACTCATTATTTTGTAACAATATTTGGGTCTACTGTATGAAATCAAAATATCAGGTTTTCGAAATATTCAAAACATGAAAGAAGTAGAAAATCAAATTGGTCAAAAAATCAAGAAGTTACGAACCGACGATGGAATGAAGTTTTGTTCTGAAAAATTCAATAAGTTTTGCAAAGAATATGGTATTATTAGACATCACACAGTAAGTTACACACCTCAACATAACAGTTTTGCCGAAAGGATGAATCAAACCATTTTGCAATGTGTTCGATGAATCTTGTTAAGAGCAGGGCTACCTAGATCATTTTGGGCCGAAGCAGTAAAAACATGTTATCTCATAAATCTGTCCTTCTGCAACTTTGAACATCAAGACTCCTTTTGAATTGTGACATGGATATCCTGCCACTTACTCAAGATTGAGGATTTTTGGATGTGCTACATATGCACATATAAAACAATGAAAACTAAAACCCCGAGCTATTGTGTTTTTCTGGGTTATCCAAAGGGAGTAAAAGATTACAGACTCTGGAGAGTAGAGTCAAATCAATAGAAGATATTAATAAGCCAGGATGTAACGTTTAATGAAAAAAAATTTCCCCTCTTAAACTAAGCAGTGAAGAATCAATAGAGAAGAGAGAAACTTCACGTGGAGGTGGAGCAAGAACAACATGAAATAGAAATCATCGTACCACAAGTAAAAGTCCTGATATCTCACCAATTGAACATGAAGAACTTAAAAATACCAATGCTGCAGTTGACTATCAATTGACGTGAGATCGAACAAAAAGAGTTATCAAACCTACACAGCAACTTGGATATATTGATATAATAGCATTTGCACTCTTGATTGTTTCAAACTTGGAATATTCTGAACCAACATCTTTCACTAAGTCATAACAGGGAATGACAAGAATGAATGGCTTGATGTCATGCAAGAAGAAATGGACTCACTTTTAAAAAATAAAACTTGGATATTGGTTGATACTGCAACTCAACAAAAGGTAATTGACTCAAAATGGATTTTCAAGTTAAAAGAAAGAGGCATTGAAGGAGTTGAGAAACCAGCAAAGGGATTTACTCAAAGGAGAGGTATAGACTTCAATGAAATTTTTTCACAAGTTGTTAAATTAACCTCTATAAGAGTATTGTTGTCAAAAGTTATTGCACAGAATCTTGAGTTTGAGTAAATGAATGTAAAGTCCGCCTTTTTATATGAAGATTTAGAAGAAACAATATTGGTGGCAAAACCTAAAAGGTTTGAAATTTCAAACAAGAGTAAGGTATGTTTGCTGAAAAACTCAATTTATGGATTGAAACAATCTCCAAGATAGTGAAATAAAAAAAATTGATACTTTTATAACAAATATTAATTTTACCCGAAGCAAGTATGATAATTGTGTACATTCGAATGATCAATAATGAAGATGATTTATTTGTTCTTCTATATGTTGATAATGTTCTTATTGCTGGAAGAGATAAACATGAAATTGATAAGCTGAAACTTGAACTTGGAAAGGTGTTTGACATGAAAGATCTTGGAGTTGCAAAACGTATTCTTGAAATTGATATTTTAAGAAATTGAAATGCAAGAACTCTATGTTTTTCACAAGAGAGTTATCCAAAAAAAGTACCTCATAGATTTGATTTCGGGAATATTAAAGGTGTTCAAATACCTTTTGGAGGTCATTTTAAACTGTCAAAGAAACAACAACCAAATTTCGAGGAAGAAGAAAGTTTCATGCATAAAATACCCTATGCAAATATTCTTGGCAACATCATGTATTTGATGGTATGTACACGATCTGATTTAATATTTGCTGAGTATTGTCAACAACTATATGGCAAATCTAAGGAAAAATCATTGGCATGCCTTGAAATGGATATTAAGATACATTTCTAACACTTTAAAATTGAATTTTTATATGGAAGAAATGATAAAAAGGAGATTGTATCCGGTTATGTGGATGCGAATTATGCGGACTGTCTTGATATAAGACGGTCTACTACTGGATATATTCTTACTGTTTTTAATGGGTTTGTAAGTTGGAAATCTTGTCTTCAAAAGGGTGTAGCATTGTCAACTACTGATACAGAATTTGTTGCTACTATAGAAAGTTTCAAGAAAGGAATATGACCGAAGGGATTAGTTTCAGAACTTGAATTGTCAATGAAGATATTACAATTTATTGTGATAGTCAAAACATCATTTGTCTAATAAAAAATTAAGTTTTTCATGAGAGAACCAAGAACATTGATTTGCGGTTGCATTTTATCTGAGAAGTGATAGAACAAGGTAATATCAAAGTTTCCGAGAAGAATCCTGTTGATGCCTTAACAAAAGTAGTGTCACTCGCCAAGTTCAGTCTTTGTCTTGATTTGGTGGGTATCTAACAAGTTTGAGCTCGTACGAGAGCTGTTGATCCAACCATTGTTTGATGCTGTGAAATTCTTTTTCTGAACCAATGTGGAGAATTGATTCGTTGGTTTAGGTTAATTTTTTAGTTCTTCACGTATTTATCACGTGGTTTTTTATTACCTCAGTTCTGTTGTAATTTTAGTTACATTTTCAAGGTTAGAGGTGAGAGAATTGCTAGATATAGAAGTTACATAATGGTAATGAAGTAATAAAGATGAAAAATATCTTCAGAGGAGTGAGGGGCCGAGGGTTGAAAGAGGGGTATGGCTTCTTGGTTGAGATGATTAACAGTGGCTGAAATTTTTGTACTGATTCTTTAGTTTTTCTTGATAATATAAGTTGTGTGGTTGGATCTGTGGATGTAGGACTTTAGTCCGAACCACTAAAATTTTCTGTGTTGATTTTTTTTGTATAATTGTTTTATTGGTTGATTTTTTGTTCTACACAATAGCCGTTATGTTCTCGACTTTTCATTATTTTGTTATGTTCTCGACTTTTCATTATTTTGTTAAAAAGTTTGAAGATTTGCAATATATCTTGTCCAATCCATCACACACACCATCACTTTTTTGTTTTTCTTTCTTGAAAGCCTCAACGAAGGACTATTATTTTAAAAAAAAAAAAAAAAGAAAAAAACATGTTGTGGGCAGTCATTCTACTACTAAGCATTATGAATTCATGAGCTACTCACAGAGATGAAGATATCAGTGCCAGCAGGAATTGCATAACCATCTTTTTCACCATTCTGCCCTCCTGAAAAGTAAAAAGAAATTGACATTTCTGTGCGAGCAGAGAAAACATGAGATAGAGAAAGAGGCAAATGCTTTTATAATGCGCAATAGAGATTCCAACTCTATGCATGGCATGGAACTAAAGCGCAAATCAGAGTTTTGATTGACTTGTCAATAATTGGAAAATATCCCAACTTTGTCATACATTGCAGAAGTAAATTCATGAACCTAAATAAGGAATCACTTTTCACTTACTTTGTGAAAAGAGAACCTAAAAGATTATTTCATATGCTCAATTAGGAAGATCGAGAAACAATGAAAAATTAGGAACCCAAGTTGATTAACAAACTAGCAGTATGGTAATCCCCATTGGCTGAAATTGAAATTTGTTGTGTACTCAGTTGAAATTGTGGTTCCTTTCAAATATCAACTGGTTTTGTAGCAATTAATAAGTAGCACCTGGCAAAACATCTGATCTGAGAGACCGTCTTATTAGCAAAGGTGGCTGAGGATACAAACGAAGAGCCTCCACAATGATCAGCCTGATGTACCTGGAGATATATTGATTATAATAAATGAATAGTTACACTTGATCAACTAGATTTTGATAGGTCGAGACAATTGAAATGACCGGCAAACTGTTTGACTACAATTAACCAAATAAAAAAATGCAACTCAGACAAAATGCTTGCCTGCAGCTACTTGTGCTGGAGTTTATCAGATGAACTACTATGGCAAGACAACAAAGCTTGGCAACTTTTACAGGTGAGTTTACAATTTCCGCATATTTAATATAACACTAGCTACCCTAGATGAAAATAACCTCTTTTTAGTTGTCTATATTCATCAAGATGGAACATTTACAAACCCCCCTCATTCTACAAGCATCTTATTTGGCACTTACTCTAATGATTTAAGTGATTCAAGTGTCGGCCTCCCAGGTCCAACCACTGAATCAACCTCTGCCTGTGCTTTTCTCATTTTTGAAGGGTTCTGCAATTCGAAATACACATGTTTTGTGTGTGGGTGTTGGAGAGAATTTCTGATAAAAGGCACAGAAGAAGACTAATCCACACATAAATACATTAATAACACGAATCTTACTTGCGAAAGAAGGAATACAGCCCAAGTAAGCACTGCAGCTGTTGTTTCATGCCCAGCTATAAGCATGGTCATCAAGTCATCCCTAAGCTGTTCATAGTCACGAAGGTGGAAATAAATTTACGGTGATTAAAATCCAAATGTACAAACAGGAAATAGTTTATTCAAGGAAATCATAAAAACATGCAATCAGAGTGATTAAAGAACTCGTATGAACTAATTGCTAGCTGCGCTATAGGGTTTCAGCCTGGGCCTTAACTTACCATGGCCTCCCATGAAGAGTTTAGTAAATCAACTATAGAAAAAGTTTTGAAATGATTGGATGGGTAAAGAAGTGATTGTTCTCTCGAGAAGTTGAGCGTCCTTTGCAGAATGCTACGTAAGAGAGTAATCCAGCTCTACGTGATCAAAAGAGTGGCTAAAGTTTCAGTGAAGTTAATAAGATCCACAAAAGAACCAATGAACGAATTTTTAAGAGTAGAATATTGTTTAGAACAGATTGTATTCTCAACTAACTAAGCATAATATCAAATTGAAACAATGACTTACAACAAGACGTGAAGTATTTATAACTAAAATAATTAAATGAATGATATTTTTCCAACAATTATAGAAATGTATCAAGCATTACGCTTACAATTTATCACAAAATTTACGAAGCGAACTTTTCACATTGCATGCCACGTGGTCATGTCTAATCATCTGAATTACTGGTATGTTTTGCCTATTATAGGAAACTTGTTTAAGGCATAACAAAAGGCATTGGAGTTTCACTCTGCAAGTTATTTTTTCGTATCTAGTGTACCATCTTCAGAAAAATAGAGCATATTTTAGTGAAGGGTTTCCCCCCCATAAGCCATATGTTAAATGCCATATTTTAAGCATACAATTAGTTTTTAAGTAACCTCTTTTATAGTTTGGAGGTGGATTTATTTTTGTTCTCCATGGGTTCCATTAACCATCATAGGCACTTTCAATGAAGTTTCAAATGAGGAAGTAGAATAGATATTGTAGCAAATATATACCTGACGATCATCAACATCTGCTCCTCGCATATCAACTAAAAAACGGAGCAGACTAGCATCCTTCAAGAATTGAAGCAATAAGGTAAGCATATTTCAAACATCTCACATTTGGAGTTGAGAAGCGAATTTCAAATGGATGATACTTCTAGTGGAAGTTAAAACAGCCACCTTTAGATTAGAGTAGTCCCTCTGTTGTAGTTTCTCAACATCTGTTTCCTGTCATGGAAAATAATGAATGGTCAAGTCAATGAACTTTCTTCAAATGATTTTATTTTAGCCAGACTTCATAGCACGACAAGTGTCAATTACTTGTGAGAGCAGTGTGAGCAGCATATGAAAGCTTATTATTTACTTGTACTTGTATAAAAACTTTATTCTAAGAAGGTGTAAACATAACAGAGAAGCACTATAATACGTACTTTCTCAGAGGCCGAGGAAACGCAGCCTCTTGAAAAGATACTCAATTTATCACCAGAATAAACATATATCAACATGTCTAAATCATACTAGTCACCTCAAAAGTACTACCGAATGCGTTTCCAGGCCAAGAAACTGCCAACAAAACTAATGCATACTTCAAATAAAAGCAAAAGTGCACGTCGAATGAAAAGTAAAAAAAAATGGCATGACTAATATTTTTAAAATCTGATGTTCTCAAGCAAAAAGTATAACGACAGTGACATTTTTTTATAATTAAGCTCATCACCCACATAAACAAATTAACTCAAAATAAATATATATAATAACCCATCGTTCATTCATAAAATACAAATTAGCTTTCAGTCAACAAAGAATTAAAAAGAAGCATGCGTCAATAGGAAGCAGCATGATTACAGTAAACTACTTAACATGTGATCTTTAGGCTGTCTGTCTATCAAGCAGATAAAGATCTTTTACCTCTCTACTTTCTTTTGCATTTCTAATGAGACCATCAAGACAATCATTGATTACTTTGAGGTCCTTTTGAAATTTTAGTTGCCGAGGGACTATCCACTTTGCTAGAGGTATTTTCCAATATGGAATGTAGAATGTGGATCTGTGCTCCGCTTCAAAAAGAGTTCCATACACTGCCTGAAATATTTTGGGAAGTAAATTATTCAAGGGACACAATGTCAATAGGCAGAAATAAAATGATCAGATCTTGCGTTTCTAGATACGAATAAAGTATTAAAACATTTATGGTATTGAAATGAACATTTCATGATAGTCAGAGGATATCTTAATTGCTGTTCAAAATCTGCTTAACAAATGTGCAATTCCAATTCCCCTGAGGCTCAAGAGAACAGCCATGCAAAACAAAAATGTCCAACTCGAATCCATAATATATAAAAAGTTCAAAATGTAGAGGATAGAGAAGCGTCTGTCTCAAAATTCATAACTACATTTCAATTCGGCCCAAGCCAAGCTAAATTATCTCATTAGATGTCAACCCCTACTCATGTGAAAAGCTATCCATTAAATGAAATGGTGCGACAACATAAAATCATTAAATAACTCTTGATTCATGATCTGGCTCTAGAAACATCCACAAAACAACAGTAACTTTTGATTGTTAGATTTCAGTGTGACCCAAATTTTATTGGGCCGGATCGGGCCGGTGAGCCGCATTGTAGATTTCATTAAGGGTTTTGTTTTCTCTGTAAATTGATGTAAACTAGAGTCGCAAAACTCGCAATTGTATTTCGATCTTCATAGTAGATTTATTCCTCTACCCGTGGTTTTTTCCCTAAAGGATTTTTCATGTAAATCTGGTGTCTCATATCGTATTTTTTTTTTCCTGTTATCATTCGATCTCTAACAAATGGTATCAGAGCTTTAGTTTTGAGAGTTCATGTTTCCAAGTGTATTGAAACAAATTCACTCCAGTCGTTCCGCATCAAACAAGCTGTGTAATTTTTCAAAAAATTACAATTTTTGGGAAAAAGAAAGAAAAAAAAACGAGAAAATTGTTCCCCCTGCCATTCGTCTTGCTCATGAGATTTGTTCTTTCTATCGTCCAGCCGCCATAAAAAACAATTGCCCCATTTGTCGTGAAAGCTCTAATTTTTATTTGTTTGGAGTTCTCCAGAACAGTTGTGTCTCCTAACAACAGGTTCAATATTGGAGGATTTTTTATTTATCGTCAGTCGTTATAAATCATCTACATTGTTGTTTTCCATTCTCGCTGTCAAGCCATTTCGATTGGGGCTGCCGTGAGAATATCCTTTGCAAAGTTGAATTTTTACCAGAGATAAAAATTGTTGAAAATAATTAGAATTTTTAGATAATTTTAGGGAGATTATATTTGATGATTTATGGTAGATTTGGAATCGAGAGAATATCTCAATCTTGGAGATTATTTTCGGTTGAAATTTAAATAAGGTTTGAATTTTGTAATATTTGCGATTATTTGGTGATTAGATTGGATTTGATTTTGAGAATAATTTGTTATGGCAAAAAGATCTGAATTTTAAGAATATCTTTTGAAATCTTGTGATATTCATGGTTTTCCGCTTTAATTTTTTAGATGAATATTTTATTGAAGCCAGTGATTTTGGGTCAGATATTTTTTTCAATAATGTGTTTTTGTGGTGATAAGATATTTCAAGTAAATCGCCCACTTTTAAATTGAGATTCAATATTTCATTATAGTAAGATAACGATAGTGGAATTTTAAAAGATTTTAAAAGACAGTTTTGATATAACAGGTCAAGAGGCGAGATATATTTGCATAGATTTGGATGACTTTTTGTGAGATTTGAAGATGTTATTATTGTGATTTAAGTGTTTTTTAAACCTAGTCAGCATCAGTTGCTGAATTTACCCTTAAAGACTTTTATATTGGTGATCTGTATATTTCTTTAAGACTGGCAGACAGACTGATGTGATACGAGGTCCAATCACCCGAGCTATGGGTCGCGACGGTTGGGGCGCCGTCGATGTGGCAGTTGACCAGAAGAAGAATAGGCGCGACTGTTGGTGAACAGGCGCGACTGTTGGGCGAACAGTCTCGACTGTTCGAGAAAGGGCGTGTTCGTTGGGGTGGCGCGCGCGCTGACTGACCAGATTAGTTGCATTGATTTATTGTCCATTAATTATTGTAATTAAATACATAGTGGGCTTGTATTATAAATATGACACGAGACACCAAACCAAGGCAGAGAAGATCCGATTTGTGATCAAGTCCTTGAGTGTTTGTGGTGATTTGAGTGTGTCGAAATTCCTTTGTACGTTTTATATTTTGGGGAATATAAAGAAAAGGTTGAGGGTCAGGACTCCCGTAATTTACTTGTCTTAGTGAGCTAGAGTGGTCGAGGGAAACACTTTGGTGAGCTAGAGGAACCATGGGTAAACACTCTTGTGGTTGTGAGATTCGATCCGTGAAAAGGGAAGGCTGGTCAAGACGTACTCTTGGCGCCACACATAGCTCAATTGTTCGCAGCGAAATTGGAGTCGTGTGACAAGTGGTATCAGAGCCAAATTTCATTGCGACAATTCGTGTTTGTGCGGCGCCAAGGCCCCGACCTCAGCCAGCCTTCTCCTCCCAAGGATCATTCACGATGGACAGTAACCCATAGTGTTTCCCCACTCGAAGCTCACCTCACCAAGACAAGCATCTTTACGGGAGTTCACGCTCCCAACCTTTACTATATTCCATCAAAATATAATACAAGGACACTCTCTTCTTGGACCACCACAAAGCAAAAGGAGGCTACATCCTTATAAATCGGATTCGATTCCCTTGGCTGGTGTCTCAAGACCTTAATTTATAATACAAGTGGTAATAAATACAAGACTATACAATTAAGAGGTTAATAAATGCGCTGCCCCAATCTGGACAGGCTGCGCGCGTGCTGCCCCAACAGCCGCGCCCTTTCGTGAACCATCGCGACTGTTCACCTAGCAGTCGCACCTCTTCACCTGGCCGTCGAGCCTATTCACCCAACAGTCGCGCCTTTTCACCAACAGTCACGACTGTTCACCTACCAATCGTGCCTGTTCGCCCAGCCGCTGCACCTGTTCACCCAACAGTCGCACCCACTGGACTCTGCCACGTCAACGACGCCCCAACCGTCGCGATGCTTCACCTGTGGCTGCCCCAACAGTCGCCCTTAGGCCCAATTGGCCTGTTTTGCTACGCCCCAACACAGGCTTAGTCTCGCACGCCAAATGCTGCTTGGCCCCATCATGCCTCAACGCGCCCACTTACCATCATGTAAATTAAGGGTGTAACAAACCTCCCCCACCAAATGAAGTCGGCGACCCCGACGACTCCCATACTCGATAGGCTTCCACAATTTATTTCCATTGTAGAAGTTCCGCCCCCACGGGTGGTTTGATGCTCCAACACCCTCTCAAACAATTGCACCCCAATGCAAATGTTTTGACCTCCACATGGTCTCTACGATTGGCCCATCGTAGCTTGGAATATCTCCATAGTGAAGCCTCGGTTCCATTACTTAGCTTCAAAATCTTCAAGAATTGCTTACCTACCACACGCGTCAAACAACTTCTTAGGAGCTCCCGAAAACTTAGAGCACCTTTCCATATGCGTCCCTTCATTGCTGAAGAATCGGAGATGAAATCCTCTGAAAATTTGTGTAGGTTGCGACCCTCCCACGTCCTTCTTTTTCATTGCACATCTTGACACCTTGGCAAGAACCTGCGCACATCTCGCTCCATCGCAAAATAGACCTCCCCCAAGAGTAGTTGGTGCTTCCGGCCCCAACTAAGGACAAAAACTTAGCTGCTACGGCTCCTCCAAGAGCCACCGCTCACAACGTCGGATCAGCCCAGCTATACGATCCTATTTTAGATTCCATCATGTGCTGCTGCTCCTTTGATTTTCTCTCGAAGATTGGCTTGGATTGCAGAAAACGCCACAATATCTTCCCGATGCCCCAATCTAATCGGCTCACCCGCATGCACCCCGACTAGCACTTAGACATTCGGCAACATCAGTCCCATACCCGATGTTTCCAAGCTGTTAAGTCTTCCTCTTGCACCACGGATCAAAGTTGCTTTGCATGCTCATCGCCATGCACAAGACTTATATTTCGCAGCATCATCTCCCCCACTGGATTGACTATCTTCAATAGTCCATGATGTCCCTTCGGTAATATTTTGCAAGACCCCAATCTTGACTTGATTTCACAAGTGCCCAGTGGTAAGATACCCCGCTCCACTTTCACTCTTCAAGTGTGGCCATAAAGTGGATAACTCGACATTGGTTGAGGGCTATATCATCTTCTTACCGAGCGTACCGACTCCTTCTAGCACTTGGACAAAATTTCCATCTTGGAGCTTCACGCCAAGATGTGGCAATGCCGCTGACTCAGCTTGCCAATAGAACTCAACTTCGGAAATGAGTTCGCCATCATCTTGTGGACCACCTTGAGTGCGCCCACCTCCGATTTTGCGGGCTGAAACATGCCCCCTTGATCAGTTGCGTCCCCGAACAGCATGATCAACTCCGGACCCTTGGCTAATGACAAAGCGAAGCTCTGCTACTTGTCCTCCGAGGTATTACTAGATGCGCCCGTGTACTGCATAAAACGGACCTCCTTTCATCGAATAGACTTCCCAATATGCATAGGACTAACACAAAGCGCCAAGACTTTTTCACTTGCCTTCGTGTATAAGCTGCATAGATCCGAGAGTACCCCTCGGATTTCTTTGTCAATTCCGTCTAGTGGACAATTTTGCACTCCATTGCAAACATAATCGGATTCATCACAAAGACAGCAACCCAACACCGAATTCCTTCGAGATTGATCAGGTCTCCTTAGAATTGCCCTCGGTATTCTTTGCTTAACTCGAACCCTTGACTATTCTTCTCAAATCGCCCACTTTCCCTTCGACTATGACAATAGCCGCTTTGACAACACCTGAGCTATGACCAAGAAGCTTTCTAACAAGTTTGCTCATTTTGTAAGAAACCTAAGTCTCGAGGAAGAAGCAAACCAAAAGGATAAGGAGAAACTCTTCCTTGTCCTCACTTGGAGAGAAACCGAGGAACCCTCAACTTAAATCCGAGGAATGTCCTCACTTGGAGAGAAACCGAGGAACCCTCAACTTAAATCCGAGGAATATGCAGATTTTGGAGGATTTTTGCATGTGTGCATTTATTGCATACATGGTTACTTAAATGCATCATTTCATACAACTCTTTAATAAATTATTATTATGTTTTTTATTACTTTCTGCATTGTTCAATGTTTGTACTAAATGCTTAGTGGATCCTTAAATAAATCCACTAAGTATCTAGGTGTGAATTTCGAGTTATAATAAATGCTTAGTGGATCCTTAAATTTCCACTAAGCATTCCTTAATTTCGTGCATGCATTGTTGAGTCAAATGAGTCTATAAATTGCTCATCCTTTGTAGTTTGAAAACAACTTGGAATTTATCAAAAATTAGATTTTTCTTTGTCAATTGTCTTGACTCAATTCGGCCAAACTTGTGAGGTGGATTCCGAACAAGTGCAACCAAAACTAGTGTCTTTCTCTTGGAGAGTTTGAGAGATACTTTTTAGTTACTTTCTTTCTATCTTCTTCGAAGATTATTCCCAGTGAAAGAAAGATTAAACTCACCCTTTTCGTAGTTGGAGGTTCTAACTAAGCAAATACAAGTGGTCTTCTTAGCCACTGAAAACCAACTTGGAAGTCATCTACTATCCGATCACGATTTCACATCATTTAGTATCAGAGCTTAAATTGATAGAGTCAATCGCACCATGTTCTTTGTTCCTATTTTTATTACTCTGTTATTTGATGATTTTACCTTACATCATTATGAAACGAGACTACCAGTATATGAGATATTTCAGTGAAGAAGAAAATGACTTATTGGCGTCCATCCCAACTTTTAGCGGTTCAGACTTTGCCGAAGAGTATTTGGATTAGGAAAGCAAAGTCGACAAAATTTATTTACATTGCCATCTCTCGGAAAGGAGCACGGAAAAATTTATTTCTTCAAAGCTTCGAGGAAAAGCTTCAAGATGTTGGGACAAACTAATTGCCTACCAAGTAGAAAACGGAGAAGAAGACATCAACACGTAGGGATTAATGAAGAGATTTTTGAGGAGAAGATACGCTTCGAAGCCCACTAAATTGGTTCCGACTTCCCCACCTTCCAACAGAACCAGGAGAAATGTTTTCAAAGACCAGCAAGCCCAACAAATTGATATACAAGCCACATTACTAGGTATAGCTGATCGACTTGATTACTTATCAAAATATTGGGTTCTACAGGCATTCAACCTTCAAACGCATAGAGCAATATTGAGATGTTAGAGGAAACAGCGAGCATAGTGGAGCAACATGTCAATTGTCTTGACTCAATTCGGCCAAACTTTTGAGGTGGATTCCGAACAAGTGCAACCAAAACTAGTGTCTTTCTCTTGGAGAGTTTGAGAGATACTTTTTAGTTACTTTCTTTCCATCTTCTTCGAAGATTATTCCCAGTGAAAGAAAGGTTAAACTCACCCTTCTCGTAGTTGGAGGTTCTAACCAAGCAAATACAAGTGGTCTTCTTAGCCACTGAAAACCAATTTGGAAGTCATTTACTATCCGATCACGGTTTCACATCACAGACCCTCGTTACAAATCTTCTTTAAAGGTGTAAAAGAGAAAGATTTGAAGATTTAAAAATTAGTTCCTTGCATCAGAATTCATTTCGAGATAGAGATTGTCAGAATTTAGGGTTTTGAATTCATTTTGTTGGGTCGAACTAACGAGCACACGTTATAGATCTCTTTCATAGAATTCATGTCAAGGTAAAGATTGTTAAATTTCGGTGTGACCTGAATTCTATTAAGTTGAGCCCGTGGACCCGCATTGTAGATCTCATTTAGGGTTTTGTTTTCTCTATAAATTGATATAAGCTAGAGTCGCAAAACTCGCAGTTGTATTTCGATTTTCATAGTAGATTTATTCTTCTGCCCGTGATTTTTTCCCTAAACGGTTTTTCCACGTAAATTTGGTTTCCCACATCGTATTGTCTTTTTTCAGTTATTATTTGATCTCTAACATTGATACATTGACATAATGCATATTTCACAACAACTGGGTTTTAAGAAGTAGAGGAGCATCTACAACCTTCTTATCTGAATCTATCCAATAATCTAGAGGTGTCTCTACGAGGTTTGGAACTTGCAACAACCTTAAGTGCCCGTAATGATATGAGTTAAAATAAAGTGCATTTATTCTAATGCACATATTTAAGTGTTTTTTAGAATTTCTAAATATTTATTGATTATATCTTTTAGTATTATAGCATTTTAGTATTCTGTTTAGGTGTTTTATTTAAAAGGATGACAGTAGGTTTAGAGAGACATTGACAATTTTGGAAAAATATTATAAAGGGAAAATTAACAGATCTCTCGAACGTCTGTAGTCGTTGGTAATTCTGTTTTGTATTTTATTATTAGTATGGAGTTCATATCAAAATACTAAAAAATTGATCCACAAGCTAAATATATATAGGGCCGGTCAAAACAATGGTGATGAACATTTTATAGGACAAACAACAAAATACCGAATCATTTTTCATGTTTCTAGGCCAAAACATAAGAAAAGAACCTCAATTATCATGAAAGTATCGTCACATTTTATTTATCATGGAATATGAATGCAACATCAGAGTTGATTTTTAAAATGCATAATGGCTATCAAACCTTGATCACGGGAGATTCTTTGGTAACAGAACCAAAGTCAAAGTTGAAAACACTAAGCCCAATAATATCAAGAGCCAAATTAGAAAACTCTGCTTCAAGATCCAACTCAATCATCTTCCCTTGCAACAGTTCAATTTCTCCTAGAAGCTTCTGAAATTTCAGTATTGACCGTTCTGTGCAATCAGCAAATACTTTAACCATAGCTTCCAAGTATAATGAATGGAATCCAGGAGCGATAACTACAAACAAAAAAAATATGATGCTTGTAAGTAAGATGCTGTACATCCTGCTTCAAATGCTAAATAGCCATTAAGAAAAGAAAACATGCAAAATTAATTGAGAAAACTGCATTAATTATAAAAAAGAGCTCCCATAATACAAGACTTACGGAACAGAGAAACGATGCACAATTTATCAGAGACTGCAAGGAGAGTAAATAGGCAATAAAAACTTTCCTGTGGCAAGAAGTTTATTAATATCATGCATAGTCATTTTTATCTATTTAACCGGCAATTAACCAGTGCACTTATAAATTTGTAGAGTGCTCAGAATTTATACAAGAGACACATTACTATATAGACATTGTTAATTACATAACCTTCACCTGTTACTAGGTTTTCTTCATAATTTGTGCTTCAAACACAAAAAAAAAGCATTTACTTTTTTCATATTCTCACCTCTTCTTCTCTGCTTCCAGGTGTCAAGGTCAGCTGGTATAAGCCCCTTGCCCATTATTGGTTCTAGAATATCAGCAAGGACTCCCTGTTCAAATCATGCAATGATGAACAAGCAATCTATGTGGGTAAATGTAGAATGTCAGGTTTCCTGCAATTAGTTAAGTGTCTTTCTTGCTAAACTAACTCGATATGGAAGGCTGTACATGCGGTCATTCTTGTCCTAAGGGTCCTCTGGTCATTTCAGTTTTCATTTTTAGAGAACAGAAAATTTAGCTGTGATTTTTTCTTCAGCTGTTGCTGTTAATGTACGTTTTCAAGTTTGAGACTTTGTCGCTAACACTTCTATTACTCTGTTTACTCCCTCCATAAAAGCAGATTTTTTTTCTTAAGTTAATTAAACAAATTCCCATTTCACATATAATGTTCCATAATGTTTATCTTTCGATCAAACTAGCAAAATATAATGTTCACGTTGAAAAGAAAGCTTTTGTAGTCATGATAAAAGAAAATATTGAAAGAAAGAAACCATTGAAAACCAATGTGAACCTTTCATGCCCAAGAAAAGATTGTTAAGCAACTTGCACTAAGAGGTTAACAATAGTTGGTTTGTTTTACAGACAATGTTCAAATAATGAAAGCCATAGCATATTATTCAGGAATTGCACATGGTTTTCCACAATCCAGTTAGAATTATTGATAACCTCAATCATATGACCAAAGAAAGTCTACATTGTAAGTCACGCATACAACCAGACAATGGCCACAAAAATCCAACCTTCTTCGTGCTAGTTTCCTATTGGGAAACTGACACTCAATCCATTATCTTAAGAACGACAACACTAGGCTTTGGTCTATAACGATTGCGCTTAATTGAATGCATAAATGTCATCTGTAGTATACATAAGTTTAAACAGATGGTTTAGAGAAAAAAAATGGTCACTGCAAAGCATCCTAATGCACAAAGAGGACTACAAGATCTTTATATACACCCCATCAACTAAAAAATTATGAATCCTCAAAGAAAACTACACACACATGCTCGAGTATCCTTATCAGAACACACGTAATGTTATAACACGAACAAACTTTTTACATAGCCGAAAAAGGGAGTGATAATAGGCCAGGCCTCACATCACCTTGTCGTATGAAAATGCATTTTCTCGAAGAATATGTCTTGCAACAATTGGATCAGATACAACAACAAATGCTTTTGGCCCAAATGCAAGTTTGTATACAGAGCCATGCTGCCAAAATACCATATATTAAGAAAAGGAAATGAATAATTGAACTACATTGGATCAAAAAGCCTGAAAAAGTAAAGGGACCCATGCATAAAAAGGAATTAGCAACCACTGAGGAGTGATGTGATTCATGAAGCAATAATCTATGCAAGTAAACAATTCTACAGTTTCCTTCATCTACCTCAGTAGAACAACTATTACTATCTTACATGATAATTAATTCAATGAAAGGTGAGAATACCTCTAAGAACCAATCATATAGTGAAAAGAAGAGTGGACGACCAAACAAATCGGAAACTGCACCTTCAGCTACGGGCATAGATCCTAGACTTCCACCACTTAACAAATTGGTGAGAAGATTGCTAGCATTGTCCAATAGATTTCTTTTTGTCTTTGGCTCCTCAGTGCTGGTTGACTGGCATCTAAAACAGGAAATCAATAAACAAAAATCTCACAAATCATCCCCAATCCAAATCAGTTAGGGAATTGCTTTGCAGAAACTCTCATTCAAATTATTTCACTCACACTATAAATTAAGTGGGCAAGAAAAATACTATTCTGTTTCCCACCAGCTAAAAACACTTTTCTTGCTTGTTTATGCTTCAGATTATGCTCTTCGGTTATGGCCGCCAGCAACCAAAAAGTGAATCACAAACTTCTATTATCTTAACACATGCAGAGCTATGCTTAAAGAGAAAAGTGGACAAGAAAAGCCAACCAAGCACGCAAGGAGAAGTGTTGTTTGGTTACCAAGAAAATAAAAGGAAGTCAGGAGTCTCACGTATTCCTCTGCTGAATCCGGTAATGGGTTTCCAAAATAAATGAAAGAGAATCAACAGTTTAACTAGATGAGAACCAACTGGCGATGTAACAACTTCGTAAAGACGGAAAGTGGAAGCAGGGGGAAGGAGAGAAAGAGAAAGAGAAAGAGAAAGAAGAGCGCATCCTCACCTGACAGTTGAGAATTTTGAATTAGAGCTGCAAAACCGACTAGGAGCAGCAGTAGAGTAAAGCGAAGCAGACTGCTTTGAAACACCCAGAAATCCAGATTCGGTTCTGTGAAGGTTTGCATTTATGGTAGTTAAGGATAGATGCGAGAGGGAAGAGGCAGCCATTGCCGCATAAATCTCTCTCTCTCTCAATCGTTTATCTTTTCCACTCTTTTCGCTCTGAAGAATTTAATTCTCACTAGCCAAAGCTTCCACTCAGAATGACATTTTAAGAGAGCGCCAATGAATGGCGATGGGAGTGAATTGATTTGTCATCAACTGTTAAAAGCAGGGAGCGAGAGTCTAAACAAAACAGGAATAGGAATATCTATGGATGCACCTGGCAAATCTGGGTTTTTTTTTTTTTTTGACATAATCCTCATTTTAGAGAAGATGGATTTAGTAAAACCTTACCCATCCCAACTTTATAAAATCAAATGGGGCCGGGGCCGGGGCCAGGGCCACCATTTTCTCCGGGCTTCAAATTGATCGACTTCTTGCAGTGAAAAATCAAGGGATAGTGAAACTCCCTAGAATTTAGCCTCATTACAGGGATGGCAAAACCTGCCTGAGATGACCTGAATCGATTAATTTAGTTCCGTTTTTTATTCTTTTGTGGCTGAGTGAAATTAGCGTTGGATTAATTCCTAAATTACGATTTTGAAGTGGAGATAAAACTCTCTCACATATTCTATTTTTTCTATTATTGAAAATTTCTCAAATTTTGTTAGTGGAAGAAAAAGAAAACAAAAATTTACCAAATTTACTTTTTAATTATATCTTTTAATTTTACTTTTAAATTATAAATAATTAAAATAAAATATTAATTTAATCAATTAATTAATGATAATCACCATTCACCACAAAATTTATTGATGTAGTTTAAACTACTATTCTATTAAATTTACTATTTTATCATTTTTTATTTTAGTTAGTTTTTTTAGGATAATTAAAAAAAAACCACTCATAGTTAGAAAGTTAGTAACCACCTAAACTTTAAATTATTTTAATTAACAAATCAAATTTTGAATTATAAAAAGTAAATAAATTAAACTTTTCATTCGCACTTTCTGTTAAAAAATAATTCTGTAATTTAAGAGTGGAGTCCGTCATTTAAAAGTGGACGACCTCCCCCCTCTCTATTATCAAATAATTAAAAATTAATTATTTGATTAAATTAATTAGGTAATTTAATAATTACCTGATTAGTAATAAAATCAATCAATATTATTTGATTATTTAATAAAAAAATTGATTATTTGATTTAATTAATTAGAGATTGACTCATTATTATTTTATTCAAATTAATTAGTGAATGATCTTATTTTTAATCAGATAATAATTAAATTACATAATTAATTTAATCAAATAATCAATAATTAGTGATTGATCTTATTATTAATTAGTTAATAATTAAATTGATTAATTAATTCAATCAAATAATCAATTTTTGACCCAATAATTACAGTAAAAAAATCAAAGTAAGGTATTCAAAGTGCATAGAAGAAGGTATTTTTAAAAGGAAACTTCCTACTCTTTTATTTTCAAAGTAAGTTAGTTATTAACGGTGATGTTTGCGTAATTAATTTTCAATAATTGAGTGTTTTATTTATTAACAAAAATTATTTAGTAGTTAGATTTTTTGGCCGGGCTATTTTGTTATTTTTCCTATATAACTATGTTAATTTCTATTTTTAGTAAATAATAAATTAATACGGCCCATTACTGCAAATAAAAGTAAAAAGTTTCCCATATGGATGACGAAAACATGATTTCGTTGGCGTGGTGTATCAAATTAGACTTTCCGAGCAATTACCGACAAAAACAAAAGAGTGATAATATAGACAATGTGTGACAAAAGACCTATTGAGTTAAGACTCTGCACCCAGTAATCCCTCCAAACCATGTTTCATTGGGAAATGCAATTTAGGGCGTACCATCCATGACAGTACAAACTCTTCCAAGAGGAAAACTTCTCTAATTCTTCAATTACTGCCACCACCACTTGTTAGGACGTGTTACAACAAAGACACCAAATTTATGGCGGACTCTACACTGGCGTACGTACACAACTTCAAAAGAGGAGGAAGACAGACTCGCAGAATCGAATGAACATAAGAGGGCCAAAAGGAAGGACCAAAAAAACCATCTTCTCTGAGCAATTACAACTTCAAATAACTCCATTTAGATCCATTCTCTGGGGTTGATGCAGGCATCCAGTAGCTTCCATTCTTCAGTTCCCTCTGCTGGTTGCTGCATGCATGTACCAATAGCTTTAACCTTGGACATACTTTGTACTAAAAATAATGTTACATAGACAATTTAAGTTACCACATTAAAAAACAACGGTCTATCACATCCTACGTAACATGACAGGTTACTTTTCTAATAATTTATAACTAATGCAAAAGGTGACCATTAGTAAATCCTAAAAATTGGGAAAAAATAGCTCGAATTTATTTATTTCATGATTTTTTCAAGAAAATACCGAGCATGGAGACAAGTGGCATCGCTTTACCAATCTAAAATTTGTGAACATTACTATTTTAATAATATTAGGTAGCAGTACGTGCGTGGCTGGATATATATTTTTTTTTTTGCAATTCATAAAAGAACACTTGAATGTTTTTTTTTTACCATTAACTAAGCTTTTTATAAAAAAAAAATCTAAATATAATTTGAATTTTTAGCTATCATATACAAAATATAAAGATTAATAGTAAAAAAATTATTTAAATCTGTTCGGTGTTAAATTCTTAATGATAGCATGAGTTTTGCATGATGTTTGGAAAAAAAATGTAATATTTTAATTTTTTGTAATGAAATTAAGTAAAGAAAATTGAGAAATTAATTGGGTATAAATTTGGATAAGGAATTATTTGGATATTATTAGAAATTTATTGAGTAGAAATTATGAGAATTGGAATTAATTAAATGAATTAAAGATAGATTGAATTAATTAAAAGAAGAACAGTGATAGAGCAGAAAACAAGTTGGATTGGGCGGAATGGTGGACGACATAACAGTAGCTCTTCTGTCATTCGTTGTTGAAGGAAAGGCGGCATGAAGAAATTAGAAACCGAATCGTGCGACGCAAAACAGAAAGCAAACTGTGAACCACGGCTCGATAGGCGACAAGGCGGGCGGATTGTTCATTGCTGCCAGCCCATGCCTGTCAACGGGTCCTGCTTTCACTCCCAGTTTTGAAGCAGATGGAAAACCTGAAGCGGTGGTCTTATCGGCCATTTGACGAGATCGATAGAGACCATTAGGCAGTGATTTTTGGGCGATCTTTAGGCGATTTGTAGGTGATAGCTCCATCTTCGAGATCGATTCGGCAAGAGTGGTTTTGCAAGCGACAGAGAGAGAGGACTAAGGCTGTGGATGTTGGGCTCGGTTATTTGGCGAACAACAGGGGCAATTTGCGGGAAAGGCTTAGTTCTCCGAAAGGAAGGTAAGCTCGGCTTGCATAATTGAGTTTGAATTTTGGTTATGTTATTTGGCCGATACTGAAGAATTGAGAGAGTAACTCATTGTCCGTAATTTTGGAAATTGTCAGTGTCAACTTAGTCACAATTCAGGAAAATTGGAAATAGATTGGTCTGTTGTTCAAATTGCTGCAATTGAGTTTTTATTGGAGTTGGCATTTTCGTAGTTTTGTAATTTAGAAGCTTGAGTTTGGTAATTTTGAAGA
Source organism: Begonia loranthoides (assembly GCA_022433065.1). NCBI lineage: Eukaryota > Viridiplantae > Streptophyta > Magnoliopsida > Cucurbitales > Begoniaceae > Begonia > Begonia loranthoides. Next base: position 26,379,682 of record CM039474.1, on the reverse strand, counting down.
ATTGTATTAAAAAAAAATTTAATGGCATTAGGTTCCGGTAGAAAAAGAAAAGGAAAGCGGGTTTCTACCATTGATGGTCCTTCACAGTCAGAGACTACATACTTCTCAGAAGAATTTCGAATGAGAAAAGAAGAGGAACTTTTTGAAAGTGATATTAAGAATAGATCACTTGTGTATTCTAGGAGAGTCGACTTTCGAAGTTTTCAATCTTTGGGATTGGAAGAATTTTTTAGGCATGCTGGGCTTATGGGACTGTGCTCTTTGCCTGGTACTTCGTATAAGCGGTTGGTTTAATTATTTTATGCTAACATGACATTCCGATTTCAACCGCTTCTTGGAAGAACATATGTTTTGGGGACTGAAATTGTATTAACTTCAGAAATCATTAATGAGATAATTGGTTTTGATGTCTCAAGAAATGCCGAGAAATATTACTACACCTCTTCTGATCCAGAGTTTGTTTGAACCGAGAGAGCAACCGAATTCTTAAGACAAGTTCATAAGGATCCTCAAATTGCTAGATATTATAAACAGTGCACAAAAGACTTTGGGTAGTGGGGCGCGTTCTGCATCATATCTTGACATACACGTTATTGCCCCGGGATGGACATTAGGATCTTGTCAGTTGTATGGACCTATATGTGATGAAAAAGCTATTGGGGCATGAATATTTGAATCCTAGTTTTATTATCTTGAACGTGATGATGGAAATGTATTTAGTGACAAGAAAAAGTCTCTCATACAATACCTTGATAATAGGTATTATTAAACATTTTAAAGTTTGGATTCGTTAGGATCAGGTAAAATGGGAAGAAAAGCGTACGAATGTATATAGTCGAAGTACTCTTATGAGGATGAGAATTAAAAGGTTTGGTGGATCATGGCGCTTCAGTCGTCGAAGGCAACCTATTGAGGCTCTTGCTGATGTTGAGGATGTTGATATTACTACATTTGATGATGTACCTCCAGCTTCAAGAATCCCAGAACCTATGAGTGCTAACAGAGCTGCTTCATCTCAATCTCCTATGGAAAGAGTCTCAAAGCCTATGAATGTCAACAAGGCTGCTTCATCTCAACCTCCTACGGAAGATGCTTCAAATCAATACGTTGTGTTACCAGGAGAAACTTTTCGTTCTCTGATTGTAGGAATAATAAATATAGGTTTGGAGATGCATAGAATCAGGGAGGAAATGAGAAAAACAAACGAGGGGCTACAAAAGATTATGGAATATATCAATAGGTCTAACGCATCTCATGGCTTTTCGTAAGGTAACGATCGCAATAACGATGTTACGCCTCCTTTTGATATGCCTCCTCCACCGTTGGGATAACTTGTTGGTTGATTTTTAAATTTTATGTAATTTAATTTTGAGCAGTTTATAATTTTTGCAAAAACAAGAAAAATTAGTGTGGTTTTGGAAGAATGTATAGATGTAATTATGTTACTGTTGTTAGATTTGGTTGTATAATGTGTATATATATAAAGTAGTGGATAGAAGATACTTGAATTGTTTGGGTTTTGTTTGCAGGATGTATGAATGAGCTTTGGGGGAGTAAAGAAACAAGGGAAACTCTATCAAAATTTTTGGTAAATTGGAAAATGCATTAAATGAAAGCATTTTGCATAATGAATTATTTAATTTGTTATGAAGGATTAGATGAATTAATCAAAGGATTGATAAAAGCCATAAAGCGTAAAGTTTGGATGAACGATGGTCTTTATGTTGTAAGAATGTTGGGTATTTAATTCAATTGAATGTTTGATTAGAATTAAGAATTTGCGGTAAGAATACACCATTGAGATAAATATGGTTAAACCGAAAGATCTGTTTTCTATACAATTAAGTGAATTTAAAAAACAAAAGAGTTATGTAAGTTTAACCATAAAGTTTATTTTTTCGTTAGATACAATGATATAGACAAGGGAGATATCCGGATGCAATAAAGTTGACTTTATTGAAAAAAGATGGTACAAACTATTAGATAAGAAAGAAGAAAATGTGCATGAAGGTTTTTATTTTGTAGTAAACATAATAGAAAAAAAGAGAGAAAGATAATGAAGTAAATATGCTTATATATCAATTAAATAAAATTTATTTTAAAAATGATAATTAGATAATAAATTTTTGTTCTTTGATAGGGTAATGTATGGGGTAAACCTAAAGCAAAAACATTAAAAGTAGTTTATGGGTACACGAAGTTAGTTGTATTTTACAATCTGAACAAATTAAAATAAAGTAAGTTATTTATAAAAAAAATCTTTTTACAGAAAAAAATAGCCATATACGAAAGAAGAGATATATATGTTGTCATTACATATAGTAGTGACAAGAGAAAAACGAGAAATATGTAGAAAGTCTTCTTGTTAATTCAACTTGTAGATACTGTTTATACCATCATTCACTGTAAACAAAACGAGACAATCTGAAATAAAACAAAGAAATGGAAAATTTGTAAAAAAAGTTAAACATAAAGAAAATAAAAAAACAAGAAAAGAACAATAAATGTTAATAAGTACCTATAAAATTGTAGATATGCGAATCAAATGAGAAAGTCGATTTCTTTATACAATAAATCGAGAGTTGTCATTAATCTTATCCAAGACTTCTCTATAGACGACATTTTAGTTAAATTTGATAAGTTTGTTTGTATGTTTGCATGCCTAATAAGCACTCGAACAGATGATAAAATCTTTGCGCGTGATAAAGCAACATATAGTTGTTCATGAGTGAAAACAGGTTCTAGAAGATAAACGCCAACAAAATTCATTGTTTGACCTTGTGTTTTATTTATTTTCATAGAAAAACAAAGGCATATAGGAAATTGCGTGCGCTTGAAAGGATAAATAGTTCTTTTGTTTTCAAGCGGAAGAAATGGAATACGAGGCAAGAAAACACGTTTGCCACTATAATCACCTGTACATATTTCTGCATCTATAATATTTTTTGGGAAATGTCGACATATGAGTCGTGTGCTATTACAAAGTCCTTTTGACAGATTGATATTATGAAGCAATATAACCGGACATTTTTGCTTTAAAAGTAATTCATGAGGAGGAAATCCGGAAGGTGTTAAAGTATTGATAAAATCTTGATTATCATTTCCATTTATTATGTCTAAAGGACTGTTAAAGCTATAATACCGAATAAGTTCTCCGGGAAAATGGTCAATCAAAATGTTGTTAAACATGCCCACATATTCATTTTTGGGTGTTAATATACCTCTATGAACGATTTCATCAAAGTTTTCTGCAACAGCATTGAAATGAGGAAAGACAATATCTAACAATGCTGATATTGAGGTGAGATCATCAACATAAGGAACGATAATGTCATGAGGTAAGATGATATAGTTATTATGATCACAGGGTTCTATTCCATCACCAACGCTTTGCAAAGCTGGGATCTGCGGAGGTGCGCATATTTGATATCAAGGAAAACTTTGTAAACTTGTCCCATAGAAATGATTTCGTTAAACAAGTATCAATAACTGCATTTCTTGTACCTTTTGGAATAACGGGTAAAATTTGTCGGAAATCTCCTCCCAATACCATTACTGTTCCCCCAAATAAATGATTATTTCCCTAGATATCTTGAAGCAAGACATTAACAAGCTCAAATGTTTCTTTTCGACATATCAAAGTTTCATCCTAGATTATAAATGTAGCCAATCGTAATAATTGACCAAGATTAGATTTTTTACTAACAGAGCATGTTGTCAAGCCATCAATTTCAAGGGGTATTTTAAAGCGAGAATGTGTTGTTTGACCCCCTGGCAGAATTGATGCAGCTACTCCGGAAGAAGTAGTTCCTAATGCTATAAGGTTTTTAGACCGAGTCATTGCAAGCAGCGCTCTATATAAAAACGTCTTTTCATTACCTCTAGGACCATCAATAAAGAATGCACTAGATTCATTAGATAATATTTTTTGAAGAATCGAGTCATATGCGTTTTTTTTAGCGTCATTTAGTAACGATATTTGAGTAATATCAATCTCATCTACTTGCACTTTCATTTCTTCATTGATTTCACAGTTGCTTTCGTAAAAGAAACTATCGTTACATGCTGTAGGCAGTAGGTCATAATCATTTAACGATTTTCCCATGCTCTGAAGAATGTTATTAATATGATACAATGCTTTTGATATGACCACATTTGAAGGGAGATTAGAAAAATTGTAATCTTCTGATGATTGTTCTTTGTAAGCGTTGAAAAGATTGCTTGGATTCTTAGGTTGGCAATAAACAAGAAACGTGGCAAATAGTCTTCGTAAAACGGACAACATTTGAAATGTTATTGCTTCTTCTATAGAACAAGTTATATAATTATCATCTTGCAATAAACCATGCAAGAGAGCTGATTCACGGAAGGTACTGACCAAGGTGCCGCAGACATTTTTTAAAGATTCATAAGAAGTTGAACCTTTAATATGATTTAAAAGTAAAAACAAATAACAACGTTCTCCTTCAACATGACTAACAGAAACAACTCTCCCTATAGATTTTCCTACCTTGCTAAGTTCCCATATTTTATCACGTCTATTCCATGCATAATATTCTGGAAACTGTCTGTATGATTTATTTCTTGCAAATGGATCTATACGATTGATGTTAAAATACTCTATAAGCATACTCTTTGAGAAAAAATCATACACGACTATATTCTGAAGAGAAGAAGAGTCTTTAAGAATAACAAGTTGTTGATGCTCAAGGTGTAGCTGAAGAGTACAGATAGGAGGAGAGATCTCATTTAAAGAAAATCCATAAATACGCTAGATTGCTTCAGGGGGGAAATCCAAAGTGATGTTTGATAGTCTTGAATTTCATTATTTGAGGAGCTTGATTGACTATCGTTGATCTGAAATGCTATACGATCATGTCCTTTATATATGTATTTGTATAAATATTTGACTACTTTAATAGTTAAGCAAATTGCAATATTTAAATGACAATCAAACAATGCAAGTAAATAAGGATTGTAAGGAATGACCCAATGATTATCAAGAACTATACCTCTGACTGTTGCAAACTGATCGTCTGCTCAACGATGATAACGAGGGTAAGAATTTTTTCCATGAGTAAAGGGCAAAAGGATTTTGGATAATTATTTTCACGTTTGTCTTCTTTATCCATACAAACATTTAAAGGATTTGCTGTACCATAAGGACCATGCATCATATGTTTAATTACCATAGCGTACAAGTGAGGATTCTTTGACTGTTCAGGTAATTCAGCACAAAGATAATCATCGAATGAGTTTGGAGAGAGAATTTTAGAATTGGGTTCTAAAATCAACAAAAAGTGTGCACGAGGCAAGCCACGCTTTTGGAATTCAACAACATATACATATGCAGCTACACAGCCAAATATTTGATCTTTAATTCTTCTAACTTTGCTCTAAAGACGCACACGATTAAATCAGGTCTATTGTGGGCTTCTTCAAAAGAAAGTAACTCAGATTTAATTTCTGGCCAGTTTGGATTGTAAGTTATTGTTAGAAAGATATCTGGTTTTCCAAATCTTTGCACAAGCAACATTGTATCCATGTAATGTTTTTGTATATCTCTTGGGCCTCCTATAAACGTAGCTGGTAATATGATTTTGTGTCCAACATTTACGGCTACTGTTTTGCCAAAATTAATACTATCAACTAAACATTGATAAAGCTCTAAGCGTATATTTGTCTGATTTGTACGAAAGAAATCCAAATGAGTTGTTTCAATTTTACATACATGTTCACAACATATTGTTGTAGCAACCGCCCTGATTGCAATAAACACGAAAAATCTCCATGTCTAATTTGCAATTTGTATAAATAATATTCTTGACAAGAAACCATTTTTCGCTTTTTTCCCCGTTTGATAACTGAAAAGAACGAAACTTGTTAGATAAAAAGGTCATGTAACTTTAACAATTAAGTAATGTACAAAGAAAAGAAACACACCATTATTTTCTTCATGTAATAACTCTTCTGGCGATGTGAAATGCAAAACATTAGCAGGAAGTTGAGTATTTTCACTTGTACAAAAGCGATTATGTGTTTGAGGAATTCCTTGATGTCATCCAATTTCACCATGAGGAAATAATAAATGATATTGTAAAGGATCATAACAACCATAATAATGGTGAACTTTGTATACTTAATTTAAGTGTGCAGATACAAGAATTTCTCTATTGAATATACCAAGTGCAGAACCATCACCAAGCCATACTGCAGCCACTTGAGTAGCGCTAGGGGCATTATAAGTTCGTTGATCAAGATTTGCATGTGATTTTATCAAAATAACACAGTATGATAAATCGGATCTATTGCCCAAGCTTTGAAAAAAGACGGCATATGGATTTTGTTGCAGAATATGCACTAACTTTGAAACAAAAAATGGAAAAAGTCTTTCTGTTAAATGTATTCGATGCTGCAATTGTATGTCTGTATCATAAAAATATAGCTGCAAATGAGAAGGACTCTCATTTTCTGGAATAATTGGATTAATAAAATGATAAATTTGACCTTGACCACGGAATGTATATATGCATTTGTTGCAGCGAGATGAGTTTTTATCTTCTTTCACACCGAAACATGTGAATGAAAAAGTATTGCTATAACTCCGAACAAGAGTACAAAATTGAACAGATTCATCGCTATTTCCCGTGAACAAATGATATAAACCTTCAGGTGCAAGGTTTGAAGCTAACTGCACTTTTCCTGATGAACAACAAAATGACGGAGTTTCATGTTGGAATTTCTTTGCTCCACAAAAAGAACATGCCGTAATAATTCAAACATGATTTGGCACAACAGAAATGTTAAATAGATCAAAGGTAGACGGAAGATAACTTTTTTCCATTTGGCGAGATGCATTAAATGTAGAGCCTAAAAAATTTATGATTTGCTTATAATATTAAAAAAATTTCAAAATACACATAATAAAATTATATGGAAAGTAACATAACAGAAAAAGAAATAAAAACAAACCATTATCGATGGATTGAGCAGCTAATTTTCTTTTTGCATAAAGGGCACGCTTTTTTAGGGAAATTAACATTTTTTTCATAACTTTGAGATTGATACCAAGAAATAGGAGGAGACATTACTTCAATTGAACCTACAATAATATAAAAAAAATTGTAAATGGTCATTGAATTTTGAAGAATAACTATTCTATTTTGTTCAATTATAAAAATTGTGCTAAAAATAATATAACAGTATGATAGCAAAATAATATGTAAAAAAACAAATTTACAAACATCCAATTAGATTACAAAAAACATATACCAAAAAACAACAAAGTAATGACAAAGGAAAAAAAGATCATATGAATTGTTCAAGAGATAGACAGAATATGTATATTTATATTGGAAATAGACCACCAAAACAATATTGTAGATGACACTGGAAAAGGAGTCACTCCGTAGAGTCTCGAGGTTTTTTTCAAGTAGCACAAGACGAGTTGAACTTAGACTTTGAACTTTGATTGTTTGTAAGGAAGAGTATGGAGTAGGAACAAATGAAACCGTAGATGACGAAGAAAGAAGAGCATCAACTTCTTTAGCAATATTCAGTATGATGAATCTCGAGTTTTTATAGTCTAGAAAGCCTTGTTTGTCAACTTTCAGTTGGAAGTAGCGACTTAAGCCTTGTGCATCAATCGATTCCATTATGCTTCTAAGTATTACTAAATTTTATTTTTCAAAAAACAACAAAAAGGAAAAAATTCAATAAGAAGATATCTAAATTTAATGTTAGAAAACAAAATAAGTAAACTAAAAAGAGATAGAAACTCTAACCTCTGGAGTCATGGCAGCCAAAGTTTCAATGTCAATAGACAAATCTTTTTAGCATGAATATCAAATAACATTCCTTTTATGGCACCAGTGTTATTTGTCAAATTGATCTTAAGAGAACATTTAGTAAAAATATAATGAATTTTTAACAAATAATAATAAAGAAAAGTAAATTAAAGAGAAATGTATGATAACATGCTAAAACAAATCACCGTTTAACTATTTGTGCGTCAGCAACATGACAACTATCACAAACAAAAAGATCAGTTGCGCGACAATGGGTTGATTTGAGGCATTTGTCACATATGAAGTAGAAAAATTGTTGTTTGATGTTTTCAAGCGATACAATAGCATGAATCCATATGCGACCCACCTGTTTAGAAATATATATGAGTCTATAACAATAGCATATAGAGATAAAAAAAGAAAACATGACTAAAAAAAAGAGGAAAAAAACATTTTGTAACTTACTGTATATGCATTATCTGGAATATTAACAATGCTGATTATTTCTTCTTTTAACAGAAAGGTTGAGAAAGATGAAGAACTCGACACAAAAGCAGTGGAAATGAGCAAGAATTCATCAATTTGTTCTGAGTTCTCAATAAACCTGTATAAAATGACAGAATAAGAGAGCAAAGATAAAAAAAAAAAAAACAATTTGTAAAAAAATGTAAAAGATGAAAATTTTTTTGAAGAGAGTCAAAAACAGGAAGAGTAAATTCCATAATGGTGGAGGTATTTACTGTAGTAGAAAGAGACACTCTTATAAAAAAACATATATCATATATTGAAAAAAGATTGCGAAAATGTAAGATTTAAAAATAAAATACCATAAAATGATGAGACAGACAAATTCGTAGATATGATGGCAGGGCGCTTCTCAATTACTGAAGAAATTGTTTTACACGCATTTAATATAAGCTGACCCTACATAGAAAGTTTGATAGAAGACAAACTATAAGGAAAAACAGTTGTGAGAAACAAGCAAAGAATGATGAAAGATAAAAAATAGAGAGATACTTTGAATCAACAAGCAAGATTTCTCTAACTTGCAATGTATCGCCCCTTATATTCACATGTTTCACGGAAAATATTGCAACTGCTACAATTATTTCTAATTTATGAATTAAAAGGAAAAAAAAATCAGCAAGTAAAAAATAAGGGTGATGAAACAACAGAAAAGACAAATAATAAAAAAAATTGTTCTTACCAACTAAACGGTGTGTTCCTACATGGGATTGCAATTGACAGAAAGAAGTGAAAGTAAATGCTTCTGGAGAAAACTCAATCTCTGACATTGACACGTCTTCAACAATTGTACGGGCATTGATCACCCATTCATAAGGTTGATTTTCAAGTCGAAACTCTGGCTTACTTTCGGTGACTAAGGCATTTGAAATGTAATAATTCTTTCCGAGCTGTAGGGTAATATGGAAAATGTCTATATTGGAAGAGAACAAAGTGGCATAAACTTGCATTCCTTGAAGTAGAAAAAATTAAGAATATTTGTGAAAAACTTGGCAAGACGAAAAAAAAAGGATGAGAAATTACCTCAGAATCAACAAGAAGTACTTTATGATATTTTGTTGGGCTAAGGCAGTCAATTTTTTGTAAAGGATTGCGCAAAACATGGACTTCAACAGTCTAGTTTTCGTTCATTTTAGGAAATATGTCCACGATTTGTTTCATTGGTGCGATATAGCAGGTTTTTCTTCGAAATACTATTAAAGAAGCATAAATTCATAAAATTATATCAACGAAAAGATTAAGATAAATTATATTAAAAGAGAATATGATTGAGATAAAATAAGGATATGAAAAAAAAAACTTATAGAAATACACTATTACATGAGAAAAACATGGGTATCATTTTTAATAATAAAGCAAGACATGAAAAAATGTAGGACAAGCTTCATTGAATATTACAGTCAAGAGGATATTCAGTTGTCAATTTTAGTAAATTAATAACAGTAGTGGAATGTATAAAAGTAAAGAACCAAAAATAATAGTTTATAGAATATGGTCATCAGTAGAAGGTAATAGACCAAAAAAAAAGAAAAAAAACGATGGAAATGTATCTAAAATATGGTGGGAAGAATTTGAATTTTTAAAAGTAATAGACCATATAAAACAATATGAATAAACGAAATCAAACAATAGAACAATGAATAACCACAGATGCAACAAGCGATTGAAAACAATAAAAAAAGTAGAAATATATCTAAAATAACAAAATGAAATTTTTTTTAACACAAAGTACCTGAAAGAAAAAAGATAAAATGAGGATGATATAATCTGAAATGGCACAAGCAAACGCTGAGGGAGATAACAACATAAAGTAATGAGACACAGTAAGAACGAAGATTAGAAATGGCTCCACAAACAAAAAAAAAAGAGTCTAGAGAAAAGAAAAAAAAAAGACAATATATAAAGTCAACACATAAAATGTTAAAGAAGGAAATACCAGAAGAAAAAGTGCGTTCCAAAAAGCAAGGCTCCCCTTTACCGCCAATAATAGTAGCTCTAAGAGACTCGAAAGCTTTTAAGGAAGATGACAAAGAGATAAAGACAATACTATGCATTGGAGGGAAGGAATAGAAGGAGATAGAAACATAGAGAAAACAGACACAAGAAGATGGATGACAATAGAAAGACGCTATCTTCCTTATGTAGAAGAAATCGTTAGAGTGTAGAGGGCTGATTTTCTTTTCCCATAAAAGGGAAAAAAAATGTATCACGCAAGAAAGTTTACTAGAAAAATAATAATTGTATTTGTAGGAATTAAATTTTAAAAAAAACATGAAAAGTTAAAAAAGAATATTAAGACCGCAATCACGACGATATGGTATGAAAAAAAATGTTGAATAAAGGAATATCAGAAAGTCATTAAACCTAACTAAAAGACTGGAAAGTGAAAAAACAAAAAAAAAAATTAATTTAAACAGGAAAAGTAATAAAAAAATCACCTGGAATCGGTGTTCGTTACACAAATTTGTTTAATCCTCTTTAGATTATGTAACAAGAAATGGCAAAAAATTAATATGTAAACAAAAAAGAGACTTAAAAAAAAGAAAAAAAAAACAGATATGAAAAATGATGAGTATGTCAAAATTGAGTACTATCTAAGCTTCCAATTGTTTTTCTAAGTCTTAATACCCAGTAGTTTGCAATGTACCAATTTTACAGAATTATAAACAAGTTCTCTATTTATCTAAAAATATAGATAGTTTGTCATAAACAGAATATATAAAAAAAAATGATGGAGTTCCATAAACCATAAATCATAAGAGTTAAAAACATATCGAACATACCTAACATACAGAACAAAAAAAAGTCAACAACAATACCTAACTTCATTTCTTATACAACAATATATCCTAAGAACAACGCACAACATTTTTCATACAAGGATATATCACCACACAGACAATATATTATTATCATTAAAATCCAGAACATAGCATATATCGCTACAAACAACATCATTAACATACATCACATTTTTATACTCTACGATTATTCCAAGAAAATCCGTAAACAGACATGGAGTAAATCTCCTTACCGAAGAACACCCGACAAAAGGTCTTCCTCTTTCTTTCTTGTCCTTCATCTTGTTCTGTCACCCTATTTCTGAGCTTCTCTCTTCCTTTCTCTGACTTGATTTCTCAGCTTCTCTCTTTCTTTATCGACTTCTTTCTTTATTTGCTTATCTCTCTGCTTCCTCAGACTTTTTGTAATTTCTAGAATTCCACTATCTCTGCATTCTTCACAGAGACTTCCCAAATAATCCTCATTCATCCCCATAAAATGTGATCTAACTCATTTTTACCGTCGCCATCTGTAAAGGTGAATGACGTGTATAAATCACAAAACAGCGCATAGGGATTACACATTTTTTTCGGGCAATCATATTTGAAATGTAGTGGCCCCGGTCGACATGCACAGTCGACCAGTGCGTTAAGGGTTGCCTCCAGTCGACTGTGCATGTCGACCGGAGTGTCATGTGTTTGCAAAAGATTGCCCAGATATTTGAAATGTAGTGGCGCCGGTCGACATGCACAATCGACTGGTGCGCTAAGCGCATGTCGATGGGAGTGTCATGTGTTTGGGGAAAATATTGACCTGTGCCAAAATCTCCACTGATAGATTTGATCTTACATAAAAAAAATTTAAATAAATGAAAACATTAAAAGAAGTCGACCGGAGTGTCGTGTGCTTGGGAAAAATATAGCCCGTGCCAAAATCTCCACTAATTGATTTGATTTGATATAAAAGATATTAAAATAAATGGAAACATTAAATGAAAATATCTCCCTTTTAAGAATATAATGATAACGCTAAGAAAGCTTACATGGTCATATTCCCATCGAGCAGTTAGTGGAAGAGATGCCATAATACTTTCAATTCGCCCACCCGTTTTCAATCTAAATGTTATACCACGATCGTATACCTGCAATTACAAAAACAAGAGGGAGAACAGATTTGTGAGGCTGCAATAAAATGGTTTTGCATTGTAATTTCATAACATCCTTGAGCTACTTGTCATACCAAATTGAATTCGACATAACGCCCCCTCTGCAGTTGCTGCCAAGCTTTATGTTGTTCAGTAAATGGTGTATCTTTCCTTCTCTCTATAATGGGTAGGTAAGCAGGGACCACAGAATTTGCGTACTCTAAAAATTGACTCAAAATTGTGAACAAAAGAGTTCGAAGTAGCCTGATTTGATAGAAAAATAAGTTACCATTAGCAAAAGAAAGAAGCATCTCCTGATCATAATCATTTAGATCATCAAAAAAAAATCTTCCAAGCCCTCGTTTTCTCCTCGGTGCTATGATAAGAAAGAACAATTAATAACACCAAAATCTAAACAAATACATATTTAGTTTAATAGAATCTATAAATCAGGAAGAACTATATATATACACGCCGCACACACAAAGAATTTGGACCGTCAACCTTTTTTCAGATTGGCACAGCCAAAGAATAATTTGAACTTCAAACTTAATTGTCAGCAACATGATTTTTTTTAATTTATTTATAAACTATTACATTAAAAATTAAATGCAACGTAGAGTAGTAAAAAAAGCTCGGATTCATACAATATTACCAAATAAAGTAGGCAAAGTTCTTATTCTAACCCATTCAGCCTTGTAGAATACGACTTTCAACTGCAAACAAGAACTCATGATTATAATTAAAGGTTAAAAAAGGGTTATTATCAATTTTCACCTTAGAGTTTAGGGTCTTTTTTAAGTATCACCTTAAAGTTTAATTTTTTTCATATATCACCTTAAAGTATTCCATGTTATCAGCTTACACCTCAACGTTTCATTCTCGTTTGTTCTTCACGTTTCACCCTAGCAACTTCTGAAGACAGATGAAGACGAAGCTCCCATTCTGAGAGGCGAACTCTCCCAAAGACGAACCTGCGAAGGCGAACACTGGGAGGCAAACTCTGCGAACATGAACCCTTGCTCGGCGAAGGCGAACACTGCGAGGCGAACTCTGCGAACACGGACCCTTGCTCGGCGAAAATGAACCCCGACTCTATGAAGGCAACTCTAGCTCTACAAAGGCGCACCCTGCTTCGCGATTCTGACCCCTGCTCTGCGAACCCCTTCTCTGCGAAGAAGACCAGCTGGCTCTGCTCCGCAATTGTTTGTTGTTTTGTGCAGGTAATGAATTTTTTTATGCTACTTTTTTTTCATTCCGAATTTAATTGTTTGCTAGTCATGGATTAATTTGGTCTTGTTCAATTTATGTCGTCTGGTTTTTGGTGTTTTGTTCAATTTCTGATTATCACACAGCCTTTCAATTTCTTTTTGAAAAATTGCCGTGAAATAAACCTTATGTAATTGTCACACAGCCTGATGTAATTGTCAATTTCTGTTTATCACACAACCTGGTGTAATTGTTTGTTGTTTCATGTAGGTCATGGATTTTTTTATGCTAGTTTTTTTCATTCCTGATTTAATTGTTTGCTGGTCATGGATTAATTTGGTTTGTTGTGTGGTTTGTTTACTGTGTTCTGTTGGCATTTAATTTGGCTTATTAATGAACCGCCAATTTGTGGTCTGGTTTTCTAATTGATTTTCTAATCAGTTTTTTATTTAGAAAAACTACTTAGATTAGAATGAGATAAGTGTCCAGTTTGAAACTTAATTCAAATATATATTCTTGATGGGAAATCTAAGAGACATTCAGAAAAGGTGAGTTTTTTCCAGAGGGTTTTTCACCGAGAGAAAAACATTCACAAGAGGTTCCCCTATCCTTCAATTTCATTCAGAAAAATACACCATCGTATTGAAATCGATTATATAGGAAGAAACTCTGCAGAGGAAGGAAAGCAGTTGTCTCTGATTTCAACATCAATGGCTGGAGGTATTTCGTTATAAAAATTTCGCATTTGATCTGAAAGCTTTTATTTTGTTATGAAAAGCATGTTTAGATAGTTTTAGAATGTTATAATTTCTTTAAGAAATATCTAACATTTGGTATCAGAGCTTGTTAGCCTCTGTCTTGTTGTGTTGAAATCAAATTTAGGGAAAATCTTTGAAATTTTAAAAATTAAATTTTTGGGTGATTTCAAAGTATTTTTTGTTAAGAATTATCTATGAATTCTCTTATGAACGTTTTGCAACAAAAATTATTGAATTTGGTGTTCAAAATCATGAGTTTTTGAAGCGGGTTCACGTTGGGACGAACTAGGTCAAATTGACCCTGCTGGAGGTTGAAGACAACTTAAACTATGTGTAGTTTCTAGTGGCAGAAGCTACATGTAGTTCTGGTAGCAAAACTACTTGTAGTTTCTGGTGGCAGAAACTACATGTAGTTATGGTAGTAAAACTACTTGTAGTTTCTGGTGGCAGAAACTACATGTACCAGAAACTACAAGTAGTTCTGGTGGGCAAAACTACATGTAGTATCTGGTCGCAGAAACTACATATAGTTCTGACATTTATTGAATGCCTATACAGTGGGTAAAACTACGTGTAGTTCTGGTCGCAAAAACTACATGTAGTTCTTGCATTTATTGGATGCATATAAATTGGGCAAAACTACATGTAGTTTTGGTGGTCAGAAACTACGTGTAATTTGTCGAACCTGGACCTGCAACATGTAAAGGAGGTGGGTTGCCACTTTAACTAAAGTCAATTCTGGTGTACAATTGCATTTATTAAATATATATTTTTGTTGCTGTGTTAATATAAATTGCATAAATTAAATTAAGTGTAGAATAAAATATGTTTTAATGTTTAATTCATGTTATCTAAATTTTTGAATTAAATGCTAAAATATTCTACTGTAATAAATTGTAGTCAATTAATTTGCATGTTAATTCGTTTATATTTTCCATGCATATTTAGTTGAAAATATAAATCCTGTTTGTTTTTATATGCATAATTGAGTTTATGATATATACAAAATTATTAGCATGTTATTTAATAACAGCAAAATTCAGTTAATTAAATGTCGAGTGATTTAATATAATTTTATTTAATTGAAGAGTAGTCACAACATCTTTAATTAAACAAAATTATATATTAAGTATTAAAAATCATATCATGACATTTGTTGTAATTAATTTTATAAATATGATAAAATTTATCTCACAGGAGATTTTATTGTATTTATTTAATTAATTAGAAAAAAAATATCGTGTTATTTTTCTTAATTACCCACAGGAATTAAGAAAAGAGATATAGCGTGATAGTTTTATTAATTCGGTGAAAATGAATCTTATTAAATTAGAACTTTAGCCCACAGGCAAGTTTTATGTTTCTAGATTCATTATTATTGCAAGATTTACATTGGTAAAGCATGATATTCAGTTTTTGCCTCTTTTAAGCATGTTATTTGTTTTTTTGTAGTTATGAATTCTTTGAGTTTCTCTGATTTAAAATGCGATATACTGGAGTTAAAAGGTGATAATTATAAAGTATGGAAGGAGAGAGTTCTTCTTCATTTGGGGTGTGTAGACATCGATTATGCTATACGGAAAGACAAACCAATTATTACTCCGACCATCATTCCAGCTGATCTTGCTCTTTATGAACGTTGGGAACGTTCAAATTG
Organism: Begonia loranthoides; assembly: GCA_022433065.1. NCBI lineage: Eukaryota > Viridiplantae > Streptophyta > Magnoliopsida > Cucurbitales > Begoniaceae > Begonia > Begonia loranthoides. Next base: position 26,363,821 of record CM039474.1, on the reverse strand, counting down.
CCTTAGTGTGATGTTCATAAAGACTAAGATCGCTGCTGGTATTCGTGGTTCTATCGAGCAGTATAATGATGTCGTGCCATTGCTGAAAGCTATTGAAGAACAATTTGTGACTTCAGATAAGACACTTGTCAGCACACTTATTATGAGATTTTCATCCTTGAGGCTTACTACAGTTACGGGTGTGCGTGAGCACATCATGCAGATGAGAGACATTGCGGCTCAACTTAAGACACTTGAGGTTGATATGTTAGATTCTTTCCTGGTGCACTATATTTTGAATATTCTTCCACAGCCATACGGTCCCTTTAAGATCTCTTACAACACATATAAGGATAAATGGTCAATTAATGAATAAATGATCATGTGTGTTCAAGAGGAAGGGAGGCTAATGATAGAAAGAGGTGAGAGTGCATTCATGATGACCCATGGAAAGAAAAAGACACAAGCCAAAAAGAAAGATAAAGAAAAATGTAAAATACCGATCTAATCTGGTGAAATCAAGAAAGAAACCAAGTGCTTTTTCTGTGACAAGAAAGGACACATAAAGAAGATTGCACCAAATTTAAGGCATGGCTTGAAAGAAAAAATACATCAATCTCATTTGTTTGTTATGAATCTAATATGGCTCATAGTATTTATAACACTTGGTGGATTGATTCTGGTTCTACAATCCATATTTCGAATACCTTGCAGGGTATGTGAAACCTTCAGAAACCAGTGGGAAGTGAACAAAGCATCCATTCTGGGAGCAAGATGCGTTCACATGTGGAAGCTATTGGAACATACAGTTTAGTTCTTAGCAGTGGTTTTATTTTGGTTTTAGAAAAGACTTTATATGTTCCTACTTTTTCTAGGAACTTAATTTCAGTTTCAAGTCTTGTACCTGTGGGTTTTTCCTTTACATTTTCAGATGTAAACTTCAGTTTATTTTACAAATCTGATCTTATTAGAAATGGTACAATGTCTGATGGTCTTTTCTCTATTAATTTATAAAATGATACCACTCATGATGTTATGCATGTTCATACTGGTAATAAAAGATGTGTTATAAATGAGGATTCCTCTATGTTGTGGCACCAGAGATTTGGACATATCTCCATACAGAGAATTAAGCGATTGGTGAATGATAAAGTACTTAGTATTTTAGATTTCACTGATTTTGATTCGTGTTTGGATTGCATTAAGGGAAAGCAAACCAACGTATCTAAAAAGGGTGCTAAGAGGAGTTCAGAGATATTAGAGATCATACATTCAGACATTTGTAGTCCAGTTATGGACTCAAATGGTCCGAGATACTTCATCTCTTTTTTGGATGATTACTCACGATACATGTATCTCTATTTGCTTCAGAATAAAAATGAAGCATTAGATGCCTTTAAGGTTTTCAAGGCAGAAGTAGAGAAACAATGCGGTAAGCAAATTAAGATCGTGAGGACTGATAGAGGTGGAGAATATTACGGTAGATATACTGAGGATGGACGAGCACCTAGTCCGTTTGCTAGATTTCTTCAAGAGTATGGAATAGTTGCTCAATACACCATGTCTGGTTCTCCAGATCAGAATGGTGTGACAGAAAGAAGAAATCGAACATTTTGGACATGGTGAGGAGTATGCGTAGCAACTCCAAACTCCCAGATTTCTTGTGGCCTGATGCACTTAAGACAACAGCTTATATATTAAATCAAGTTCCGACAAAGGCTGTTGAAAAGATGCCATTTGAGTTATAGAAAGGTTGGAAACCGAGTTTGAGACATATACGCATTTGGGGATGCCCGTCTGAAGTGAGAATTTACAATCCACAAGAAAAGAAACTAGACCCAAGGATCATTAGTGACTATTTCATTGGATATGCCGAGAGGTCTAAGGGGTATAGATTCTATTGTCCATCTCACAACACTAAGATTGTGGAATCAAGAAATGCGAAATTTCTTGAGAATGACTTGATTAGTGGGAGTGATCGATTTCAAGATATTGTTTCTGAAAAAGATCACATTAATGCTCAACCCTCTAACTCAAGTGAAAGATTGATTGTTGTAATCAACACTCCTAGAGTTCAAACGAATGTTGAACAATCAATAGATGATATTCCGCAAGCTGCTTATTATAATCCAGTAGATCGAATTCTTGAGGAAGTTCCAGAAATTGTTGATCACCTAGTTGAACAACAAATTTCTCAAGAAAATGTTGGAACAACACTAAGGAGATCTACTAGAGAAAGAATATAAGCTATTCCTAGTGATTATGTGACATATCTACAGGAATCAGACTATAATATAAGAGCCAGAAATGACCCTGAGACTTTTTCACAAGCCATAAGTTGTGGTGAATCAAGTCTATGGTATGATGCCATGAAAGACGAAATGAATTCTATGAATTCAAACAAAGTCTGGGATCTTGTCGAGTTGCCTGATGGTGTAAAAACCATAGGTTGTAAATGGATCTTTAAGACTAAGAAAGACTCATTGGGCAACATTGAAAGATATAAAGCAAGACTCGTTGATAAAGGATTCACACAAAGGGAAGGAATCGACTACACAGAGACTTTTTCTCCTGTATCTAAGAAAGATTCTCTTCGCATCATTTTGGCACTGGTTGCACATTTTGATTTTGAGTTGCAACAAATGGATGTGAAAATGGCTTTTCTCAATGGAGAACTAGAGGAAGAGGTTTATATGAAACAACCTAAAGGATTCTCCTCTAGTAGTGGTGAGCATTTAGCATGCAAGCTTAAGAAATCCATATATGGATTGAAACAAGCCTCTCGTCAGTGGTATTTAAAGTTTCATGATGTCATCTCTTCATTTGGTTTCGTAGACAACATTATGGATCAATGTATATACCAGAAGGTTAGTGGGAGAAAAATTTGTTTCTTAGTCCTATATGTGGATGACATTTTACTTGCAACTAATGATAAAGGTATATTGTATGAGGTGAAACAATTTCTCTATGAAAACTTTGATATGAAAGACATGTGTGATGCTTCCTATGTCATTGGTATTAAGATTCATCGAGACAGATTCAAAGGTTGCTTGGGATTGTCTCAGGAAACTTATATCAATAAAGTTTTAGAGAGATATCGGATGAAAGATTGTTCACCTAGTGTTGCTCCCATTGTGAAGGGTGACAGGTTCCATGAGAACCAGTGCCCGAAGAACGATCTTGAGAGGGAGCAAATGAGGAACATTCCCTATGCTTCAGTTGTTAGAAGCTTGATGTATGCTCAAGTCTGCACAAGACCTGACATTGCATTTGTTGTTGGGATGTTGGGCCGATATAAGAGTAACCCTGGTAAAGACCACTGGATTGTTGCAAAGAAAGTGTTACGGTACCTTCAAGGGACCAAAGACTACATGCTTACCTACAGACGAATGGAAATCTTGGATGTGATTGGATACTCAGATTCGGATTTTACTGGCTGCATTGATTCTCATAAGTCAACATCAGGATACATCTTCATGTTGGTCGGTGGAGCTGTATCCTGGAGGAGTGCTAAACAGAGTTTGACTGCCACATCCACTATGGAGGCTGAGTTCGTGTCATGTTTTGAGGCTACTTCGCATGGTATATGGATGAAGAGTTTTATTTCAGGGATTAGAATCATTGATTCGATTTCTAAACTGCTGAAGATATATTGCGATAATTCAGCTGTGGTCTTTATGGCTAAAAACAATAAAAATGGTTGTCAAAGTAAGCATATCGACATTAAGTATTTAGCTATAAGGGAATGTGTTAAGGATGGTTCAGTGGTCATTGGACACATAAGCACTGAATTGATGATCGCCGATCCTTTGACTAAGGGCATGCCACCATTGAAATTTAAGGATCATGTTGTTAAAATGGGACTTGGGTCTATTATGTGATTTTTCGTTGTAAGAACGAATATTTATAACTCTTCTTATGATATTTCTCATAATAAAATTTATAGTGTACACATTCAGTTTGAGAAATATACTTCAGTTTATGAACCTCGAATAAACATAGGGTTTATTCATTAAGTTTATGGGCAATAAAGAAGGAAAATAATACATTGTGATACATGGAAGGTAATTCTTGATAACATAAAGAGAATTCATCGCTATGATTCATGTATTATGTTTTCTTATTACAGTAAAGTTAGAAAATGCAAACCAAGTGGGAGAATGTTGGCATTTAATTTGGTTTATTAATAAACCGCCAATTTGTGGTTTGGTTTTCTAATTGATTTTCTAATGGGTTTTTTATTTAGAAAAACTACTTAGATTAGAATGAGATAAGTGCCCAGTTTGAAACTTAATTCAAATATATATTCTTGATGGGAGAATCTATTTGAATAAGAGATATTTAGAAAATGTGAGTTTTTTCCAGAGGGTTTTTCACCAAGAGAAAATCATTCACAAGAGGTTCCCTTATCCTTCGATTTCATTCAGAAAAATACACCATCGTATTGAAATTGATTGTATAGGAAGAAACTCTGCAGAGGAAGGAAAACAGCTGTCCCTGATTTCAACATCGATGGCTGGAGGTATTTCATTTTAAAAATTCCGCATTTGATTTGAAAGCTTTTATTTTGTTATGAAAAGCATGTTTAGATCGTTTCAGAATGTTATAATTTCTTTAAGAAATATCTAACATTGTTCCATTTCTGTCGTGCTAGTTTTTGTTTACTGGTTAAATTTTCTTTGTGGTAGGTGATATTCAAAGCAGCAAACAATTATCTCTGGTAGGTGATACTCTCATTTAATTAATCCAATTAATGGTTCTGAGATGTGGCCTCATACGGACATGGATCCTATCGACCCGCTACCAAAAAGAAATTGAAAGGTTGTGTGATAATCAGAAATTGAACAAAACACAAAAAACCAGACGACATAAATTGAACAAACCAAATTAATCCATGACTAGCAAACAATTAAATCTGGAATGAAAAAAAGTAGCATAAAAAAATCCATTACCTGCACAAAACAGCAAACAATCACAGAGCAGGGCCGACCGGTCTTCTTCGCAGAGAAGGGGTTTGCAGAGCAGGGGTCAGAATCACGAAGCAGGGTGCGCCTTCGCAGAGCAGGGATCAGAATCGCAGAGCAGGGTGTGCCTTCGCAGAGCCGGGGTTCGCCTTCGCCAAGCAAGGGTCCGTGTTCGCAGAGTTTGCCTTGCAGTGTTCGCCTTCGCAGGTTCGTCTTCGGGAGAGTTCGCCTCGCAGAATGGCAGCTTCGTCTTCGTCTGTCTTCAGGAGTTGCTAGGGTGAAACGTGAAGAACAAACGGGAATGAAACGTCGAGGTGTAAGCTGATAACGTGGAATACTTTAAGGTGATATATGAAAAAAATTAAACTTTAAGGTGTTATTGAAAAATGACCTAAACTATAAGGTGAAAATTGATAATAACCCTTAAAAAAAATAAAAAATCAACCTGACATATAATTTAATAAAATAATATAATAAATTACAAAATAATACTGACGTTTGACAGGTCTGCTAACTCTTTCCTTATAATATTTTCTCCCGAAATGTCAATTCCCCCAAATTACAATCTTTCCTTAAATAGATAACATTTCAATAATACTAAAAAATATAATTAAAATATTATCTAGAAATTTTAAAAGACAATTAGAATAAGTGCATTAGAATAATGCACTTCATTGAAACTCTATCATGACTAGTCGTCTAATGAGCACTTTGTCATGCTTATTCTTGCATTATTCTTTTTTTTCTTTTGTTTAATCATTTTAGTTCATCATCAAATAAATGTTCGAAGAATTTACTAGATCTTGAATTTTGTTAAAAAATTTGTCACCGAAGAAAACTGGATCGATAAAAGGTAAGCTTACTGAATGAAGTTGTATTGATTTGGACTAATGGAAGGGACAAATCAACCCAAAAGGTTGGATATTCCATCTAAAAGGTTGAATAGACCATCAATCCAACCGCCGTTTTGCCTTCTTGTGTCTGCTCATGAACGCCGACATGGGAAGCTACTACCACCTTCGATTGGTGCCAATCACCTTTTATCAAGCCATCCCCACGCTTCCTTTTAGTCGCCTCTTTCCTTCTCTAGCTTGCTCATGAATGCCAACAAGAGAAGCTACCATCACCTCGATCCAGCGCCGACCACCCTTCGCCGAGCTATCCAATCGTCGAGGTTTGTTGCCTCAAACCCAGACTTGTTGATCTTTCTTACACTTAGCCCTTCTCTATCATTCTCTCTCGATTTTTCTTCGCTAATCGTCAATGACAGCCGGATAGGAATGAGTTTCGACGGTGCCACTTTAGCTTGCAAGCCAGAACTCCTTCCAGTTTCAACGCTACCTCTTTTCCTAGCGAGCTTGGCATTCCTTCCGATTCCGATTCTCCTTCATCGATCTTCTGTTTACCCGTACCCATAGTTCCTTGGATTCCTCGCCTCTGCTGAGACACAGAGAGAAACTATTTTCTCCAAGATAGAAGCTATAACTGCCATCAATGCTCCTATCTTGTGAGAAATTTCCTCACGAAACAATCCATTTTCAATCGAACTTGACCAAATATGTGCTCTAATATCATTGATATGAAAACTCATATAATTTAATAAAATGACTTAACGAATTACAAAATAATATAGACGTTCAAAAAATCTGTTAGCTCTTTCTTCGAAATATTTTTTATCAAATTATCAATCCCTCTGAGCTAAAAATTTTCCTTTAAATAAATAATATCAAAAAAATATTAAAAAACATAATTAAAGTATTATCAAAATTACAATTATAACTTTATCACAACCATTTTCCACAATCAGTTGAGTGCATACATTTACTTTATAATCTGACATCTAATGAGTAAAATCACTCTGAGACAACTCCTATATGTAATAGGCATCATCATCGCATGAACAACCAATGTCCCCAACAGAGGTCAAGCGCTTAGATCTTGAGTTGCAACTAAAGCTAAGATTTTGGTTGTTCAGTTGTTAATTTTTGAAGAGATTAGCTCATGAGTGAAGCACGAGTAGGAGTAGAGTAAAAACTTAAGTAGAAAGAAATCAAGAAAAATATTTGAAAGAAAAGACGGTGAGATGTGAAGTAGACTAAAATAGACAGCAAGAAAAAAAAGGAAAAAAATTGCTTAGGTTTGGGTTTAGTTGTTAGTGTTTTTAAAAGATTAGGTCATGGGTCAAGCACAATCGGCACAAGAATAAAAAATTAAGTAGAAAGATATCAAGAAAAGTATTCAAATGAAAAGATGGTGAGATGAGACATAGACTAAATAGATTACAATATATATAAGGGAAATTAACGTAATAGACTTATAGTTTATAATTAATAACGAGTTAAACCTTGAAGAAATTATATTAATAACTAAAATTTTGAACTATGGGAAATTCTCGCTGATGACCTCGCAGTCACGTTTCCCATCCAAATCCATCGACGTTAACGCCTCTATTTCGTTGAAGGGAAAGACCGTCAAACGGAGATGAAGGACATCAATTATTGGGGGTGAGGGACGTCCCTCCTGCCCATCGGAAGACGGACGGGCGTCAGGAACGATTATCAGGCAATGGAGGACGATTATCAATAGCGAGGATTGAATTTGTTAATTTCCAAAGGTGATGGTGGACGACAATCCATGGCCATTGGATCGAGCGAGAGACGTTTCTTATTGAGATTGACAGCCAGAATTGAATCTGTCAATTTCCAAAGGCGATGGAGAACGACAATCAATGGCCATTGGATCGAGCGAGGGACATCCCTTATCGAGATTGACGGCCAGGATTGAATCTGCCATTTTCCAAAGGTGATGGCGGACTACATTCCATGGTCGTTGGATCGAGCGAGGGACATCCCTTATCGAGATTGACAGCCATGATTGAATCTGCCATTTTCCAAAGGCGGTGGCGGACGACATTCCATGGCCGTTGGATCGAGCGAGGGATGTCCCTCATAGAGATTGACGGTCATGATTGAATCTGCTAGGAGTAATATGCCCAACTAGCAAATGTAATAGAACCATTTTATAATATATGAATAAAATTATATTAATTGATATTATGTTAACATTTTATATTATGTTTTATAAAATTCATAGAAAATTACATGGTTATTTATGCTAACTTTATATTAACATATATATTGTATATATGTGGGATAAAATATAAAGAGTAATAACCAGAATATGTTCATGACTTATATTTGAAGTATGAAATCTTCAAATAGTTCATAGTCATAAACATAGTTTATCTCATTAAGAATGTATAATCATATTCCGACTAAATATGTAGTGACATAAGATAAATATGTTTTATATAATATGATTATATAAGACTGGACCAGATAAAATTATATTGTTCTGATAATTTCGTTAAATATAGAACAATTAATTTTATCATAATGATAGTCATATATGCATGATCTTAATTCATTATATTTAACAAACTCCTATTTTATTGTAATTTATTCTTTGATTTACTCAGTAAAATTTTGTACAAGTTACGATTTATATATATTGTATATTGGGAGTGAATTAAAATGAATAGCTGAGAATGTTAATATCGATACAATGAAATCCATTTCTATAGATTCCCTTGTTTGTTAGTTCAAAGATCGAATAATTAGCGAGCAATTCATAATCATTATGAATTAATTATTCAATCAAGAACTAATGGTAGTCAAGGATAAAGATGTAATATGAAAGGTTAATGGATTATAAACTTAGCTCTATAGCAAATCTAAATGGAGGGTTAATACATATGTAATGACTATATCAATAGACATTAATTAGAGTAAATATATTATATAGTTTTTTAGAGTGTAACTCTAAGTATTTAGTGGAATTACTTTAGAGTTAATAATTATATTAATTAATATAAAAAGTTTATATTAATTAACGAAATATTATTGGAGCTTAAAACTATAGGTCCATCGGTCCTTTCGTCACCTTCTATCATTATTCGAATAATAGAAAAATGAACAAAAAAGATTAAATAATTAATTATGAATTTATTATTTAATACACTCAATAATAAGTTTATTATTTTTCATTAGATGAAATAATTGAATTATTGATTATTCAATTAATTAAGACAAAATGACAAAAGTTGTCGTAGTTAAACTATTTGTTATATTTCATTAAATGAAATAATTAAATTATTGATTATTCAATTAATTAACAAATATAAAGTAACTTTTGAAAATAGTTTGTAAAATGGATTTTGTCAAATTTGAGTTAACGTCATAGTGCCAAGTGTTGAGCTATGGTGACAAGACCTTTTGTTTGCCATAACATTTTTGTTATAAATGTATTATAACTTAAATGAGAGATTAATAACTTAATGTCATAGTGCGCTATGGTGACAAGACTTTTTGATTTCCATAACATTTTTATAAATGTATGAAATCAATTGTAACTTCAATAAAAAATTTGTAGTATTTTTCTCTAAATGTCATAATAGCCATTATGGAGCAATACCACTGTAAATAGAGGTCTAACCTTATTAGGTTATGAGGTTGAAGTCTTTGAAATTAAGGAATCCATTTTTAGAGCAAAATTTATGTCTTCCGTGTTGACTTTTGTAACATCCCAAATTTTATTTTCCCCAAATTGTAAACCCTAAATTTTTTCCTAAATTGATTTACAAAATTAGGTTTAATATGGTCGTTATAAACCCTAATTTACAAAATTTAATCAATCTTTGGAAATAGTAAAAACAATATTTAAGGCGGAAGCATTTAAGAAATACAGTCATATTTATAAGTACAATAGTTTAAGTCTATTTATTAGGATTTGTCATAATCAATTCTATCTCATGAAATAAAACCGTAATGAATACGAAACATTTATTTGAAACCTAATTAAAACAGAGTTTATTTAATATCCAAATACAACGAAATTTATTCAAATAACTTTAGAAATTTAAATACTAAGTAGAGTTTGTTGTAACCTGGTAAAACAGCAATATGAATAAAATTTATTCTTCTGACCCATCAGTGAAATTCTCAATATCTCCCTTTGTATGCTCTTCTACCTTGGAAAAATCTTCGATCAGCCCAAAATCATTTTCTGTTAAAAATTTATCTACATCACAAAACTAAATAGTGAGATAAGCTCAGTAAGTAAAAACATGTGCTTCTATGTGTTAATCTCATGCATTACCAAGTTTTCATGCTTAGAGTTACATACTGGTTGGAATTTATTTTCCAGCCCTACCAACTTTCAAGCTTTCATTAGCTATCATAAGGTTTCATGCGTTCAGGCTTTCATTAGCCATCTCAAGATTTTCTACCAAGCTTTAGGCTCTCATTAGTCATCGCAAGGTTTCATGCGTTCAGGCTTTCATTAACCATCTCAGAGTATTTTCGTCAATTTTATCAGCTTCACACACATACAAGATGACCTATAAATTTTATCTTTATTTATATCGTGTAGCAATGTCTAACCATGCGTGTCCAAATGAAACGTACAAATTTAATAATAAAATAAGTATAAGGAAAATAATATATGTCTTGTGATGTAGGGCATACGGCAAAAACATTGTAAAACTTGTGTTTTACTTACCTGGATTCCGAGAGAGTAAATGATTTGGTGATTTCCGAGTCTTCAAATAATCTAGTCTATTGAAAGAATTTACTGATTAATTTCTTTATAAAATAATAATAATATTTGAAAAGAATTTAGGTATGATTTCGTTACCGATAAAGATCATAGATGAATCGGAGTTGAATCAGAGTTGGGTTGGTTTGATTAGCTGGACCGATTGGTTTGGGTCGGTTGAGTTGGACCGATTTTGGGTTAGTTGACTGGGGCTTTGTTCACTTGGCTGCCTGATTCGTTTGGTTTAAGTTGTACTGGATTGATCAGCTTCTTCTCTAAAACTCGGTTCTGCTTCTTTCTCATTCGTTCTTCTTCATTGCAGCAAGGAGAGAACCTTCTCTCGGCTTCATCATGGATAGAGGAGGAGATTCGTCGTCAAGTGAATGCTCGTCTGAATGGAGGGTTCGTCACGGACAAAGGCAGAGGTTCGTCGCGATGGAATAGCTTGGCTAGAGGAACGTTTCACACGGGAAGAGAGAGTTTGGTTAGAGAGGGATTTTGTGGTCGACAGAGGCAGAGATTTGTCGGAGGTTGATGATTTCGCCCAATTTTTGGATGATGCACGGTGGTCGGAGTTTGATTGCGGTAACTCCGACGACTAAGGTATGTTTGTAGAGCTCCGATAGGTGTTTTGGTGTGGATTTCTTCACCGCTGAGACCCTCAATTTATAGGAGAGGTGTCACCATTCTTTCCTTAGAAAGAATGTCACGATCCTGACCTTTCCTGCAGCCAGATTCATCAACGAAGGAGTGAGGTGATTTCCGAATAACCTTTATCCCACATAGAATTTCTGGAAAACAAATAAATTTTGGGTTATGATTGAGCTTGAATTGAGGAAGAGTTATGATAATGGATTCTGTTTTTGGGAAATTTATTGATTGTGGGTGATTGTTTTAGAAATGGGAAGAAGAGGTCTCCCGATTTGGGTTGATTTTTTTAAATTGAAGAAATTGATTATGATTTACTCTATTTATGGTTTAATGATATTTAATGTAGAAAGATTTTATTGTGAAATTTGGGAATTTTGAATTTGAGATGTTACAGCTTTAGAGAAGTGTTTTCTAAATCCAAAATAGATCGTCTCATGTGTTGAGAATACAATCTATCATAAATTGAGTGTGACCTTGTTTCGTTCATCATGCCTACAAGTACTTATTCGAGGTGAGGAAGATTGGCGAAGAAGATCGAAGGTTGATTTTGTACCCGTGTGAAGTAAGCTACAAAGGTAATATTCTTCATCTTTTAGATTAGATCTAAATAAAGATTTTTGAATACATATCATTATTAATATGTTATAACAACGATCTGTTTTATGTTCATGTTAAAATTGTTTTTCATGATACATAGGTTACGCACGTTACCGTTGTTATGAACCTCGGTAATTCTGCTGGGCGAGGGAATCTACAAACCAACAGAATCTTCCATTTTCCCAAGGAGATGGCGAACGAAAATTCATGGTCGTTGGATCGAGCGAGGGACGTCCCTAGATCGAAATTGACGCTCAAGATGGACTCTAAATTCTTTTCAGTTGAAGGATCATGTGCAAGGCACACGCATTTTTAAAATGCGCGAATTCCCTCAATTAAGACGGACGTCCCTCTTCCATAGCGGACGTCCCTCGCCCCAAGACTACGTCATTCTGCCAATTACAAATGTCTCTCGTCTTAAGACGTCGTCGTTCAGGCCATAACGGACGTCTGCCTTGAGTGTTGCTTGTTGCGTCGTCCCTGCCAGCGCAAGCAACCCTAACTCCCTGAACACAAGCGAACAACGAAGTTATTGAGTGTTGCACATCACGTGGCGTCGAGAAGTGTTGCACCATCCATTGTTGAAGAATCCATTAATTGCAAAAGGGAGGTGGATCCTATTTCGGTAGTCGAGGCCGATGAGCAACGTTAGTTCTATCACAAACCTGGTATAAAGGTGCATTCAATATTGACATCTCTAGACTCGAAACTGCATTCAATACGAGACTCAGATGATGATGATTGGGCAAAGAGTATGTATCATCAACTAGAATGTTCGTCCTCGGAGCTCTGTTTGGGGAAGAAGTATAGTTCCGTGAAGAAAATTAGAGAACAAGTGGTTGATTATGCTTTGAAGAATGGGCACGGGATCAAGTTCCTCAAAAGCAAACGTCATCAGTTGGCTGCTATGTGCAAGGATGGGTGCAGTTGGCGGCTTCACGCTTAAAAAATGAAAGGTAAACTTACCTTTCAAATTAAGAGCTATAATGAAACGCACACATGTGCATGACATATGGAAAGCCGACACACGTCTTACAAATGAATGGTAAACCAATATTTGGATAGATTCAAAAGTCAGTCCACGTGGGACCTTCCTTCCATTATTGAGACTGTCAGAAAGGACTTTAATATCAACATTACCCCGAGTCTCACTGTACTCAAACCGATTACATCTTGCAGGCATAGGACACCAATTCCAAGTCGCATGTTGTAGATTGGCAAACTTCTTTTTGGTCTTAGGACACAACAGGTCCGTCGACTCAGCCATCTCGTCATGTTTTTTAACAATCCTACACATGATGCCCATTCTAATCATCTCGAACATGGTGAGGATCAGTTTGTCTCGGGTAGTGGCGGAGTGCCGATCGACTTTGTGTAGTTGGATGAATGCGAAATCGCAATTGAAGGTTCGGCAAACACTAGAGGCAAATGCGGACGGCGGCTGGCAGGGAGAGTGGTTCTCCTTCTTTCTGTTGAAGGAGGTAGCGGCATGGGCAAAGATGAACTTTGTCTTCTTCCTCTGTTGAAGAAGGCAGAGACGACGCGGGGAAAAAGGAAAGCTTTTTCTCAAAATTTTTTTTCTTTTACACAAATTGCAATTTTCACAAAAATTGCAAATCCAAAAAAATTGTTCGATCCGAATACTAAAACTTTTAACTTTGCTTTGATAGCAATTGTTGAGAATTGAATGTGAAAGTGAAAAAGAAACACTGCAGAAACAAAGACACCAAGATTTACATGGAAAACCTTTTCGGGAAAAAATAACGGATAGATGAAAAATTTATTATTTAGGAAATCAAGGTACAATGAGTTTTGCTATTCAAATATCAATATATAGAGAAAATAGAAAACTCTAATATTAGATACAGGTCTGATCCGACTCAATTAGAATTTGGGTCCTACCAAACTCTAATATTAAGAAATTTTATGTATTTTCTTGGAGTAATGTTTAGTTGTTATTCTATTATCATTAGTTGTTATTCTATTATCATTGAAATTATTTTTATGTGATTTGTTGGTTGATGGAAATGATCCTTGTTTTAATTTCAATTTTTTATAATATTTAAATAAATTTTAAACAATAAAATTAGAAATTACACAATAAAAATGACTGGAAAACTGAAAAAAATAAATAAATAACACCACAGATCTTATAGTTTGGGATCAACAACATTGCAAACTCTATAGAAAATTTGAGGACAGCTAAAACCTTGAACTAGGGAAAAAGAACGATACCAACCTCGCAGTTACGTTTTCTGTCAAAGCAACAACAACGGACATCCCTCAACTAACAACGGACGTCCCTCCTCCAAATTTGGACGACCCTCATCCAAAACGGATGTCCCTCGTCTCGAAACGGACATCCCTCGATTTGAGACTACGTCGTTCTGCCCATAACGGATGTTCCTAGTCTCATAACGAACGTTCATTGACTTAAGATTACATCGTTCAGGCCGAAACAGACATTCCGTCTTTGGTCGAGGGACGTCAGTATTTGGGGGATGCTTTACATCCATCATTTGGGGATGCCCTAAATCCATCCTCGGCGTCCATTCCGATCGAGGAACGTCTGTCCCTCAATCCAACGGGTAGGACAGATGTCCCTCGCGTGTTGTTGCTGCCTTGGACGTCTCCATTTGACGAAAAATGTGACTGCAAGGTCGGCGTCATTCTTTTTCTATAGTTTAGAGTTTTAGTTGCCTGCAAATTTTTTTCAGAGTTTGACTTGTCGTTGATCACAAACTATAGGGTCTTGTTGTGTTAATTTCCCAAAAAATAAAAGTAAATTAACAAAATAAACCTTATAGTTTTGAATCAATGACTAGTCAAACCTTTAAAAAAATTTCACGAACAACTAAAATCTCACATTATGGGAAGTGAAGAACACAAACCTCGCAGTCACGTTATCAGTCAGAAAACACCGAGGCAAACGCTAGAGTCATGTTTTCATTTAGAAACCAAAGACTTCACTTAGACCTCCAACAAACATCCAAGGATCAACTTTGGACGTCCTTCAATGACGAGGGATGCCCAGGGCTAATCCACAAGGAGACGAACGTCCATGGTGGTCGCTGGATGAATAGACAGACGTCCTGCAAGTGTGATGGATGTCAAGAATTGGAGGAGAGATGATGACAGACGAAGGTTCACAGTCATTGGATGAAGGGACAGACGTCCTTCATGAGGATGGACGCCCAAGATGGAAAAAAGGCGTTGACGGACGTTATGCTGAAAGGAGTCACATACGCTATTTTATATGAGAGCAAAGTCGCAGACAAAGGTTATTGGCAATTAGATAGATGAACGAGTCGGACATTCGTCGCTAGAAATGGACGTTTAGGATGGATTATTAAAAGACGACATCGTCCCTAGCTTAAAATAGACGTTTCTCAGCCAACAACAAACGTCTCTCGCTTAAAACAAATGTCCTTCAGCTTACGAGGGACGTCCTCAGCTTAAAACGGACAACCCTAAGCCCACAACAAATATCCTTTGCTTAAAACGGGCATCTCTCAGCTTATGATGGACGTCCCTAGCGCCTTTAAGGATTCCTTTGGTCTAACTTTGCCGTCTGTTCTCATTGAGGGACGCCATCCCTTCATCCAATGGCCATGAAAGTTTGCCTGCCAACGCCTTTCTCCAATCTTGGGTGTCCATTCTCGTCGCAGAATGTCCATCTCTTCATCTAGCGACCACCATGGATGTTTGTCTCCTTGTGGATCAACCTTGGGCGTCCTTCATCATTGAAGGACGTCCAAGAAGGACGCCCAAGGTTGACTCTTGGACATCCATGTGACATTCTTGGCTGTTTCTAAGTGAAAAACGTGACTTCGACATTTGCCTTGACAGATTTCGACAAAAAACATGACTATGAGGTTTCCGTTCTTTATATCTTACAGTTTAAGTAAATTTTTTTTTAAAATTTGATCTGTGTGTGATTTTAAACTATTGGGTTTGTTTTGGTGATTTTCCTAAAATAAAAAAGGAAAATTAACACCACAAACCCTGTAGTTAGGATCAGCAACACCACAAACTCTATAGTAAATTCGTGGACAACTAAAACCTTGAACTATAAAAAAAGAATGATGCCGACCTTGCAATCACTTTTCTCATCAAGACAGCAACAACAGACGTTTCTCAGCTTACAACGGATGTCCCTCGTCCAAATTCGGATGACCCTCGTCCAAATTCGGATGACCCTCGTCCAAATTCGGATGATCCTCGTCCAAAATGGACGTCCCTCTCCCCAGATTGGATGTCTGTATTTGGGGGATGCCCTAAATCCATCTTTTGGGGAATGCCCTAAATCCATCTTTGATGTTCATTTCGATTGAGAGACTTCCAACAGGCAGGACGGACGTCCCTCACGTGTTGTTGCTGCCTTGGACGTCTTCGTTTAACGAAAAATGTGATTACGTGATCGACAATATTTTTTTCTCATAGTTTAGAGTTTTAATTATCCATAAATTTTTGTTAGAGTTTGACTTCGTGAATCTGAACTATATAATTTGCTTTATTAATTTCCCAATAAAATAAGCCGCGGCCCGAGTAAGGTAAACTAAAACCCTGGTCTTTCTTTGTCGCAAATATGAGAAGTCAGTCGTCAATCTGAGAGGAGAGAAATGTGGTGCGCCTGCAGGTCTGTTCCTCCGGTGGGAACGTTGAAAACTGCCTCCGTTGATCTAATCTCATCTGGAAACAGCTGCTTCAATGCTACCTGCGTACGCTTTCCATACTCAGGTTCTCGCCACAATGCTAATTGGTTGTCACTCTCTCTTAAACCTCCACAGTCTGTTCGTGTTCATGTTTTGACTTCTGTGAAAACAATTGAGTTCAGACCTTCTCGGTTTCACTCTCTCCTTCATGCTCTGCAGGCCTCCGATGGCCGGTGCTGTGCTGGCGGTGGCGACGGCGGTGGAAAATGGAATAATCCATTTCATTTTGATGGTTTCGGGTGGTGGCGTGACGATGGCGGTTCTTCCTTTGGGTCTCAGTGCCTCTTTGTCTGCCTGTTACTTTGCTCGACATTATGTTGCTTCTGGCATTTTCAATTGGCTTCTGCACTGGCTGCGGCGGCTTCTAGTGGTGGCGCTCCAGAATCTCTGTGGGAAGTGAAGGGAGGAAAGTGGATTCAGTACACTATCGATGCTTTGAAAGATGAATTTATTGGTGCATCGTTTCCATCCTCCTCGGTTACATCACAGGGATTTATGGGAAACTTTTGGTTGCACGGTAGAGATATTATCGTGCGGTTGATGCTTCCAGAAGGTTTTCCAGACAGCGTCACCGAAGATTATTTGGATTACTCATTATGGAGAGGAGTCCAAGGCATAGCCAGTCAAATTAATGGTGTTCTCGCAACTCAGGTTGCTATTTAATTTTATCAAGTTAGTCTCTCTCTTTCCAATTATGATACATCTTCTATTTGTATTTATACTATTCATGGTTTGGCGAACTGGTTGTTATTGTTATATATTTAATTTAGACTCTTTTGTTTTTCTCTCACTCCATCAATGATTGTAGGCATTGCTTTATGCTGTCGGATTGGGAAAAGGAGCTATTCCAACGGCAGCTGCTATAAATTGGGTGTTGAAGGATGGTATTGGGTATCTAAGCAAAATTTTATTGTCAAACTTTGGGCGACATTTTGATGTCAACCCAAAGGGGTGGAGGTTATTTGCTGACCTTTTGGAAAATGTTGCATTTGGATTGGAGATGTTAACTCCTGCATTTCCCCATCTTTTTGTCGTAATTGGTGCTGCTGCTGGGGCTGGTCGATCTGCAGCTGCCCTTATTCAGGTAATTCGATGTTAGAATCTCATTTTTGCTTGCTCCAACTTTTGGATTTGAATGTCACACGATTCTCACAGTATCATCTCTATTGATATTGCAAATTATTCGTATTAATGAATATTCTCTGGTATATGTATTTAGAATAAGTTTTTATTTACATATGTTCCAATATGTCCACGTGTTTTTTTTCTTTTTCGCCATTTTGACACTTCTATGTGCTTCTTAGGCAGTAGTAATATGTAATGCCCCGATAAATTTATTTCATATTGACTCTTAGGAAGATGAAAAGCTATTGAATGTTTAAAAATCATTTTGCAGGCTGCTACACGTAGTTGTTTCTATGCTGGTTTTGCTGCTCAAAGAAACTTTGCCGAGGTTTGTTTTTTTCCCATTTTTTCTTTGTTTTATTTTGAAGTTATTAGTACGCAGTAGTAGTTAGTTTTTCCCCTTTTTTTTCTTGCTTTCCTTTTAAGCGTAGCAGGTTGAGGAACCAGAGGGAGATGGAAACTAAACAGTTATTATATGTTTGGCTGTATTCATAATCACACAGTCCTCCATGTTTATGGCCCACTAAGTCTGTCAAATTTATGGATCCTATGACCTTTATGATTTTTTCTTTTACTTTTTGTTCTAGATAATAGTTACCATAGTTCGTCAAATTATGTATTATGCATTCTCATCAAAATTATTCATTAGGTTATTGCCAAGGGAGAAGCTCAAGGAATGGTGAGCAAGTTCATTGGCATAATGCTTGGTATTGCACTGGCCAATTGCATAGGTTCCTCAACATCTTTTGCACTTGCTTCTTTTGGGGTAGTGACCTGGGTCCACATGTTCTGCAATCTGAAATCATATCAATCCATTAAATTGAGGACATTAAACCCTTATCGTGCGAGTAATCTCTCTCTCTCTCTCATTCACTCTTAAATTGTTTAGTTTAAACCCTTTAGTATGAAAGATTTAGTTTGCAGGAATATTCATATATTCAATTGTTTTTTGCTGTATACACAATATCGAGCTTTCTTTCCTAAATGGGTGAGGTAATCATTTTTCCAAAATAATGATTATTTCCTGCTAACTGATTTATAGGAGGAGATTATTTACTTTCTTGTCATATAGAATGGAAGGGGACTAATTCTCGCAAAAAGACAAGAAACCTTAATCACAAATCACCATTTTGTGTATCTGGATCTATCTAACAGTTACGTTAACATTACATTAAGGAGACCTATATTCTTTGGCTTTACGTCCTGAATTGATGACTTTCATTGTGGATGCGTGAAAAGGACTACATAAGGGTTGAAACAGGTGGTGGGCAGTGTGGTTTGTGAATGTATTAAAAATCTCTTATTGTGATTGTAGAATTTACAAAAAACTCTTGGCATCGGGACCAAAACGGGACAAGTGAATACGACTTCTGAAATGTTTGTAGTACTCAGATATTGTCTGCCACAAGTATCCTCTCTATGCTTAAAACAAGAATACTGAAAAATTTTCTTGAAGGCAAGAGACAGTTAATTTCTATTTGCACCATATCTGGGCATAGTCTTGCTTAGACCACTTTTTTAGAACTTGTGCCACTTTGCAATATGAAGTTGCAAAAAGCCTGTGTCCTCTAGCCTTGTATTATTTATGTGATCCAACTCCTAAATCCTATCGTGTAACCCATGCTTTAATTTCATTTCTATTTATTATGTTTTAATTTAGGCTTCTCTATCCTTTAATAACATAGACTTTGGTTCTTGAGTTTCTTAACAGGTCTGGTTTTCAGTGAATATCTTCTAAGTGGCCAAGTACCTACTGTCAAAGACGTTAATGACAGGGAACCAATTTTTCCAGCTGTTCCATTCAGTAACGTCAAATATACACATGGTGTGAGTGATATATCCTCTTGTGCCACTTCATTTTTGTAATATTGAACCATTAACTATGAAACCAAGATACTTACTAGCACGTATTTGTTTATGCTTGCTTTCATTTAACTTACTTTTCTTTTAAGCTACTTTGATGTTTTGCTACCGGTTTTGAATAGACTGAGGAACTTAGGAGCTAATATTTTCTCCTCTAAAACCAAAATTTTATCCTTTTCTTAATGAGAGATAAACTGGACCCCCACTTATACAATGATTCATGGTGACTAATATTGAAGGAAAAATGAGTACTGAAGTGATTATCTAACATGGTGTTGAAATTTTAATAATGTGGTTATAACTTATAGGAAAAAAGGTGTATATAGCTGGTTAAGTAGTTCATAGTAATGACCTTTGGGGATAAAGAAAATTACCTATTGAATGCTTTTTCTTAAATTTATCCACAATAAAGAAAAGGAACCTTGCTTTTATGTTCTAGTAGAGCAGATAGAGTCTGAAATCTTAGCTAATCTTCAATTGCTTGTGATTTTTTGTTTAAGCCCCAATCAAGCTTACTATCTGCTGAAGCCACAGATGCTGCATCTGAAATTGATAACCGCCTACAGCTGGGGTCCAGTCTCAGTGATATAGTCAGCTGCGAGGAGGATGTTATTGCTCTCTTCAATCTGTATAAAAATGAAGGTTACATTCTGGCTGAATGCAAGGGAAGATATTGTGTCAGTATCTAACTTTTTTTTTTATGCTTTTGGGATTGGTAGTTTATTGCTGCTGAGAATCCACTTTGTTTTTGAGTATTCTCTTGCTTGTTCTAGTATGAGACAACCAATCAGTGTAAGAACAAACAAGAGAATAGTCAAAACAATGCGAAGATGAAACCGGAAATGGCATTATAAATTCTTCACTTCAGTTATATGTTTCCATCACTGTAGATTTGCCTGTCAATGTGAGAAATGAATGACAACATATTTTTTGGGTATCAGGTAGTGCTTTACGAATTGTCTTCACTGCAAGACATGCTTAAGTCGGTGTTTCATGTAAATTATCTGCACTGGCTGGAGAGAAATGCAGGAATTAAAGCTACAAGTGTTGCGGATGACTGCAAAACAGGGGGAAGACTTCAAGTATCTCTGGAATACGTGAAAAGGGAATTCGACCATGTAAAGAAGGATGGAGAAATAGAGGGTTGGGCCACAGACAGGCTAATTGCCAGACCTTTACCTATCAGAATCTGTCGGGGAGATGCTGCCACTTTAAAATCTCAATAGTGAGTTCTACCACCTGTCTAGGAAGGTCTCGTGTTGCCGAATTTTCACATTTGGTCATCACCTTTTCCTCTCTGCATTACTTGATACGTGTTGAAAGGGGAAGACCAATGACAGACTCAGGAGCCGATTATCTATCACTAAGCTTGGAGGGGAAAATGATTGATGTCGCATCAATTTTGGCTCGGATTAGAATAATATTAACTTTGTATCTGTACTTTTAGTGCAAGATTTGTCGAAACTTACTCTCCTTTTCACAGTGTTAAGAGACATTACTTTTCGATTATCTATGTAACTACAATCTATGACAATCTCTCTCTTAGTTGATAATTTGAAGTAGAGAAGAGAATAATTACATAATTTCAAATTGATCATTTGTGATTCTTGCATCAACTTTTCAAGTAAATGCCATAATAATTTCAATACTTGAATCAAGCAAGCTATGAGTGAGGGTAGGTGCAGTTGCATAATAAAAAGACCGTGTCCATATGATGTTTTCTGCAACCATCGATTTTTTTGGCAACATATTATGAAATTATTTTAGAAAATGTTTAAATTAATCATTTGATTGGATATATCAAGCCTATATTTTTCACATTATAAGATACTGTAGAATTGGCAATTCTCATGTTTTGTCGATGGGTGTTTGGTCTAGTGGTATGATTCTCGCTTCGGGTGCGAGAGGTCGCGAGTTCGATTCTCGCAACACCCCCTTCATTTTTTGAACTGTAGAAGTTCTTACGTTGTGGCTTCTTCTTCAGGCCAGGGTCCCCCTGAAAGCTTCCTCCTTCAACAATAAAGTGCGCGCGATCTTTCTCACAGTCCCCTTTTGTTCCATCCTTCTTCGTGTGTTTAAGCTCTTTCAATTTCTGACACAAATTTGTTTCGCTCAATCTTTTTAACTTTTCTCTTGATGAAAGGGAGCTTCCTCAATTTTTCTTTTTTCTGATATTGGCTGTTTGATAGCTGGTTAGTTCCAGTTTACCTATTTCTTTTTTTCCACTTTTTTTTTTTAATTCGCTGATGCGTTCTAATGGTTCTTTGTTTCTGTTTTTCCCTTTGGATATGCATGAAAATTGATGATCTGAAGATTCTTTTGTTTGAAAGTTTGGACATATTTGGTCACGCAGGTTTCCAGTACTTTTGTTTATTTGAATTATTGTCTTATTCTTTTCTGGACAGTTCAAAAGAGATTCGCTCGGCTTCTTGCCCACCAACTGTTTGTGAGATGTTCGCAATGAGACAATGCTAATTGTGTTACATGTGCGATTCAGTGACAAATAGGGTTATGTGTGGTGATTCCCGTGAACTTATTCTTAAACTACATGATGATATTGAAATTTATTTGTCAAGTGTGATATCAAGATAGTTAACAATACTAAATCTTGTTATGCCTATGGAATTAATAGTTTTTGTCTTTGATGAATGATATTTTCATAGCTAATCATACTTCTGACTCTAAGAAAATTACTGAAAATTGAAAGAGTTCAAGAGTTATAGTGATTTACTCTGTACAAGAGCTATGCCCACTTTATTTTTGTAGCAATTCACTTCAATTGAAGATAAAAATACAGAAAATTTGGCCTAATCCTATTTTTTTGTCTTTAAAATTTTGATCTGTCTTTTGATAATCGCCCAAATACTCTGCTTTCTTTTATGCAGCAATTTGGAGTGACTTAAACGTAAGAGTAAAAACTACTCCACATATCCATAACTGAAAAATGGTTTGGGTTTTAGAAATCAGACTTTTGAAGTGCAGATCAGGGTGGAATCTCATGTTACAGTAAAGCTTGATGCAAATAGGATGACAAATAAAAACGACGACTGCAGTTTACGGAAGAAGTAAACTGCAATGATTGACATGTTGTTGGGTGACTGCCTATTTCCATTATTCTTTAGTTTCATTTGAATAGTGCTATCTCTAGCTATTTTGGTTAATCTATCTTATTTGTCTCTTGAATGAATTGCTTGTGCAAGTGATTAGAAGAGGCCCTTGAACCTGTTAATAGGACCCAGTAATTGTGGTTTTGTTTTATATTAGACTTATGTCAATGCTTACTGAATTATGTTCTTGGTTTTGTTGGTTTTGTCATATTTGGGCTATTAATATGATCTTAACAGTAATTTGAGAGATTTATCACTATTTAAAAAAATAACATGCACTTGAAGTCCTCTAAAAGATTACATCATAACCAAAGGGGCTAATTGATATTTATTTCTTGCAGGAGGACCATGTCGGCCAACAAGCTCTCATGTTCAATCCGGGAAACAGGTAAAACTAGTGAGGTCTATACTCTTATATTTATCGCGAAGCTTAAATTTTACAAATGAAATCTTTCAAACCCAACTTTTGATATTTATCATGTAAATGCAAATCATATGATGAACTACTGAACTTACAAAACAAGTTGTCTGTTCGTTCAGGAAATGGTGACATCTGCCTCAAGGCATTTACACGATTCAACGGCGAGAATTAAAAGCTTCGGAGTGAGACTCGCCTCTTCTCAAATATTCATCGAGAGTTTAGCTGAATATGCTGTAATTAATGTTTAATGTCCGCACAGGTGTGATATAGAAACGTTGGGGAGCAAACGAAGGGAGCTGGTACGGAACATCACTTCCCTGACAAAGCCGGCCGCAACTACCTGATTCCGGCCTTGTCTTGTCTGCTTTAGAAAAGGACACAATCAATCAATTCTGTTGTGTGAAATCATTAAAAAATCAAATGTATTTATGTTTGAACCTGGTATGGTAGATAGCTTGTAGTTTTATTTGAACAATCAATCATTCAAAATTGTGTGTATTGGGCAGTGGAGACTTGAAAGATCATATGGGCGCGCGCAATGTAGGCCTCATCACAAAAACTACACTTTGGAGAAAGAATGTGGGCTTCAGTAACTGGTCTGATTATGTACCCCCAACTTTGTAGATTAATTTAATAAATAAAGAATTGCAAGAATATTCAAGTGGGTGAAACATTAGTGGGGCCCAGTCTCAGATTCCCAATTGCTCCTGTTGACACGTGGATCAGCAAAGAAACTGAAGCCATGGATGTAGTAGGGAGGAACGTCCTCCAATCAGTTGCAGCAGAAAGAGGTGCGAGGCCAAGCTCTAACCCAGCCGGCAGATAAACTCGAAAACATATCCTACAAGACTCTCCCACAATGATAATTCATGTGCCCCGTCCTTTTCTATCCAATTTCTGTTTCTACGACGCAGTTTTCGGCTGCGGCTCCATGAATGTAAGCGCCAGCGTCAAGCTCTCTGCACCACTGCCAAGAGTCAGCACCAGGGGCAGCATCGCCGCGGCAGCGATTTTCGCTGCGGCTACTGTGATCGCTTCGGCTGCGGCCGTTGCGATTGAGGAACCCTATATGCCTGATTCTCTTTCTAATGTACCCCAGACACTTTCTGGTGAGTGCGCGCTGCCCACGGACTGCAAGAAGGCTAGAATTCAGCGGCCTAAGTCGAGGAAAGCTGAGTCATGTACCATCAAGTGCGTTACCACCTGCATCAGAGGGGGTGAAGGATCCCCTGGTGAAGGCCCTTTAAACATTAGGAGGTACGTTACAGTGTCTGAGTTTCTTAATTGCCATGAGAAGCAATAAATTACCCAATGCTCTTTGTTTGTTATTTTGAGGATTGTTGCTTCGTTTATGTGGGTAAGATTCATGGATTAGTGTCCATAACTCCTATTTCCTCATATGCTAGAAATGACTTACGACAATCACCAACCGATTGGTTATGCCAAGTGTAATGGTTGAATTTAATCCAACAACGCAGAGAACTAATTCAACCAAAATCAGAATAAATTATTCAAATTCTATTCATCAATAAAATACAGAAGAGTGTCTAAGAAAGAGAGAAGAAGAGAAGAGAGAAAGAGACAAGGAGAGACAGCGAAGAGTTACAGAAGCAATAGAGAGCAGTGGAGAAAAAAGGGAAAAGAAGACATGGAAGGGGAGAGGAGATAGGAGAGAAAGGGGAGGGAAATTTTCAACAATATCTGCTTCTTAAAAAATTTCCTTCATCTCTCTCGCCCTTCCCACCTAAATAGTCATCCTCTGCTTTGTCTGACAAATGCCCCACGTAGCCATTTACACACACATAAACACGATGACAAAGCTATTTGCAGGCGCCCAATCATGACTCTGCAAATCGGCCATTTGTCGGAAATGACATGAATAACTTGCACTCCATTTTGTCGTTTATGTTTTCCCAACGAAGCATTCTAAATATTCTACCATATCAGATGAAATTGTCCTCGCGTCATTGCTTGTATAAGAATCTGCATTTTTTCATGAGCAAAATTTGGACTTTCAATGCTGAATGTATGTTGTTCTTTCAAACAAATTCATGGCATAATGTAGTTCTTATTTTTCGTTGCAGACCTATAATCGTTTTTAAGCAAGGATTCAGAAGCCGTCAGTATTGGTAACTTACCTCTCTACTTTCTCAATCTACCATTACAAAAGAAAAAAATTAGTCGAGGATTTGATGATCAATTAACTCTAATTTGCCTAACTGTTGCTAATTAGTGGCTTTGTTACACTGCCATCAACAATCATCATTGTTTGGCACTCTTTACCATGGTTTTACTTATCCACATCATGCACCCTGCCTTGCTTTATTCCCGCTTATGTCCTCGATGATCTGTTAAACCGTAATGAGCTGAATAACGGCAAAATAGTGTCTGGGAGGTGGGAAACTTGGGAAGTGCTTTCTTGTTTTGAGTCATCATTCCTTAGGTGCATATATTGGTGCTTCTTAACTTACCAAGACATGAAAAGCCAAACTAAGGCGCTGAGTTTTGGCAGTTGGGTTCCAATTTGGCATGGTTTCAGTCTGTCTCAGGTGGTTCACTAACAAAAGTGCTGAGAGATTGGATTTGTTCTGTTTGGTTCTTCTTCATACCACTACACTCATTTGGCGTTACGTCCTTTATTTTGCCACCCTTGTGATTTGATTGTGATCATTCAATCTTGTCAATCTTCATTATTAATCATAACTTCATACGAGCCAAGTAGGTCCCAAAACATATTTTCTACTCTTGCAAACTATGTTCGTGTTTGAACTACTCTAATGTTGTTCGATCATGGCAGTTTGGTTGAGTGTTCGGATATATGCAATTTGATAGGCGATGGTGATGACGGACAATGAGTCAAGGATATCCCGTGCTGATCGAGGTCTGCTATTTGTTTTGGTTTTTTTTTTCTCTCTTTACCACCCGGCATGCATGATTCCATCAAAGTCCCCCTTGTTTTTTCCATGCTTAAGTTCTAGTGTATATTTAGTTTCATAATACTTGTTAATTGGTGATACAATGTAATCCAAAAGTTGTGTTGCGCTTGAATGTTTTCAACCATTGAGAGAAGATTGCATTATAACTATGAACAACACGTCTGACTATGTAATTACATTCTACATCTAATACATCTCTCAACTTGTTTCGGTTTAAAAGATTACTAAATAACGACAATCAATTGATTGACCAATCGTCATCACATTTGATATTTGTTCTTAGATTTATACACCAAAATTGTGATAGGTCGATAAATTTGTGGTCATGCTAATCCCAAAAAAACAATGATAACATAAATTAAAAATAATTTAATAAAATATTAGAAAATTTTAAATATAAAGTAAGACTAGTTTACATGAAAGTCTTAATGTGGCATTTTCGTAATACTTAGTTTTATTCTTAATTTAATCTGCACGTGATAATCATGTGATGGTTCCTCCATAAACTCCAGCAAAATCCAGCCAAGATGCAACCGAAAACTCTCGTTATATTATTATATGACTGTTCATCGTCGTTGAAGACTCGCTCGCTACCTTGAAGGAAGTGCTTAATTTTTTTTTTTTTTTCCCAGGAAATCGATCTAAAATTCGTTGTGAGTCTTGCCCCAATCGTCTTCCCCTCGGCCGACGAGGTGCCGTTATCTTTTCGTACTTTAGCTCTTTCCTATGTCCCTCGGTTTTGATTACTACTGCTATGCTATGCTCTTGCGCGGTCAACTCAGTCCTTCCAGCTGTATAGAAAAATAATCATCGATTCCATTTTTTGCTTAATTCGTTTTGAATTTTTGTTATTTTGGATGCTAATGTTCTGGCACCTAAATTTTGTTTTGGTTTGAATTGGCTTCTGATTCGCGTGACTTTGGTTTGTGAAATCCATTGACCATGCTTTTTGACAATTTCCGGGAACACGACAGTTTTCTTGTAAAAGCATTATACGTTGGAATTCTGAAATCTCGTGCTTTGTCGCCACTCGTTGGATAATTGTTTTCTGATGCCTGATATCGTTCTTGGTGAATTTTTTGGCTCATGCCGACAGTACTTCTAGTTTTTTATGTTTTTCTTTTTGATAAACTGACTGCTAGATTAATCACGGAACTTTTACACTATCTGGTTTAAAATTTTATATCCTTACTGTGTCTGGTGTGTTTTAGTGTAATCTCTATTTATTTATGTTACATTTTGATAACAGTTTACGAATTTATTTTCTCTACTTCATTTTTTGACTGTTGCTAGATGAGAGATGCAGATGGAGAGGGAAATGGAAGCCCAAGATACACAGTGGATGAAGCTCTCATTGCCATGGGATTTGGAAAGTTC
The DNA here is from genome assembly GCA_022433065.1 of Begonia loranthoides. Classification (NCBI taxonomy): domain Eukaryota; kingdom Viridiplantae; phylum Streptophyta; class Magnoliopsida; order Cucurbitales; family Begoniaceae; genus Begonia; species Begonia loranthoides. The sequence goes on along the minus strand of CM039474.1, from coordinate 26,336,491 downwards.
CAAATTTTCGTGCTCGCATATGCCGGCTTGGCCTGGGTTTCAGAAGCCATGGAAATGATGATACTTTCGTTTATAGGGCCTGCAGTTCAGTCATTGTGGGATCTTTCTTCTCACGAAGAGTCTCTAATTACAAGCGCGGTTTTTTTTGGAATGCTAATCGGAGCATATTCATGGGGCTTAGTCTCTGATAAGCATGGGCGGAGGTTGGATTTCTGTTCAGTAGTTAGAGCATTCCTACTCCTTGTTTGTCCTTATGAATACATCTTATCCTGCTACTCATTATTTCTGTTTCTTGGTTTCCTAAGATCATGTCCTTTTTCCCTAAGTGTCATGTCATTCCATAGAGTACTCGTGGTAATTTTATTTTTTCAGTTTTAATGATTCAAATTATCATCTCTTTCTTTGTTTAATGATATTGCTTCAGGAAAGGCTTTTTCATTACCGCAATAATTACTTCTGCAGCTGGATTTCTGAGTGCTTTTGCCCCTAATTATGTGTCACTGATCATTCTTCGTTGTTTGGTTGGCATTGGTGTGGGAGGAGGCCCAGTTCTGTCATCCTGGTTTTTAGAATTCATTCCTGCTCCTGAAAGAGGCACTTGGATGGTTGTTTTTTCAGCGTTCTGGACTCTTGGAACTATTTTTGAGGCATCCCTTGCTTGGGTATGAGTGTTTTATCTCTGGTTCTTCGACATAATACTTTCCTATCGAACTTAATTAGTCAATAGCATAATATTGGAGATCATAAGACAATAGCCTTGTCATTGTTTATGGCTTTGACAGAGAGATTTTGGACAAATTTGTTGTCCTCATATCTTATTCCCTTATTCTTAACAGATGATCATGCCAACCTTGGGTTGGAGGTGGTTACTTGCACTCTCAGCTATCCCTTCATCTCTTCTCCTTGTATTCTACAAATTCACACCAGAGTCACCTAGGTATTTGTGTTTGAATAATAGAACCACTGATGCAGTTAATATTTTGGAGAAAATAGCAAAAACTAATGGAGCAAAACTCCCTCCTGGGATTCTTGTTTCTGGTCCCACAATTGAGCAAGCAGACAAGAATTTTCCTGCAGAAGATACACAGTTCCTTTCGCCAAGACAAACAAAAGATTCAGCTCATCAGGGAACGACTTTAAATGTGATCTCATCTCTATCAATGCTTCTTTCTCCAAAATTACTTAGGTCTACCTTGCTTTTATGGGCAGTTTTCTTTGGGAATGCTTTTTCATATTATGGTCTCGTGTTACTGACCTCGGCGTTGAGCAATGGACGTGGTAAATGTGAACATGGTGAAGGGCTGTCAAAAGATTCCCAAGGTGTCAACTATGGAAATGTTTTCATCGCTAGTTTTGCAGGTAACTTGAAATCAACAAAATTAAGGATAGAATGCTTACTCGCTCAAAGGTAGAGGAAGATGGCTGAATGGCATTAACTTGTTTTTTTTTTTTTTGTTTTTGCATGAAGAGTTTCCTGGTCTTCTCTTATCAGCTGCCATGGTTGATAAACTGGGTCGGAAGTTCTCAATGTCATCCATGTTCTTTGCCTGTTCCATTTTTCTACTCCCACTGATCTTCCATCAGCCTCAAGGATTGACCACAACCCTATTATTTGGAGCTCGAATATGTATCACATCAACATTTACAGTCGTGTATATATATGCCCCAGAGGTAAATCACTCAACTAAAGTAATCAGGTTTGTTTTTACTTACATATAATACTATCAAAAAGCATCAGGCTTTTTGCACATAGTACTGTTTCTTAATACCAAGTAATCTGATGTGTTTTGTCTGCAAATAATCCACTGAACTTTCTGTTTAAAGTTTCTCTCTCCATTCAACTGCTTCCTGCTACGCTTTTCAACCTTAGAAGTCATATACATTGGATTTCAAAGTTGTTATATTCCCTTGGTTTTAGTGATGGTAAGAGGTCCAGCATCCTTCAATTTACAACTGTGGTACATCAACTTTTTTAATAAGCAGCATTTTTTTGTGGGATTAAGTGATTAACTTTGTACAATGCTGATGAAAACCAACATGAGGCATTAGAAAGATATGTCAAAATGATTGAATATATCAGTATGGTTTCGTTTTAGAATTGAGAATGAGCATGATTTGTTCCTAGTGTAATTTAGTATTAGCATGCTGTTGTCTTCTTACTCATATTTAAGTGGAGAAGTTGCTGCAGATATATCCAACATCCGTGAGAACAACCGGAGTTGGAATTGCTAGCTCGATGGGGAGAATCGGAGGAATGATGTGTCCTCTCGTAGCCGTAGGTCTTGTAAATGGATGCCATCAAACAGCAGCCATTCTTCTGTTTGAAATTGTGGTTTTGATTTCCGGGGTATGTGTCCTGTTTTTCCCTCTCGAGACGAATAACCAGGAGCTGAGTGATGATATATCATTACCAAGTCAGAAACAGAGTGACCAAGTGTTGTGAAGGCCGATCATAGCTGCATCATCCTCTCTGAATTTTTAGTGCAAAGTCTCTGGAAAGTACGTTACAGTTCAACAGTTGCCATGTTAAACCAACCAAGTGATATTTAGGCATCATCCTGCGTAGAACGAGGTAATTGCCAGATTGGTTTTTCATTATTCCATACATAGATCATTATTTTTGGTATGGAACATATTTCTGTAATTGTAGTTTTAATTTTTCAAATTTTTAAAAAGGAGACATATATGATGATATGACATGTAATTTGAATATTTTTGTTAGTAGCCACGTGTATTACCTCATACAGCAGATGTTACATGGTGTTCCACGTCAATATGGACCATCAAATTGAAATTGCAAGAACGAAACTCGAACTAGACCGGACTCGTGGGAAATAAAAGAACTTCATCACCATCGTATCGGGGTCATCAACATTCAATGGGCCAAGCCGAGCCTGACTAAGTCTCGACCCCCACCCCTCTTAAAAGAGCGGTCCATAGTTGGACTTGCTGTTCAAGGCTTGTCAAAAATGGACTAAGTTTCTCAAAAGTCTATCGGAGTCTCGTCGAACGAAGTCATCGGGCCAGCCCGCTTTCATAAAATTAAGGCCAGGTCTAGTTCACTCCGACTGAGCTTGGTGAAAAAACAAAGTGGGTTGTAGGCTTCTCGCCCGCCCAAGTTGACCCTCGTAATCGTATGAGCCTAATATTTTAATTGAAATTTTTGAATTTTGATTCCAATCGCGGTAGTAACTTTTTAGGTTGGTGGTTTTCAGAGGCACGAAGGAAATAACATGTTTTAAATTTTTGCATTTGTCTGGATCTTGTTGCTAAAATATAATATATGATCATCTATCTGTGTCTTAAATTATTAAGCTTGCTTTCATGGAAAATGAGTGTACTGGAGACTTTCAGGAAGATTCTCGTCGTCGTCGCCCACAGGCACATGTTTGTAATTGTTGTTGAGCTGATAGGGTTGGATACTTGGATTAGAGACTTGAGTCTTCGTCACTGATCAAGACGAAAAACGAGTGGACAACCCCAAACCAACATATATTTCTTTGATTTTTAGGGGCGAAAGAGATTGTAATTGACGATGAAACGGAGATTTTCCAACCCCATGATCTGGTTAAAGTGATTGGTGAAGGTAGCTTTCCCTTTCGGTTCGTATTTTAGCTGATATTCGAAGATTGGTATCTATGTTGTCCATCCTGATTGGTAAGTTTTTATCCGTTGAATTTGACGGATTGGTGTGTGATTGAGCAGCGAACACGGCATCTGGGAGGCGGGCGATGATGCAATTATGCTTGCGAAACCCTGACGTTGACGATCGATTCTGTTTTGTGTGAAAGATGGCTAGTTTATTTCTGGATTTAGGAAAGGGGTTTTTGTTTGAGAACATTCATGGCTCCTGGGCAACTGTTTTGTCTCTCTGTTTAATTATTGTTTTTCATTGTTTTTTTACCAAGAAGAACTTCTTCTCACTCTCTCGGTTTCAGACCTCTGTCGTCGAATCTAAATCCTTTGATCTCGCTGCTTCTCCTCCTCGGAATCCACTCTTCAGGTAGTTTTCTTAATATTTTCGAGGTTATGACGAGTAGATAATAGTATTTTTGAGATAGCGACGGGCTATCAAAATCGTCACTTCATCGTTCGTGGGTGATTTATTTTCCGGCTCTCTGGCCTGTAGTTTTCTTCCATACTTGTTTCCCTCCGAGAATAAAACTATGAGAAGCTCTCCTTGGGATAGTTCAGCAATGGGAAAAAGTGAAAGATCAAACCAATTTACATTCACAGATAATGAGCCTAATCTTTATTGATAAACATATTATATGTCATTTGAAGCTTCAAACTTGATCTATATCCAGTCTATTAGTTTAACTGAATTTAACTGCTGAAACTCCAAATTTTCTTTGAACATTTTTCAGAAAAGGAAATGACCCTTCATAGTCTAATGGCCAATTTGCAACTATTGATAAAATGATCTCGGTTTTCTTTACTCCATGCTTAACTTTTATTTTTACGTTGTATTTTCTAAAAGATTTGAGAGAAAAAAAAATGTATTACTGTAATTTTCAAGTGCATTTGCATCAGACAACATACTTTCCACCATTATCTTCTTCATAGATATTAACATTTGCTATAATTATTTGTTATCCTTATTTATCTGGGAATCTTTGCATTTGTGCAGAATACCAGGGGTAGTAACAAATGATGATTTGAAGTTTTTGATTGAAAACCTCGACGGGAATACCGATGACAATGAGAGATGGGAAAATGTCATTGATAAGAAAAATAATTTGGTTCACTACAATGCTAAATGTTGCAAGCCCAAGGTTTGTTTTCGTATGCTTACTTTATGTGATGAAATTTAGACACATAACTCACTGAAAAAGCACTCGTTTCTCCTTTCAAGGCCCGTTATTTTTGTTTATTTATACAACAGTAACATGTTCTGGAATTCAGAATGGTCCACTGAAATACTTAAGCGTGACGGTATTTGAAGATTGCCTTCCTGAAATGGTGAAAGACTTCTATATGGACATCGATTATAGAAAGAGTTGGGACAAGACCTTGGTTTTGCATGAGCAGCTGCAGGTGGATGAGACGTGTCGAGTTGAAGTTGGTCGCACCGTAAAAAAGTTCCCATTATTGACGCCTAGAGAATATGTACTATCTTGGAGATTGTGGGAGGGAAGAGATAGAACATTTTACTGTTTTATAAAGGTAGCTATTATCCATGCTTTAACCTCCATCAGTTAATAATTACCTTTTGAAATATAAGGCCTTACACTTTTTGCTTTAAAGTACTGAAACCTCCTTTCTGTGTTCGTGTTATTCTGATTCTATGTTTATAGTTGAATCCTTTGTTTTGGATTGTTTGACTGGACCATTGGCTTCTAGAGCACGGCGGCAGTGAAAATTATGTATGCTAGAAAATGTGAAGTAGAAAGAGAATCAGAAAAATATCATTTGTCATCTTTAACATTTTTTGCTATGATTAGGGATTCCACTTGATGATGGTCAGAGACATCACTATTTTTTACAAATATTTTGGATGGACAATGGACATTGTTCTGGAAAATAGAATAAGTTATTAGGGAAGGTATGATGTCTTTGGAAGTTAAAGAGCCTGTTGACTTTTGAAAACCATCTGACTGTGCCTGTGCTCTTTTGCCCTTAATCACCTTTAGCTTTCTGCAATTTTTCTTTCCATGTTGATAGAATGTATTTTTGTTCAATGATCTAATCAGGAATGTGAACATCCTCTAGCTCCATTGCAGAAAAAGTATGTTCGTGTTAAATTATTCAGATCTGGTTGGCAAATCAGGAAAGGTAAGTTTCCCTTGGTTGTGACACGTGTTTGGCTCTTCTAAAATTGATGTAATATTTGTTAAACAACTCCGACCCAGTAAATTTATTTTTCGACAGTAAACTTTTGCCCAACAAAATTGATGTAATCTCATTATGCTTTATTATTTCATTTCAGTATCTGGTAGAAATGCCTGTGAAATAAAAATGGTTCACCAAGAAGATGCTGGATTGAACGTGGAAATGGCAAAACTTGCTTTTGCAAAAGGCATATGGAGTTATATATGTAAGATGGATACGGCATTACGCATATACCATCCAATCACCCATCCACAGCCAATTTCAGCTGTTACTGCAGTCACTCTAATTAGTAAGGTGGGTATTTTGAACTGTCTTATTTCAGTAGCCTATACTGCTAATTTGTACATAGAATTTAAGATTATTTAAATACCTTTATTCCTCTTCATGGGAGATTCTCAATCTTTAACAACCTTTTACAGGATGTATTTTTTTATTAGACTAAGCGTGCTCACATTAACACAAAAGACCATTCGAAGTCTACTTAAAAAATGTACCTTTCCGTCAGGCATTCGGAGAGGAGATATTCATTAGATTCCTCAATTCATTTATATATTTGTTTATTTATTATTTCCTCTAGTTTTTTAAATTGTGCATTTCAAGTTATAGTTCACTAATTCAGGCAATTTGAAGCATTTTGATAGAATAGCCTTTCCTTGTGAAACTCATTTCCTCCTCCGTCTATTGCTTAGGGGAGAGACAGGGTTGATTTTTCTAAACTTTAAGGTCTCACATTTTTTCTTCAGCGACTGTTCACAAACACTCTTTCCTGCTGTTGACTAAGATAATTAAACTGGGCTTTTTCACTTTTCGTAGATTTTTTCTTACTAACTTAAGTATTCCTTTGATATTTCAGACTAATTCTTTCTGTTTGGCTCATTTTACAACTAAAGAAAAGCCCTTGCAGCTGTATTATAAACTGATGATGTCAAGTTTTTGTGGATGTGGAAAACTAAGCGAAAAGTGTTTAGTGAAGTAAGATTTCCTTCAGACCTTTTGAGAACATGCAGTAAGAATTTCAATCGGGTTTCAATTGAAACTGATGGCCTATTTTAGATATCCCACCATGATTTTGTTCAAAAAATTATCTTTCCTCACTCGTATTTGATGAGGAATGCAGTTCAAATTATAATATTGGTGTTAGGTCACGGCATAGGCCTGCTAAGGAGTCGTTTAGTACAAGATTGTGGTTGCTGCTCAACAATATATTTATCTTTTGTCAAGCTAATTTGTAATCTTTTTACAGATAGTGCTATGCATTCAGCACTTTTAATGATTCACTTCTACTGGGTATTTTTAATCAATGTTATTTTTCTGAATTTAGGTTCCACCTGAGATCGATGGCAACAAAATCAGTGAGCCAATCACAGTGGAAAGTGAGACTCAAAGTCAAATTACTGACGAAGGTAGAAAGTTTAATAAAAGGTCGTCAAGAAAATTGGTGGCTAATGGTTTGCTTTTAGTCGGGGGCTTGATCTGCCTCTCCCATGGTGGCACTAGTCTCGGTGCCAAAGTCGGCCTGGTTTTTATTCTAACGAAGCTGAGAAAGCGCAATGCTTCATCCACCTAAAAACAGGTAATAAATCTTTGTTTCTTTCACCGTGTATATAATGTGATGTCGTTGGTATATTCACACATGATGAGCACGCTCGATTAAAATGATTGTTTCAGATCGCAAGTTCTAGCTTCAATCTCAGAAATGTTAAATAAACTCATTGTCAGTGGAGGTTGAAGGTAATCCAAGGAGGCAGGGGGTTGTGAAGCGAAACTATCTGGTCTTGGAGTTGGTTTTGACCTATCAGAAACATGTAGATTTCTAAGATGATTTGGATTGTACTATACTTATCTCTGAGTTTACCACCATCCTTTGTGAACTTTAATTTGCTTATTGGAAGTCTTGTTATTTCTGTGCTGCTGCAAATTGTGGAAGACTAGTTGCTTTCTACTGGTGAGGTCTGTCCATCTGGTTAATGAGGCTCTATAAGAATGCCATCAAGTGTGCTCATATTATGCATGCCAGCATCCAGCTTTATACCATTCTCGCTAGTTATCGATACCGAAATGGAATAAATCACCTCTTGTTCTGATCATGAAATCGAGAAAAGAACTTGAGGCTACGCGGTAGATGGATGAGTCCTAATGAGGTCTTCTTGACTCAGAATTGTGCCATAGCATCAGCTCGTTTGGCCCAGACGATAAGTAGTTGGTGAGCAGGTTCACTTGGCGCAGCTTGCAACATGGCGTAGAGCTAGAAATTGTGACCTCAACCATTGTCTTGTTTGGCCCAGCTTGACCGACTGATGAGGTTGACTCTTCAGTCATTATGCCTTCTCCACAAATCTTATCCCTCCCATCTGAATCTCCCATTGGGAAAAATGAGCTTTCGCGTTTTTGATGGTATTCTTCTAGAAATCTCTTATTACTTCAACTTTATAATTGTATTTTGGGTTGAATACAACATCTTAATGCACCTATTTCCAATGTTACGTGTAGATCAAATATTTGCTATTTGGTGTTATCGTTTTCTTGGTAAATGTAGTTCGATGGGGGAAACAACACAAAATGAATTCGATCAAGAGAAAGGAACTCGTGCTATTGAAATCTATGACTTACTATCAAGTGAGACAATTAACGAATCTTAATTATTTTGTAGGTGATCATGGAGAAAAATGCATTGAAATATCAATTACATTCATCAAATATTCAAATGTATCAAGTAGTTATTCAAGATAAAACATAAGTGAAAAATCAAATACAAAACTTAGACATTTATGAAGCAATGTAAAACTACTGATAATCTAACCCTTAAGCAGTATTTGACGACCTTAAAAATCTTATGTAAAAAATGTACTTCATAAAAATTGTAGCTGATATGTCAAGCTTTTCATAATAGAGTGTTTCTTTAAAATTGAAATTTGTTTGCTATGCCAAAAGGTTTCTAAACAGATAGCTTCGTTTCTGTTAAAGAACCTTAATATCTCTTACCCGGAATTAAAGCCCACATCTATTTGAAGATGAGCTTTAAAAATTTGATCCATTGGATTATAGCCGCAACCAAGACTTAATATTTTATTAATAGTTTATTTTAGGAAAATAAACAAAACATCCATTGAATTATGGAATTACTGACAAGTCAACTCCTAAACAATTTTTGCTAACAAACAAAACACTGAACTATGAAAAATGAACGGAGCAAACATCGCTATTATGTTTTTCGTTAAAAATTTCAATTTCATTTCGCAACGGACAAATTTTCATTTCGCAGCGGATAGATTTTCATTCCGTAGCTGACAAATTTTCTTTCCGCAGTGGACTCATTCTCTTCTTGTTCGAATTCGTTAAACTCTATTTTCAATATCTTCTGTTTGTTCAGCTGCAAAATCAATTTTGGTATCAAATCGATAAAATTATTGTACATTTCATCATTGACACGAGAAAAAATCCAAACAGTTTTGTTACTTGATAAAATCAAATAGTTCAATAATCCGAGGAGACTTGCCGAAATATTCATTGTTTGCTACACTGAAGAATGACCAATGGAGCAAAAATTGAGACCTTCCGCTGTGGAAAGAAATGTTTTCGATGCGGAAGGACTCACTTTCCACAATGGAAGCATATTCACAGTCAGATTAGCCATCGGATGAAAGAGGTAGATGAAGTATAGACCGTTAAATGAAAGGATTCACTTTTCAGTACAGAAGGGCTCACTTTTTTACTGTGGAATGACTCATTTTTTGCTATGGAAAAACTACTTTCCAAATTATCCGTCAGATGAAAGAAGCGGATGAAGTATAGACCATCATATGAAAATACTCACTTGTCGCTATGGAACGACGCACTTTTCGCTGCGGATGACTTACTTTCCTCTGCAGAATGTTGTACTTTCAGCAGCTGAATGATGACTTTCCGCAACAATCTTTCCATTAGAACATCGAAGTATTCTTCTTCGTTCAACGCATTATACTGCATACAAAGAACGCAAGGATGAGTGCTAAAATAAAATCTTCTGAACTACTTAATTTAACAGAACATAATTCTCACAATGTTTTTTATCGCTTCTTGCTTCAGGATGATGAGAGTAGTGATGTGGTACCCATCATGTATCTAAAAATGAAAACATGAAGTAAAATGTCCTAAGTATACAGTCCAAAACACGTAATGTTAGAAAATGAAATAGTCTACCATAACCCCTGCAATAATAGCATATGTCTCTAGGTTTTTATTTGTATTTGCAAGAACTAGTCTACAGAAAGTATCCATCAGGTCACTTAGCAGAAATGAACATTTTCAAACCATAAGACTAATAAAACATGAATAATTGTAGACACGTAGATGACCAAATCAGAAACTTACAAAGTGCGAAGTTTTAAGTGGTGGTTGTATTCCACCTAACACATTTGTCGGTGGAGGAATGAGAGCCATTATCTGCTACATCTTGACAAGCAAAGCAAGAGAAGAAGGTTGGCATGTGATGGCAAGAGCGCTACTCATTTGAGACATGTTATTATATTGCATACAAATAAACTAAAAAAATAATTGTTGCATATATGAACTTTGTGTATAAACTAAAAAACTTACTGGAATTCAGAGGGTTCAGTTGCTAAAGAGGATGCTAGAGGGGCTACTTGATCAAGTGCACGCTTCCTCATTCCCGCCTCCCTTCTTTGCATGTGAACCTCCATTCTTTGTAATCGATCCTCCATTCTTTGCATTTCGTTCAACAATATTTGATGGTGCTCCTTCACTTGGTTCTCTATTCTTTGCATTTGGTCCAACACCATTTGATAGAGCTCCTCCACTTAGTCCTCCATTCTTTGCAACCAGTCGACGATCCAGTTGACCACCATCTTCTCAGCCATCAACGTAAAGTGAAATGACTGAGGAGAGGGTGGAGACAGTGCAGGGTATCATCCTCCAAGAGCTGTGGAGGTGATGATGGAGGTTGTCTCGCTGAGGTGGATGGAGGTTGTCCTGCTGAAGTGGATGGAGGCTGTACGGCTGAGGGGCCTAGAGGCTGGGTTTGGATCGAGTCTTCGAGGTGTACTTGGATAGAGACTTGCATACCCAGTCTCTTCCGACTTTGCTGATCCCCTTGCGGCTCACTTTTAATTTATTGAAGACATCTTTGGGCTTCTCTTCGATTCTCGGCTCCTTATCTAAGACTAGTACCCCGTTATGCTCAACAATCCTCTGAATGAGCCAATTATATGGCAGATTCTCGGTCGGGTTGTTGAAGAAGTTGTACATGCGACTTAAAATCACATACCCAGTGTTCACCCTCTTTTGATTGAACATCTTCTCTTAGCATATAGAGATCTATGCAGCTAATAAAGTCTCGAATGCCCATCCCGTGGTAGAATAGTGTGCGTTATGATGTTATGAACCATTCAAGCTTTGGCGTTCAAGTCATTGGAATTTGGCTTCTTGAACGCTTTAATCTCGGGATCACGGTGCAACTTTCGAAGCATTACCAAACCTTCTCTTCATCTGATGAAATCTGGCTCCCTAGATATGTAGTAATATTCCTTGCTTGGTTCCTCCGTCAAACATCCAAGCAACATGTTAATATTGTAGGGAGTCAACCTTAACTCCTGGCCAAACATATAAGCCAGACCTCTAATGATTAGGTGGACAAATCCAAATTGGCATAAAATAACTTGACAATCCGCTCACAGCAACTTCCACCCAATCTGCACAAACCCGATAATCCAGCACTCTCAACAATTTCTTCAATTCTCATATCAGACAATGAATCAAAATCTACTCTTCTAGATACAATAATTGAACGATATTTAATATCATCTTCATACTTATCGTTTGTCACTACAGTCTTGTAGAGCGGTGAGTGGAAACAATATGATATAAATTAGAAACAAACCAATTAATATATGGTCGTGCTTTAGGTTGAGATTGTGTTTCAGGTTGGGGTTGTGCTTCAACCTTGGGTTGTGTATTGCCCTGAAACTGAGCACAAATGAATCAGTTGCAATTCGTCTACGGTTAAGAGACGATTCAATTTTAAGTTGAGGTTAAGCCTGAGAGGGAGCATATTTACACTTGAGAGTCAATTTGTTTGTCCTGGTAGAATCTATTGGAACAGATGAGATAGTGAAGGAAATGAAGAGGCTAGGGTTTAGAGTTCGCTGAGAAAATTGCTTTGAGAGTAGTGTGATCTATCCAGAGCGTGTAATGTCAATTTATATACTAAGGCAACGGAAGGCAGAGACTTACTTTTTGTTACGGAATGCATTCATTCTGTAGAAGAAAGTATTCATTTCGCTGCAAAAAGTATTCATTCCGCAGCGGAACTACTAACTAGGAGCTCTATGGATTAGGACTTACATTCCGCTGTGAAAAGTATTAATTTCGGGGTGTAAAGTAATCATAATACAGAGGAAAGTATTACTTTATGCAGTGAAACATATTCATTATGTAGTGGAACTACTGACTAGGAGCTCCATGGATTAAGACTTACTTTCCACTGTAGAAAAAAAATTTGTCCACTGGAGAAAGAAATTGAAATTTTTAACAGAAAATGTGACATCGATGTTTGTGCCATTTATTTTCCATAATTCAGTGTTTTGTTTGTTAGCAAAAATTGTTTAGTGGTTGACTTGTCATTGATCCTATAGTTTAGTGGTTGTTTTGTTAATTTTCCTTTATTTTATGGTAAGTTGAATAGTCAAGTGTTGGTGTCACTCGGTTAGGGCATGTCTAGCTGTCACACCCCTAATTTTTCGCCGTGCGGAATAGGGCGAATAGGTGTGCGGCGCCGTAGTCCCACTACGACCAGCCTCTCTCTGAATACTCTCGGTTGTCGCCTCCTCGCATTGAACACAAACTCTTTACGGAGCCCGGCCCCCAACCCTTTCTTTCGATTCCAAACCAAAGAAACTAGGAACAATTCTCGCCACTCGGAACACCACAACTCTCTCAAGGATGACTAATCGTTCACCGATTATCAATGCCTTGGTTGGTGCCTCAAGGGTCTTATTTATAGGCATAAAGGAGACCTAATTCGACTAAAACTAGGAATCCTAACCCATAGCTCCAATCTGCTGTGCGCTGCCCCACAGTTGGCACGCTGTGGGCTCGGTTGGGGCACTGGGGGCCCAGTTGGGGCGCGGGTTGGGCCCAGTTGGCGCACAGTGGGCCCGGCCCAAATGCACTGCTCCCACTGGGCCCAGTAGGCTGCTGCGGCCCAACCAAGAGAGGCTTTCAGACAGCTCCAAACTTCCTGGAGTGTGCGCCGCCTTGTCCGTGCCATCGTGGCCCATGTTTCTCGGCACCTTGTTCGAATTGCTGACGTGTCCCGCATTTCTCGCGACCCTGTCCGAATGCATGCCGACGTCTTCTCTGCTGTGCGCGCGCTGCTGATGCCTGTGCCTACTTGGCGCACGCCCTGCGCGCGCCGCTGCTCTCTGCCCCTACTGCCTCTGCCTGCCGCGCGCCCCGCGCGTGGGGTGTCTGCCAAGTGCGCCTAGCGTACTGTTGCGAGGCTTCTCGGAAGCCTCCTTTCGGGCGTTGTGCCCGTTTACGCCTTGTGAGAAAGGGGGTGTGACAATCCTCCCCCACTAGATGAAGTCGAAGGCCTCGTCGACGCCCAAGCTAAGTAAGCCGTCACCTCGTCTTCAAATTGCCACAAGTCTTTATCATTCTCCCACGTTGCCTCATCTTCATCCTCCCATAGAACTAAGAATTGCCTGCACCTATTCTTTGAACTTTCTCCCATGCTTCGATGATCAAGGATCTTGGAAATCTTCTTTTGAAATTCCACTCGTACCCCGGGTGGAGCCCTCAATCTCTGAACTCTATCTCCTTTGTGATAGGGCTTTAAGAAACTTACATGGAATGTAGGATGCAATTTGAGTCTATCAGGAAGTTGTAATCGGTAGGCCACCGACCCAACTTTCTTGATAACCGTGAATGGTCCATCATACTTTGGAAGAAGTCCCTTGTTATATCTCCGAGACGTCACCTTCTTCCATATCTGAGGCGTGAGTTTGAGTAGGACCCGGTCCCCCTCCTTGGACTCTAGTGGTCTTCTCCCCTTATCTGCATACTTTTTCATCCGTCGTTGGGCCTTGCCCAAGCTTTCTTTGGCTTGTTCTAACAGATCTGTCCGGTCTCGTCCGTACCTGTAGGCTGTTGGACAGGGGCCCTGCTCCTTCCTGCGTGCAATTTCGGCTGGAGTCGCCGATTGAAATCCCAAAGTGAGCTCCGCGGGACTCATTCCCGTGGTCGATGTCCGATGAATGTTGTATGAAAATTGAGCTGCATCCAATAGATCCACCCAATTTCTCTGGCTTGCCGATACAAAGTGCCTCAAATACTCCTCTAATAATGCATTGAGCTGCTCGGTTTGCCCGTCTGTTTGGGATGGTTTGCTGTAGAGGACTTTAGCTCGATGCCCATTAAGTTGAACAATATAGTCCAGAACTTCCCTGTGAACGTCGAGTCTCGATCACTCACAATATCTTTCGGCAACCCAAATGTTTTAACCACGAACCTCATGAAGTAGTCCGCCGCCTCTTGCGCGGTGCATGCTTTTGGTATGCCCATGAACATGGCGTACTTTGTCAATCGATCTACCACCACCATGATAGATCCTTTCCCCTCCACCGTTGGCATCCCGGTGATGAAATCCATCGAGACCGACTCCCATGGCTTGCTTGGAATAGGGAGTGGTTGAAGTAGCCCTGCTTCTTTTTTCCTCTCCATCTTGTCCACCTGACAAGTTAGACATGTCTTCACATAGAGCTCAATGTCTTCTTCCATCTTCGGCCAGATATAGTCTCGTGATAATAAAGTGAGCATCCTCTCGACGCCCGGGTGTCCCGCCTAGCGGGTGTCATGTGTATCTTTCAGGAGAAGTTGGCGGACCCCACCCCAACTAGGCACTAGAACTCTGTCATCACGTGCTTTCAACAAGCCGTCTTCTAGCCAATATTGCCTCACCGGCCCGTCCTGTACCTGCTTCACAAGTCGTAAGTACCCGACATCTTCTGTAGATGCCGCCTTGATCTTCTCGAGAAGATCCGAGCGAACCTCCGTTATCGCTGCTATGCGCTCCGCATGCTCCCTGCGGTTAAGTGCATCTGCCACTCTATTCTCGGCCCCTGGTTTATGTAGCCAAGTGAAGTCAAACTCTGCCAAGAACTCCTGCCATCGCGCCTGCTTTGGTGAGAGATTCTTCTGCGTCTTGAAATAGGTATTGGCCACGTTGTCTGTGACCACAGTGAACTGTGTGCCCAATAGATAGTGTCTCCAAGTTACCAAGCAATGTATAACCGCCACCATCTCTTTCTCATGTTCTGAATAGCGCTCCTCGGATCCCTTTAGTTTCTGGCTCTCATAAGCAACCGGATGTCCATCTTGCACCAGGACTCCGCCCGTTGCGTGCTCTGACGCATCTGTATGCACCTCGAATGGCAAAGTAAAATCTGGAAGCCTCAACACTGGCTCCGTTGTCACCGCCCTCTTCACCTGCTCAAATGCCTCTTGACATGTGTCCGTCCATGCCCATGGTTTATCTTTCCTCAACAAATCGGTCAAGGGATTCACCAGTCTCGAGTAGTCTGCAATAAACCTCCGATAATAGTTGGCTAAGCCAAGGAAAGACCTTATCTCGGTTACCTTTGTTGGCGCGATCCATCCGTCGATCGCCCATACCTTAGCACCATCCATGCGAATCTCTCCCTTTCGGATGTAGTGGCCTAAGAAGTTGATTTCTGTTGCCCCAAACTCGCACTTTTCCCGCTTCACAAATAAAGAATGCTCCCTGAGCTTCTTCAGAACTGTCTCCAAGTGATGTAGATGCTCCTCCAAGGACTCGCTGTAGATGACAATGTCGTCCAGATAGACCACCATGAAGCTATCCAAGAACTCATAGAGCATGTCGTTCATAAGATTGCAAAAAGTAGCCGGTGCGTTGGTTAGCCCAAACGACATAACCAAAAACTCGTACGATCCGTATCTCGACACCATTGCCGTCTTGGCCTCATCACCCTCGGCTATCCTCACCTGCCAATACCCCGATCTCAAGTCCAACTTGGTGAAGTATGACGCCTTTGCCAATCTGTCAAATAAATCACTTGCATTTGGAATAGGATACTTGTTCTTGATGGTGATTTTGTTTAATGCCCGGTAGTCAACGCACATGCGTAGTGCGCCATCTTTCTTCCTCTAAAAAAGCACTGGTGCCCCATAAGGAGCCTTGGATGGTTGGATGTAACCAGCTTCCAACAACTCGTCCAGCTATCGTCGCAACTCCACCAACTCTGTTGGTGCCATGCGATAGGGAGCCTGTGCAGGCGGCACCGCGCCCGGCTCCAACTCAATGTGATGATCGATAGCGCGCCTTGGTGGCAACACTTTCGGCAGCTCCACTGGCATCACATCCCGATATCTCTCCAACACTGCGCGTACCTCTGATGATATCTCCCCCACTTGGTCTTGCTTGACCTCACGTAGTGTTGCCAAGAAGGTTGTCTCCCCCTTCCGAACTCCCGTCTTCAACTGTAGGGATGCTTTTGCCTCGGTTCTCACTCTTGACCGTGCAGGGTGGGTGTTGTCTCGTCTTGGATAAGAATCATTCCAAGATGTGGCAGTACCGTCGCCTTTGCTAGCCTGAAAAACTCCAAGCCCAATATAAGATCAAAGTCGTCTAGTGGCACAATCATCATCGGGCATGATTGCTGCCACTCGCCTACTCTCAGCAGGGGTGTCGTCGTGCCCTTGATGGGCTGGGCGTCTGAATTGACTGCTTTAATCAAGCTCGTGCTCTTGGTCACATCCAAGCCGAGCTCTCCCGCCTTTCGCTGTGAGATAAAGTTGTTGGTCGCGCCAGTGTCCAACATCGCACGCACCTTCTTTCCGTTGACCTGCACCTCGACGAACATTAGGCCCTTTTGCATTGGCGGTGTTTGGCCAGACGCCGCTGTTGCTTGTCCGCTTGTCGTCGCTTTTTGACTGCTTGTCAGGGCATTCACCAGTTGAATGGGGTTCATCCGAGCTTTCTCCTCTCCTTCGGACTTATCTTCCTGGACCCTTAAGGTAGATGCTGCCGCCTTAGTAGGACAATCCCGAGCGTAATGTGGCCCACTGCATAAAAAGCAACCCTGGTTCTTCTTGCGTTGGGGTTGATCAGATCCCTTGCCTTTAGATCCCTCGGTCCTTTTACCTTTGTCGTGCCCACCTTGTTTACCACGCTTGTCATCTCTTCCCTTTTTCTTCTCAGAAGTAGGGGCGGCCCTGAAGTCCACCAAACCCTCGGCAAACGCAATTGCCGATGACACATCCTTCACACCATGCCGTCGCAGCTCTGTTTGCGCCCATGGTTGAAGTCCAGCCATAAAGTTGAATAATTTATCACTTTCATGCATGTCCCGGATATCCAGCAATAAGGAACTGTATTCTCAAACATAGTCACGAACCGACCCTGTCTGTCGCAACTTCCTTAGTGCTTCCTTTGCCATCCACTCGGCGTTGAGCGGTAAAAATCGCTCTTTTAGTTCTCGTTTGAGAACTTCGCAACTAGTGATCTTCGGCTCCTTGTCAAGACGTTGTCTCCACCATAGCTTTGCGTCCCCGGCAAGATACATGCTAAAAATCATAACTTTGTTGCTTTCCTTGATCCCGGCCGCTTGGAAATATTGTTCTATGTCGAATAGAAAATTCTCCAACTCCTTTGCATTCCGATTGCCATTGTAGGGCTTCGGTTCCGGAATTTGAAATTGCGTAGCCGTTGCGCCAAGCCTCTTTGCCGCGCCACCTGCTGCCGCTACCGTTGCGCTTACCTGCGCTACCTCCCTATCAACCCGTGCGAGCTCCTCTCGTGTGAGTTGTTTCACAGCCGCTAGATCTTCCTTTAGGGAGATAATTTGGAGTCATAGGGACTCCTCATCGCTTGCTTCACGAACCCCCATGAACTCCTCTAATCGAGAAAGCCTTGCAAGCACCTCGACCATCACCATTCTCCTCGTGAATTGATCGAAAAACTTCTTGAGTAGTGGATCTTGGGAGTAGAAGAGAAAAAGGAGCAACCTTTACTCGAACTCTTGCTCTGATACCAACTGTCACCCCCCTAATTTTTTGCTGTGCGGAATAGGGCGAATAGGTGTGCGGCACCGTAGTCCCACTACGACCAGCCTCTCTCCGAATACTCTCGGTTGTCGCCTCCTCGCGTTGAACACAAACTCTTTACGGGAGCCTGGCCCCCAACCCTTTCTTTCGATTCCAAACCAAAGAAACTAGGAACAATTCTCGCCCCTCGAAACACCACAACTCTCTCAAGGATGACTAATCGCTCACCGATTATCAATGCCTTGGTTGGTACCTCAAGGGTCTTATTTATAGGCATAAAGGAGACCTAATTCGACTAAAACTAGGAATCCTAACCCGTAGCTCCAATCTGCTGTGCGCTGCCCCACAGTTGGCGCGCTGTGGGCTCTGTTGGGGCGCTGGGGGCCCAGTTGGGGAGCGGGTTGGGCCCAGTTGGCGTGCAGTGGGCCCGACCCAGATGCACTGGGCCCACTGGGCCCAGTAGGCTGCTGCGGCCCAACCAAGAGAGGCTTTCAGACAGCTCCAAACTTCCTGGAGTGTGCGCCGCCTTGTCCGTGCCACCGTGGCCCGTGTTTCTCGGCACCTTGTCTGAATTGCTGACGTGTCCCGCATTTCTCGCTACCCTGTCCGATTGCATGCCGACGTCTTCTCTGCTGTGCGCGCGCTGTCGATGCTTGTGCCTTCCTTGCCGCAGCTCTCTGCGCCTACTGCCTCTGCCTGCCGCATGCCCCGCGCGCGGGGTGTCTGCCAAGTACCCCCAGCGCACTGTTGCGAGGCTTCCCGGAAGCCTCCTTTCTGGCGCTGCGCCCGTTTACGCCTTGCGAGAAAGGGGATGTGGCACTAGCCGAGTATGTGTCTTTGTGAAGGTAGTTTCAGAACTTTTGAACTCTGAATTATAAACCGTAATTTTGGAGGAGCTATTTAAGCTCACCTTAGGGTTTTTTCTTTGGGAGTTTTAGATCATCAATTTTTAGAGTTACTTTTTAGCCTCTTCCCTTTACTTTTTGTCGAGCAAAAACTCACACTACATTCGGTTGTTGACAATCATCATTTGTATCTGATTTCTAATCCTTTGTGAGAATTGGATTAATTTGTTTTATATTACAACTTTCTCACTTCCTTTCCAACAAGTGAATCTCCCAGTAAGGTTGTAAAAACTCATAAGTTATCAAGTTGAAGCACTTTCTTCCATCAAAGATTTTCTTGAGAGTAAAAAGTTGTAATTAGACAACTTTCCGACCAACTTGTATTCCTTCGACCATATCTTCATTTTACCCTCAATTTTGGCTACGAAATTTTGAAGGTATTATTTTCATCCATTGTTTGTTGTTGGGTCCAAAAAATCGTTCCCAAATTCGTTCATTTAGTTATTTTTACTCATTCTGAAATCACTTTCCAAAACTATCTTATTACCATAACCAATTCCAGAGCACCTTTCATCTATCGAGATATAACTTCTTCTGTGCGAATTTGAATGTACAATTTTGGGGTTTTGTTCTTCATTCATTCATTGATGCGCTGTTCAAAAATCATAAGAAATTTCATCCGTTTGAGTTATTTTTATTGAAGTCCAAATTATGTCCAAAATTTTCCAGACTTGTGCGATTTCTTTCCAAAAGAATTTGTTTTCACGTTATTTTAGCCAATTAATCTTTCAATACACTTGTTTCAAACAATTCTTAGTCTTTACAATTCTCTCTGGTAGGCAGACCTTGTATACCCAGAGAGCCAACAGTAGTTCCATGTGGAGTACAAAGCAACAAATTCCTGCTCTCAAATGAATAAGACAACTTCTTCCACGTAAATTTGTCTTTATTTGGTATATATCTTTTGTTTTTGCTGTTTTGCCAGACAAAAAAAGTTGATCACCATTACTAAGGTGAAGACAAACAAAAATTTCATAAATCTAACCATTGTTAAACGAAAACTAATAATAGAAACTCATTGTAACGTTCTTTGTAACATATATAAGATTTAAAGGCAGGCCATGCATCTCTCCCAATCACAGTTCAGCTTCTTCAACACCCACATTAACCCCCTACGCTGGCACACAAGATCTCTACTATCTTATCCGTGAATTACCCAATGTGCTCTAAGTTTGTTCTCCATTGTAACCAGCAACCCAGCTTTTAGTCCTATAAGTTCACCTTTCTCCTCATTCTTCAACAAAGTGGGAAGGGAAGAGTCGAAAACCCGTCGAAGGTGTCGCACAGCATGTAACGATGGTGATGGGTGCGCGCAGGATTGGACTTATGCGCGCAGAAATTCCAAGACGGACGACATTTGGGAGAGTGCTCGTTGTGGCGCTGTCGATATCATGCTTGGCCGTGTCGCCACTTGCTCATCCGGACGGTGACACCCTTCTGAATTTCAAGAGCTCTTTGACCTACTCCCAAGCTTTACACAACTGGAATTCCTCTGTGATCCCGTGCAATGGAAACCGGGCGAATTGGGTTGGTGTGCTTTGTAATCAACATGGGAACATTAGAGGGTTGAGGCTTGAAAATAGGGGTCTCAAAGGCATGGTAAATCTCGACTCGCTCGCCTCTTTAACTGAAATTCGCACCCTCAGCTTCATGAACAACACCTTGGTCGGTCCTTGGCCGAATCTTGAAAGTTTTAGAAAATTAAGGTCGGTGTATTTCTCGTACAATCACTTTTCTGGCGAAATCCCAGATGATGCTTTTGAGGGTATGAAGTTCTTGAAGAAAGTTCTTCTGACAAATAACGAGTTCACCGGCGCCATTCCTTTTTCGCTTGCGACGATGCCCCGGCTTATGATTTTGAGGCTCGACGGAAACAAATTCCAAGGCCGAATTCCCGAGTTTCAACAGCAATACTTGAAGAGGTTCTTCAATGTTTCAAATAATGATTTGGAGGGTCCTATTCCAACAAGCCTGAGGCTAATGGATACTACCTCCTTTGCAGGTACATTTGTTTGCCATTGCAATTACGCCTTTCTTCTGTATGTCGACTAACCCAACTTATGGGCACAGGAAATGAGAAACTCTGTGGGATACCTCTAGAGAAAGTCTGTGGCTCCTCTCCGAACACACAGCCAAAAGCAATTCCTCTGCTGAGAATCGCCATAGTCATCATGGTTGTGGGGTTGATACTGGCACTTATGGCAGTAATTTTCGCAATATATCACTTAGCAAACAGAAGAAGACGGTCAGAACTAGGCCAGAAAGTAAGGAGACGGGCGTCCGAAGTGCACAAAGTGTTTGGGGTCTCGGATGAAAACAAAATGGAAGAAGCAGAGCAATCGAAGAAGCCAGAGCACGGAAAGCTTACATTCGTAATGGAAGACCGGGAGAGATTTGATCTGCACGATCTGCTCCGGGCGTCGGCAGAAGTTTTGGGGAGTGGGACGTTTGGATCGTCTTACAAAGCCACTATACTGTGCGATGCTGTGGCGGTGAAGAGGTATAAACAGATACTGAACAACGTGGGAAGGGAGAAGTTTTACGAGCACATGAGGAGGCTGGGCACACTGCGGCATCCGAACTTGCTTCCCATAGTTGCCTACCATTATAGGAAAGAAGAGAAGCTCTTGATTTCTGACTTCGTGGACAACGGTAGTCTGGCCAGTCATCTTCACGGTGAGCTTCTTTTTTTCCCATAAACGTACTAGCATTCTTGCTGGGTTTTCAGTAATTTTGTGATATATTTACATTCTGGTTTTGGTCTGTCAATCCCCATTTCTAATTTTGTGATAAGCAGGAAAGCGGAATGAGGCGCAACCAGGCCTGGATTGGGTAACCCGGCTGAGGATAATCAAAGGCATAGCCAGGGGATTATCGTACCTCTACAGCAGCGTGCCGCCTAGCATAACAGTAGCGCACGGCCATCTGAAATCATCCAACGTGCTTCTAGACGACGCAATGGAACCCCTATTGACAGACTACGGTCTCCTTCCCATTGTGAACAGTGAACACTCCCATCACCTCATGATGGCCTACAAATCGCCGGAGTTCGCCCGACGGGGCAGCATAACCAGAAAAACCGACGTGTGGTGCCTGGGAGTGGTGATACTGGAGGTATTAACGGGTAAATTTCCTGAGAACTATTTGACGGAGAAGCACGAAAAGGGGTCAGATATAGGGGAATGGGTGAATGAAATGATAAAGGAGAAGCGCACGAGCCAGGTTTGGGACTCGGAGATGAGGGTAGTCAGCCGAGGAGAATTGCTAAAGCTGTTGAAGATCGGGTTGGGGTGCTGCGAGGAGGAAGAGGAGAGGAGAATGGATTTGAACGAGGTTGTGGCTAAAATAGAAGAGCTGGAGGAGGGAGAGACGTTGGTGTGTAGCAGCCCAAGTGACGACTGAAGATCAAAGGAAGCCATCGTTTTCTTCTTTAGAAATGGCCTCCGCCGTAGGTGAAGCTGGAAACGCCATTGGATCCTGCGAGTGAGTTTATGTAGTATAGCTAAGCCAGTGCGATTACTGTATCTTCGTCTTCCGCCATTTTCATATGTTTTCCTCTCCACTTTGCTGCTCGCTCTGCTTTATTTTTATATAAAGTGAAAATAATATATTTAACCAATGAAATTAAGTAAGTCAACGTGGCAGAATATGATTGAAGTGACGTGGCAGAGTAACTGTTACTATTAACGGAAAATAATTATTTAATTAATAAAAGATTAAGGAGAGGGGTTTTAAACCCCAATTGACTTATTTCCTTCAATACAATAACATCACATTGTGCTAACTTATATTAGAGTCAATTTATTTACTTTACATGCCATTAATAAATTATCAAAATAATTTAACAATCTCCCACTTGGCCTATGTTATGATTCGTAATTCATTGACTAAACATAATTGTGCACCATAATATGAATCTATTAAGCCACCTTCCTTGAATGAATTAAAATGATTGGATCATGGTGGTCACAAGCCATTAACGACATGATTCCTTCCATGCTTCACTAAATCAACTCAACTCACGATAACTTTAAGTGAGGAATACCATAATCCTTTAACCATTATTATTCTTTAAAGCTCTCTGTGTCATCCTACAATAACAATACTTGTATACACCATTATTTGGACAACAATTAAAAACACAAAAACATAACTTTGACGAATTCAAAAGTGTCACAATAACTCAAACTATACAATCATATGTATACATACATGTCATAATATCATGTTAACAGGGATTTTTCACCCAAGTCCATCTGTTCAACATGTCCTAAAAAGGTTTTATGTGGTAATCCTTTTGTTAACGGATCCACTATATCTTATTAGTGTTGGGAGTAATATGTCAAACAAGCAAATGTAATAGAACAATTTTATAATATATGAATAAATTTATATTGATTGATATTATGTTAACATTTTATATTATGTTTTATACAATTCATAGAAAATTCCTTAGTTATTTATGCAAACTTTATATTAACATATATATTGTATATATGTAGGATAAAATATAAAGAGTAATAACCAGAATATGTCCATGACTTATATTTGAAGTATGAAATCTTCAAATAGTGCATAGTCATAAACATAGTATATCTCATTAAGAATGTATAGTCATATCCTGACTAAATATGTAGTGACATAAGATAAATATGTTTTATATAATATGATTATATAGGACTCAACCAGGTAAAATTATATTATTCTGATAATTTTCGTTAAATATAGAACAATTAATTTTATCATAATGATGGTCATATATGCATGATCTTAATTCATTGTATTTAACAAATTCCTATTTTATTTTAATTTATTCTTTGATTTATTCGGTAAAGTTTTGTACGAGTTACGATTCATATACCTTGTTTATTGGGAGTAAATTAAAATGAATAGTTTGAAATGTTAATATTGATACAATGAAATCCATTTCTATATTTCCCTTGTTTGTTAGTTCAATGATCGAATAATTAGCGCGCAATTCATAATCATTATGAATTAATTATTCAATCAAGAATTAATAGTAGTTAATGATAAAGACGCAATATGAGAGGTTAATGGATTATAAACCTAGCTCTATTGTGAATCTAAATGGAGTGTTAATACATATGTAATAACTATCAATGGACATTAATTAGAGTATATATACTATATAGTTTTTTAGAGTGCAACTCTAAGTATTTAGTGAAATTACTTTAGAGTTAATAATTATGTTAATTAATATAAAGAGTTTATACTAATTAACAAAATATTATTGGAGCTTAAAACTATAGGTCCATCAGTCTCTTCAATTTAATATTATAAGTTTGTTCAATTTAAACTTTTATGTTAATTTAATAGCATCATATAACACTGAACAATTGAAAATTACATAATTAAATATTTAAATACCTTTTCAAAACTAGGTCACTTTGGTGACTTGCAAGTTTTCATTTATCGTAAATGAATGTTTGAGCAAACTACTAAAATAAAAATAAAAATGAACAATTCAAACATGAATTTTTAGAATAATAAACTTTTCTTTCTATCATAACAGTGAATTAATATGTTATAAATCTGGCTTTGATACCAAACTATTAGAAAACTTTATCCATTTATAACAACTATTAATTCAACCAAACTTTGATAAAAGAAATAGATGAATATACTAACCTTGATCCATGATTGTAGTATACTAAAATCTGTTCGTTAATTTTCTCCCCTTAATACCTTCTTCTCTTATTCTTCTCATTTAGATGGTGTTGAGAAAAGAAAATGGAAAAACCCTCAAACTTATAATGAAGATGAAGGGTTGTTTACATACATATCTCTTCATATGTATCTCTTCATACATATCCCTTCATACGTATCTCTTCATACGTATCTCTTCATATGTATCACTTCGTACATATCGTTTCATTATAATAATTATTTAATTAATAAAAGATTAAAGAGAGGGGTTTTAAACCCCCAATTGACTTATTTCCTTCAGCACAATAACCATCACATTGTGCCAACTTATATTAGAGTCAATTTATTTAATTTACATGGGCCATAAATAAATTATCAAAATAATTTAACAATTATTAGATCTCTCGCTAATCCTTTCTGGTTTGATTCTTCATGACGATGTTAGATTATTTTCTAATAATCGATAAATATGGTCTATGTTAATTAAAGTGTATGAACTTAATATTACAGTACTTAATGTGATGATTGTTAAGCATAAAAGAATTAAGTTGATTGAGTTTTAATTCCCTCATCTTGACCTTGTTACAGTGCAAATGTATGGTAAACGAGATGGAGATGAAGGATATAAAGACATATCTTTATGTCTTTTTAATTGACATGGGACAAGAGAGTTGGGGTTGGTGAGTTTTTTTTTGAAAAGCAAGTGCATCCAGCACGGGAGGATGCCAAAAGATATATCTCATAACTCTCTCTTCTATATCTCATTAATTCTCTTAATGAATGGGTCCTAGAGGAGTTAAGAAGTTGGTGATTAAATGCTTCTGCACTTATAAATAAAATAATTCAGAAGGATATGCAAGGGTTCTACACACTCTCTCTCCCATAATTGTTCAAACTCTCTCATCTCTATCGGGATTCTCTCGTGAAGTCTTCTGAAACCGTGAAGTCTTCTGAAAAGAAGAGAAAGAAAAGCATACATCTTCGTTTTCATTGATCATCAAAGGAAAACTCAAAGATAAAAAGTTCAAGGCGAGAAACATATTTTTGGATCAACGTTGACAACTATTAAAGCATGGATCAAGGTGAGTAAGCATAACGGTTT
This sequence comes from Begonia loranthoides, assembly GCA_022433065.1. Lineage (NCBI taxonomy): Eukaryota > Viridiplantae > Streptophyta > Magnoliopsida > Cucurbitales > Begoniaceae > Begonia > Begonia loranthoides. The sequence continues at coordinate 26,310,904 of CM039474.1, read as the reverse complement.
GTTTATTCGTAATTACCCGTAATTAAACGTAACTGTTGGCTGAATCAAACTACGTTAATTGATTTTGAGAAATAAAAGTATTGTTTATAAAAAAAGAAAATATAAAGAAACTAACAATTGGTATCAGAGCACGTTAATTAACGTTTTGATTTGCCATAAACAAGGGTTGTATAAAAGTTGATTTTGCTGCATCTTTGTGAAAGTTTATTTTGCTACATGATTAGATCTGCATAAAAGCATGATTATTTACTGCATAATTTTCATGTTCATGTCTATTTGTTTCTCTTTTGCATAATTTGCAGCATATTTAGTTTGGCATAAAAGTGCACATTGTGAAAATTAACAAATAAGATTTCATGAAAAGTTTAATATGAGATTATGCATAAAAAAAAGTAAAAGAAAGAAATCTATCTTTAATAAAAGAAAAAGGCTAAAGTAACAATTTGGATATTAAAAGATGCATACGGACGGTATAAATTGCAATCTGTAAATCTGTAATGTGATTTCGGATGATAGCGGATGTGAGTTTCACGTCAGCAAGACAGAAAATAAAAGTTAAAATAAATGAAATAAAGGAAAATTTGACTCAATTAAATATTGTTGTATAGAAATCTAAAAGTCGCCAAAGTGACCTAGTTTGAAATGATCAATATTAAATTGTGTAATTTATTCATTTAATTATGGTGATGTTATTGAAAGGCAATTATTGATTATAAACTATTAGGTCACCCAAAGGTGGACCAATCTTTATACTTAATAATAATTAAAGTGACAAATTTACATATTTAAATTAATATGTTTAAATATCCAAAGATATTAAACATATTGCATTAAATATGTTTATGAATCTATTAAAATTCAAATGATAACATCAATGATTGTTTTAATTTTTTTTTAAGGATTACCCAAAGGTGAACTTAAATAAATTAATTCTGGTTATCTGAATTCGAATAAATTAATGAATGAGCATATGTTATATTTTTGCAGCTTCACAGAATTTATTCGCCTCTGGTAATACACTACTCAAATTCAATGGTCTGAACTATGTTGATTGGTCTGAACAAATTCAGTTTCAACTGGGTGTAATGAATTTAGACCTTGCCTTAGTTTGTGAAAGACCACCAGCCCTTAATGAGACCAGTACAAATGTTGACAAGTCATACAGTGAGACTTGGGAGCAGTCTAATAGGCTGAGTTTGAGCTTAATGAAAATGACAATGGCTGAAAATGTTAAGCCATCCATGCTAAAGACGAATGATGCAAAGGATTTCATGTCGAAAATAAAAGCATATTCCCAATCAGACATTACAGATAAGTCTGTTGCAGGGAATCTGATGAGTGAGTTGACGACCAAGAAATTTGATTGTTCTCAACCCATTCATGATCATGTAACAAGTATGGCCAATTTTGTAGCACAATTGAAAACATTGGGTATGGATGTAAGTGAATCATTTTTTGTTCAATTTATCATTAACTCACTTTCTCTTGAATTTGGCTTGTTCCAGGTGAATTATAACACCATTAAAGAAAAATGAAACTTTCAAGAAATTAAGGTCATGTTAATTCAAGAAGAAGGGAGATTGAAGAAATTAAAGGACCATACCGTTCATTTAACGTTTTAGAAGGAAGCCAGTAGTAGCAAAGGAAAGCCAAGTAAAAAGAACAAACAGAAGGGAAAAAGCCAAGTAAAAATAAAAGATGGTCAGATCCGAAAAGAGTTTAAATGCTACTTCTGCAACAAAGCTGGACACATCAAGAAAGATTGTCTGAAAAGAAAAGCTTGGTTCAAAAAGAAAGGTACACTATTTGTTTCAGTATGTTTTGAATCAAATACTATAGAAGTGTCTTGTAATACTTGGTGGTTAGATTCTGGAGCTACTACTAATGTATCTAATGTTACGCAGGGATTCCTTTCGATCCAGCCCATAAAAGGAACTGAAAAGTTCATGTATATGGGAAACAAAATGAAGGCACAGATACAAGGAATTGGAACATATAGATTGATTCTGGATACTGGATACATCTGGATCTAGAAAAGTGTCTCTACATTCCTGAATGTGCTAGGAATTTAATTTCTGTTGCAAAGTTGGATTATGTAGGATTTAATATTGAGATTGGTAATGATATGTTTTCTTTGTACAAACAAAAATATTGTTATGGTTTTGGTATTTTAAAGAATGGTTTGTACTGTTTCAATCTTGATGCTAAATATTTTGATTCCCTGTTTAATGTTAATCATGTGATTGGAACTAAACGTAATGCAACAAATGAAAGTTCTGCTTCATTATGGCATAAACGTCTAGGTCATATATCTAAAGTAAGGATGTTGAGGTTAATGAAAAGTAATATTTTACCTCAATTAGATTTAAATGATTGGGACGTGTGTGAGATTGCATTAAAGGAAAGCAAACTAAACACACATCAAAGTATCCTGCCACAAGAAACAATGACCTTTTAGAATTAATACACATTGACATATGTGGTCCATTCGACACTCCTTCATGGAGTGGCGAAAAATATTTTATCACATTTATCGATGACTTCTCACATTATGGTTATTTGTATCTACTACATGAAGTCTCAAGCGATGAATGTTCTAGAAATATTCATTAATGAGGTGGAAAGACAGTTAGATAGAAAAGTAAGGGTAGTGAGGTCTGATAGAGGTGGTGAATATTACTGAAAATTCGATGAGAATGGACAAAACAAAGGTCCATTTGCAAGGTTTCTCGAAAGTCGAGGCATTCGTGCATAGTATACAATGCCAGGAACACCACAACAAAATGGTGTACCTAAAAGGCGAAATCATACTCTTATTGAAATGGTTAGGAGTATGATGAATAGTAGTGATGTACCTTTATTGTTGTGGATGCACGGTTTAAAGACAGCTGCATATCTGCTAAATAGGATTCCTAGTAAGGTAGTTCCTAAGACCCCTTATGAACTGTGGACGAGAAGGAAACCTAGTCTAAGACATATCCATATTTGGGGTTGTTCGGTAGAAGTAAGGATATATAATCCACATTAAAAGAAGTTCGATGCAAGAACCGTCAGTGGTTATTTTATCGGCTATCCGAAAAAGTCAAAAGGGTACATATTTTACTGTCTAAAGCATAGTACAAGAATAGTTGAAGCTGAAAATGCTCGATTCATTGAGAATGGCGAGTTCAGTGGGAGTGATGAATCACGAAAGGTGAATATTCAAGAGAATCGGGTGGAGGAAACAACACTTAGTACTTCTCATCAAGTTGTTGTTCCTTTGTTGTATCACAATCCAACAGCATGCCAGAACGACATATGAATATTCAAACCACGCAAGGTGAATGTGTCAATGCTGAGCATATTAATGATAATCAAGTGGTAAGTGAACCATCACAAGAACCAGAATTGCGAAGGTCTGTAAGGCAAAGGAGACCAACAATTTCTGATGATTATGTGATTTATTCACTTGAAGAAGAATGTGACTTGAGTAACGACAAAGATCCAGGTTCATTTAAACAAGCCATGGAATGTAATAATTCTGAAAAGTGGTTAAATGCTATGAAAGTAGAGTTGCAATCGATGGATCAATAAAGTTTGGAAACTTGTAGAGTTACCTGAAAGAAAAAACCGTGTTGGTTGTAAATGGATTTTCAAAACCAAACATGACTCAAAAGGTAATATTGAAATGTATAAGGTCAGACTTGTCGCCAAATGTTACACTTAAAAAGATGAAATTGACTATAAAGAGACATTTTCTTCAGTTTCAAAGAAGGACTCTTTAAGGATAGTTATGGCTTTGGTAGCTCATTATGATTTAGAGCTTCACCAAATGGATGTAAAAACCGCTTTTCTTAATGGTGACTTAGAGGAAGAAGTGTATATGGATCAACTAGAAGGGTTTTCATTAAAAAATTGGTGTGTAAATTGAAGAAGTCAATATATGGATTAAAACAAGCTTCCAGACAATGGTATATTAAGTTTAACGATACCATTACGTCGTATGGTTTTATAGAGAACACCGTTGATCGGTGTATCTATATGAAGGTCAGTGGGAGCAAGTTTAGTATCCTAGCACTGTATGTTGACGATATTCTTCTTGTTACAAATGATGAAGGAATGTTACATGACGTAAAAGCTTTTCTCACTAAGAATTTTGAAATGAAATATATGGGTGAGGCGGCCTATGTAATTAGAATAGATATATTCTGTGATAGACAACAAGATTTGTTGGGATTGTCTAAAAAAGGATATATCAATAAAATTCTAGAGAGATTCAGAATGGATAAGTGTTCTGGTTTTGCTCCAATTCAGAAAGGGGACAAGTTTAATCAAATGCAATGTCCGAAAAATGATTTGGAACGTAAGGAAATAGAATCTATTCCATATGCATTAGCAGTAGGAAGCTTAATGTATGCAATGACATATACTCGGCCAGACATCAGTTTTGCAGTAGGAATGTTAGGCCGATATCAAAGTAACCCAGGAATGTATCACTGGAAAGCTGCAAAGAAAGTACTTCGGTATTTACAAAGAACAAAGGAACATATACTCATGTACAGAAAATCAAATCATCTTGGGGTGATTGGATATTCGGATTCAGATTGTGGCGGATGTGTAGACTCGAGGAAATCTACATTCGGTTACGTGTTCCAAATAGCCGGAGGAGCCATATCATGGAAAAGTGGAAAACAATCTTCGATTGCTACTTCCACTATGGAGACAGAATTTGTAGCATGTTTTGAAGCTACAATTCAAGCATTATGGTTGCGAAACTTAATTCAGGGTCTAGGAATGGTCGACAATATCGATAGACCGCTGAAAATTTATTGTGACAATTCTGCAACTGTATTCTTCTTGAAGAGTGATAAGTACTTGAAATGAGCAAAACATATGGATTTGAAATATTTGTCAGTCAAAGAAGAAATACAAAAACAAAAGGTGTGTATAGAACATATAAGTACAAGTTTGATGATAGCGGATCCATTAACCAAAGGATTGCCACTCAAAGCCTTTAAAGAACATGTTGAAAGGATGGGTTTAGGTGACAAATCTTTGTATATGAGATTGTAAAAGAATAACTTGTATCTGATAACACATTTGAATTCACTAAGGAAATGTTTTTGTATGCATGATTATTATTCATAAAATGGTGTATACAATTAAATTGTTTATGAATAATATATAAACTTTATGAAAAGATAAAGTTTGAAAGGTATATAATATTCCTCAATTAAAGAATTAATTAATTGTGTTAATTTGTGATACATGAAAAGAATCATGTCGTCATTAAAGACTTATGACTGCCATGATCCGATTATACAATT
>CM039474.1:26284374-26305246 GCA_022433065.1 Begonia loranthoides | reverse complement strand
TCTTGAGGATGCCTCCTTGCCATCCGCACATGTCAGTCCGCGTCCGTGTGTGTACTTGACACTTCAATCTTGCACGAGATGCATCCTCTAAGTCATACAAATCTCTCATATCATTGCATAGACTTAGAAGAACATATTAAACAATTCCAATACCCTTGATCAAGGGTATTTCCAATTTAAACATAAAAAAGGATAATTATTAATTGAATGAATAAACAACTTTTACACTTTAGTTAAATTGCTCATCATCAAAATATAAATATGCCTAACACACTTAGGCTAACAATCTCCCCATTTTTGATGATGACAAAATATATTAAGTTGTTTATATCCAAAAACTAAGCATGTGCATCAAATATTGCATTTTTTTTACCCGATTCATTTATGCAATTTATCATTCAATACGCTATCTTCAAAATCCCCTTAACATTAAGAACAAACCAACCAACAACTAGTATTCTCCCCCTTTTTGTCATAAGCAAAAAGAAAGACTAGGGAATTAAAAGTTCATCAAAATATGGGACTAAGAAAAAAAAAATCTCCCCCTGAATCAAGTAATACTATGGAATTGAAGTGTCTCCCCTTGAATTTAAGGTTCTCCCTCTCAATCAAGGATTCTAACTTGATTCAAGATTAAACAATATAGGAAGCAACAAGGTATAGGTTTTAGTTTAAAAAAAATTTGCATGGTAATGTTTATTTCTTAAACTCCCCCTCAATGCCAAAATTAATCTGTAAACACAATTTATCGAACCCAAAACTATCCAGAATATTCAGAAAATGAAACACTCATATAAGTCTTGACAAGTTCATTTATAATATTCAAAAGACTATGTAACACATAATGAAGTCAAATAGGAAATATAATTAAGAAATGCAAATACTAGGCATTACAACCAAAAAGTTTTACTTTCCTAAGCAAATAATAAAGTACATGAGAAAACATAAAGTCCTAATCTATGCATCCGGGATGTCGTCGTCGTCCAAATCAAGCATAGGTGTAGCAGAAGACGCAGGAGCAGCAGGAGGAGCAACCGGAGAAGGAATGCCAGTGGACTAGAGGCTACGTGAAATGTCATCCAAACGCTTATCCATAGAGTCAAGACGACGATCCACAGACCCAAGGTGACGATCCACAAAGTCAAACGAGTCATCATTAGAAGCATATACTCCTCCAGGCGTGCAAAATCAGCATGGGATGCATATTGAGTGCTAAAAGTAGAAGTACCAGCCTCGGCGCGGAATGATGGACCAGCCTCATGATAGGATGACGGACCGGGCTAAGTAGAAGGTAGAGACAGATATGGTTTCGTGGGTTGTGAAGGAGGAGACTCCATAGAGTGAGGAGGAACCGGAACATTGTCTTGACGAGCAATCCACTCACCGTTTGGAGCCCGAATGATTCCCATTCGTCCCAAGGTTTGTGGAGAATAGATGTCGGACCAGCGAAGTTCACAAAATTTAGATGGACGAAGGAATATGAATGTCCATCTCTTTAAACAAGTTCATAAGGAGTAAATTGAATGGAAGTGAACACGAAACAGTATCAGCCATGTCAGCCAATTGAGCCGCGATGATATATCCTAAATTAAAAGGAGTGTTAGAATACATACGCTGAAGAACATAGAGATCCATGTAGCTAACATGATCTCGGTGACCGGCACGAGGAAGAACATTGTACTGAAGGGAATGATGAATAACACGTGCCCTGATGTTGAGATGTTTCGACTTGGGCTTAACGTGATAATCGTTGATCGGATCACGAAGAATTTGACGCAAGAGAATATCGCCCTCTTCCTTCTTGTGAAAAGGAGGAGTGTGAGCATTGTAATATCCTGCTGACAAAAGACCTTGGGGACACTCAAGGAATACATTAAGGAGATGAGGAGTGATCTCAATCTCTCGCCCATAAAGATAGCTCTTAACAACTAAAGGCCGGTCAGTGTATGACAAATTTGCATAAAACATGCATATTGTCTTCTCAACAAATGGACCATCGAGAGAAAATAACTTACGTAAATCTATATAGGTATACGTATCAGCTAAATCAAGACTAGACAATCGCTCAAAATCGATTTTCCTAGAAGGAATCAATGAACGATTTTTGAAATCATCATCATAACGTTTCTTACATTTGTCATTGATGAATAATCTAGACCTATAAACTTGAGTATTTTTGGAAGAAGTGCGTTTCCTAGACATTTTGAAATTGAAAAGAAAATTCAATGAAAACCCTAAGAAAACTCTAGACAATGAAAGACAAATGATAACGAACGATCAACAATGACAATAGGAGTTGAAAATAGGAGAGAAATACCGAATTTATCGAAGGAAAAACGTCAGAGGACATGGGGAGTCGAGGCGCCGAGAGGAGGACGCAAAAATTAGGGTTTCGGAAGACCCCAGTCTATTTTAAAACGCGTTTGCAGACGCAGAGGACGACATTTATTGGCTTCCGGCTCGTCCGCAACTCACCAGAAATGAGGCAGACTTGAAATTTCGAGTAGGCAGATGGTAAGGATGCCATTTATGGCATCCGCACAGAGTAATTCTTAAGATTTTGAAGCACTTCAACAATCCAACTGCTAGAATGATAAGAATGATTATTTAGATGAAATTGAAGCTATTTTATCAATAAAGATCAAACCAAGACGACTTCGTATTCCACAAAATGTCTTTTCATCCAAAGGTTTGGTGAAAATATCGGCAAGTTGATTTTCGGTGAAAACAAATTCTAGAGAGATATCACCCTTATTGACATGATCACGAATGAAGTGATGCCTAATCTCTATGTGTTTGGTTCTAGAGTGAAGAATAGGATTTTTGGAAATGTTGATTGCACTTGTGTTGTCACACATAATTGGAATATTTTTGAAGAATTGTCCATAATCTTCCAATGTTTGCTTCATCCAAAGCAATTGTGCACAACAACTTCCGGCTGCAATATATTCACTTTCAGCAGTAGAAAGTGCAATCAAGTTTTGTTTCTTAGAAAACCAAGAAACTAATGATTCTCCAAGAAATTGACAAGTACCACTGGTACTTTTCCTATCCACTAGACTACCCGCATTGTCAGAATCGGAGTATCCAATTAAATCAAAATTTGGACCCTTAGGATACCACAATCCAAGACTAATAGTCTCACTTAAGTATTTAATAATCCTTTTGACAGCGTTTAAGTGTGACTCTTTGGGTGAAGATTGAAATCTAGCACATAAGCACACACTAAAGAGAATATCGAGTCTACTAGCGGTCAAATATAATAGAGATCCTATCATACCATGATATTTCTTTATATCCACATCTTTTCCATTTTCATCCTTTCCTAATTTTGTGGTAGTGCTCATGGGAGTCCTAGAGGGTTTGGAAGATTCCATACCAAAGTGTTTGATAAGCTTCTTGACATATTTTTCTTGATTTAAGAAAATTCCATCATAAGATTGTTTAACTTGTAAACCAAGAAAATATTTCAATTTGTCCATCATACTCATTTCAAATTCACTTTGCATTAAATTTGCAAATTCATCACAGAGTGTGCCATTGGTGGAACCAAAGATGATATCATCGACATAGATTTGCACAATCATAATATCTTTATCATTGTGCTTGACAAATAGAGTTGAATCTACTTTTCCTATTTGGAAATTTCTCTTTTTCAAGAATTTGCTTAATCTATCATACCAAGCTCTTGGTGCTTGCTTAAGTCCATATAGAGCCTTATGAAGTTTATATACATGATCTAACCTATCATAAACTTCAAATCCTAAGGGTTGCTCAACATAGGAATGCACTCTTTACATCCATTTGATAAAGAGTAAAATCTTTATAACAAGCAAAAGCCAAGAGCATTCTAACTGATTCTAATCTAGCTACCGGTGCAAAGGTTTCTTCAAAATCAATTCCTTCTTCTTACTTATAACCTTGTGCAACTAGTCTAGCTTTGTTTCTAACAACTACCCCACTTTCATCTAACTTATTTTTGAAAACCCATTTAGTTCCAATAATAGATTGATCTTTAGGCCTAGGAACAAGTTCTCATACATTGTTTCTCTCAAATTGGTTCAATTCTTATTCCATAGCAAATATCCAATTTTCATCGGTTTCGGCCTCAACAAAGTTTTTGGGTTTAACTTGAGAGATAAATGCTGAATTAGCACATTCATTTCTAAGGGAGGCTCTAGTTCTTACTCCTAGGTTAGGATCACCTAGAATATCCACCATAGGATGACTTTTGGCATATCTCCAATCCCTTGGTAAGTCATTATGGTTTTCAACTCTTGGGGTTCCCTCTATGAATTGTTCTTGGGATTCTTGAGGAGAACTTTCAAGAATCTCTTTTCCCTTATCACTTAGAGAGAGATTTTCAAGATTATCCTCTAAATCTTGAGTTGGTCTCTCAACACTAGAGGTAGGAGTGGATTCATCAAAAGTGACATGCATGGATTCTTCCACCACTAATGTCCTTTTGTTGAAGACCCTATATGCTTTGCTAGTTAAAGAGTATCCAAGGAAGATTCACGTATCTGTCTTGGAATCGAACTTACCTAGATTCTCCTTAGTATTGAGAATAAAACATTTGCACCCAAAAACTTTGAAGTAACTAACATTAGGAATCCTACAATTCCAAAGTTCATAAGGAGTCTTATCTATAGTAGGACGGATAGATACATGATTGAGAACATGACATGTCGTGGCAACGGCTTCCGCCCAAAAATATTTGGGAAGATCATTCTCATTCAACATAGTCCTAGCAAGCTCTTGAATGGATCTATTTTTCCTCTCAACAACTCCATTTTGTTGAGGGGTTCTAGGAGAAGAGAAATTATGTTCAATGCCATGTTTTTGACACAAGGCATTACATTGTTTATTTTCGAACTCCCCACCATGATCACTCCTTATAGTGATAATGGTAAGTTCCTTCTCATTTTGAACTTTCTTCCTAAAACTAGAAAATACTTCAAAAGTATCATCTTTTGTTCTCAAAAAGAAAACCCAAGTGTAACGTGAAAAATCATCCACAATTACAAATGCGTAATGTTTTCCTCCTAAGCTTGAAACTTTAGATGGACCAAAAAGATCCATGTGAAGCAATTGAAGAGGCTTGGAAGTAGAGATATATTGTTTGGAAGAGAAAGAGCTTTTTGTTTGCTTTCCATTTTGGCAAGCTTCACAAACTCTATCTTTTTCAAACGAGATTTTTGGAAGACGTCTAACTAGATTATTTTTCGATATCTTAGCTAAAGTATCCATGCCTACGTGTCCTAATTTTCTATGCCAAGTCCAAGAACACACAGAATCACTAACTTTAAAACATTTTTCAACATCACTAGAAAGACTAGATAAATCAATAGCATAGATATTTTCGTGTCTATAGCCCGTAAATAAAACTTTGCCATTTGAATCATCAATGATCATGCAAGACTTAGATTCAAAAATAAATTTATATCCTTTATCACATAATTGACTAATACTCAATAGATTATGCTTCAAAAATAAATTTATATCCTTTATCACATAATTGACTAATACTCAATAGATTATGCTTCAACCCATCAACAAGTAAAGCATCTTCAATAATAGGGTTGGAAACATTACTTATATTGCCAATACCTCATATTTTTCCTTTTTGATTTCCTCTAAATGTCACATTTCCTTTCTTGTCCTTGATGGAGGTGAATCTTGAAAAATCTCCCGTCATATGTCTTGAACAACCGCTGTCCAAGTACCATTGATCCTTAGCGGGAGGTGCTTTAACCTACAAAAAGTAAATCAAGATAATTTCTTTGGTACCCAAACCATTTTGGGTCCTAAAGGGTTAAATTTGGTTCCTTTCGGAACCCACACATACTTAACAATCTTTTGATTTCCAATATTCTTTGATGGACAATCAAATGGCTTATGACCTATAGCATTGCAAGTGAAACAAGTAGTTGATTTAACAAAGAAATTCTTATAACTCTTTTTCTTTTGGAAGGGTTGATATCCCAATCCGGCTTTATCAAATGTCAATTTTTGCTTACTTAGAAGCATATTTAAGTTCTTACTACCATTTGTGAAATTCAATACAATTTTATTTAGTTTCTCATTTTCCACCTTAAGCATATTATTCTCTTCTTCAATAACCTTAATATGCTTGTTTAAGTCATCATTATTCAATTTTAAACTAGCATTTTCATTTACACCTTCTTTTTCATTATTTGTTTGATTATTCACTAACAATTCATTTTCCTTCTTTAACCTTTTATACTTGCTAGTCAAAATATCAAATTCTCTAAACAATTCATCAAATGCATCATCTTCTTCATTATTACTCTCATCACTAGAGTCTACATTATATTTATTAGAATAAGAGTCACTTACCTCAGTATCATTTGCCATAAAGCACATGTTGGCAACTTCTTCTCCTTCGGTTGATGGTTCCTCATTGCTATCATCCTCCCATGTGGCTTTGAGCGCTTTCTTCTTGGACTCTTTTCGGTTCTTCTTCTTATCCTTTTCAATCCGTCTTTACATACCCGGTCTTTCCACATCCGTAGCAAATTGGAGGCTTTTTGTTATGAGGTCTCTCTCCTTTGTACTTATTCTTTCCTTGGTATTTTCTTCTTTGAAGTATCCTCATCTTCCGGTTTATCAAGGCCAGCTCTTCATCCTCATCATCCTTATCAGGCTCCGATCCCTCCGAGTCTTCACCTTCTTTGCTTGAGGAGGCTTTATGAGCAATGGACTTCTTTTTGGGATTCTCTTTCTCCAACTCCTTTTCTTTTTCGCTTGCTCTCAATCTAATCTCATGTGTCATTAGAGAACTGATGAGCTCCTCTAATGACATAGTTGATAGATCCTTAGATTCAAGCACCGCAGTAACCTTTGGATCTCATTCCGTTGGAAGACACCAGAGAATTTTGCTGCACATATCTTCATCTGAACATTCCTTACCAAGAGCTTTCAAACTATTAGTAAGGTTAGTAAATCGAGTAAACATTTGAGCAATAGTTTCACCCTTATCCATCTTAAACATCTCATAATCATGTGCAGTCATAGTTAATTTATCTTTCTTAACTTGATTAGTGCCCTCATAAGTTACCTCAAGTCTTTTCCAAATTTCATAAGCATTATTGCAACTTTGTATTCTATTAAATTCACTAGCACTTAGAGCACAATATAATTGATTAACAGCTCTAGCATTTACACTAACTTTACGACCTTCCGTTTCATCTATTTCATCTAATTCCTTTGATACTTTTACCCCATTTACAACTTTAGACGGAACATAAGGACCATTTTTTACTATTCTCTACATCTAAAAATCTATAGCTTGAATAAATATCATCATCCTAGCTTTCCAATGTGGATAATTATCACCATTAAAGAAAGATGGTCTATTTGTTGCTTGTCCTTCCATGTTTGCACTATTTGAGTTGGATGCCATATTATCAAAAATATAAATTCACCTAATTCACAATTAATAAGTGGTTCTAACTTGTTAACGCGGTTCGGCAAAGCACGCCTACGTCCGCGCTTCAAGGCCCTCCCTTGAAGATGTATTCAACTAACCACATCTGGTTACAATTGATTGAACTTGCACGGGTGTCAATCGAACCTTTACAATAACTTAATTTGCTCTCGGAAAATGTTGAGCTCTCACAAATACAACAATCCTTCCAAAAATTTAATGATCTTACACAAGCACTTTGGAGGATGTTTTATCACTCAAATTCGTACACAAATGTTGAGTCAGAAATTTGGCAGAGCTTCGCTTAATATCGCTTCGGTGCCTTCCTTCTTCGAAGTCCTTCTATTTATAAACTTTCACAGTGCGGACGTCCTCAACACCTTTAGGATCGTCCGCAGTCGAACGTTGGAAAATAGCCGTTGGAGAAATCTGCGTACTTGCGGACGCCATTCTCCCGTCCGCACCATCCGCATGATTCGTCCGCGTTCAATGGACAGAGGCAAAGCGGACGCAAAATCTGGCGTCCTCATCGTTCGCGTGAATCGTCCGCGTTGAGCTCTGAAAGACAGATTCAAATTGGAGGACACATATTGGCATCCGTGGCGTCCTCAGCTTTTTCTCCCGTGCGCGTTGCTGAAGGGATGCGGACACTAATGGCGTCCGCCTCGACCGTGTGACTTGTCCGCATGAATCTTTGAAATGGCATATTCATAGCGGACGACTCGAAATGGCGTCCTTCACGTCCACGTCATCCGCTGCAACACAGTTTGCACTAGAGAAAGAAAAGCATACATCTTCGTTTTCCTTGATCATCAAAGGAAAACTCAAAGATAAAAGGTTCAAGGCGAGAAACATATTTTTGGATCAACGTTGACAACTATTAAAGCATGGATCAAGGTGAGTAAGCATAACGGTTTGTTTATTCGTAAATATCCGTAATTAAACGTAACTGTTGGCTGAATCAAACTACGTTAATTGATTTTGAGAAATAAAAATATTGTTTATAAAAAAAGAAAATATAAAGAAACTAAAAGACCATTGTTAGAATAGTGTGGCAATGTCAATTGTTTTAGTTTAATGAACTTCTATGTTTGATTATTTAGGGTTTTCGCTCCCTCACTGCATTTCGTCGCTGTCTAGCCGCCTTAAACATAACATGAGGGTAATGGATGATGATTTTGACCGTGGTATTCGTACGAGGGGGAAATCCAACTTTTTACCTTGTTCTCTGTTGGGCTTCTAACTTGACGCCCATTTTACGATTTCAAATGAACCTTCCTGTTTATGGTAATTCACGATTACTTAAAAAAGAATCTTCAAGACTCAGCAGCCATATATAGTGGCTCATTTGTGTTATGCCATGCATTATACAGGGTGGAGACGACGTCGTTAGCAGGAGTAAGAGCCAAGAGAGTAACTTATCATGCTTCCAACGTTTTAAGTTGACGTGGAAGACGGCTGTTGTTATAAATAGAAGAGAAGAGAGGGAAGCGGTGTGCAAAGTGTGAATGATTTTAGTTTTTCCATTTCCTTCTACCTTTCATCACTAACTCTTTGTAAAACGTTGGAGGACTTGCATATTGAATGAAAATAATCTTCCACAATCGCCCTTTCTGCTTTTCAATCCCATAATCCATAACAAGTTGGTATCAAAGCTAAGACAGTCAAATTATGACAGAGACGCAGTCCAAGGCTAATGAATAACTGTTGAGAAGAGAGACTTGAAAGAATTGAGCTCAAATTTGTCCTCTCTATTTTCTCGCCCGGAAACTATAGATCTAAAAGTGCACCAAATAGCAGGGCGCCTCGATTGTTCCGATGCACGGTCAAATGTTCTTTAATACAACCTCATTCCATCAACTGAGAAGAATAAAGTCGTCATTTCAAATGCAATTTATTAGCCAAAGTTTTCTTCATACACATTTGCTTTAATTTTATTCATAATTCAGTGACAGATTTTTGGTTTAGAATATCTTGCAAATTTTGATGTGACAAATGCAAGCGTATCAAAGATAGAGTTTTTGTATCATTTTGAAGTTTCTCCTTTTCATTCCAAGACGTGGACATTTTATCAAGCCCTAACACCGCGTCGTCTAATTCCATCTATGCAAGCACTAACTTTTTGTTCTGATCTAACAACGAGATATCAAATTTGAATGAACTCAACGCACCAAAATAATAGCTTCAAAAATATTTCACCCAATTCTTTGAAGACCAATAATAAACGATATCCTAAACCCAAAATTCATCTTCTAAAATTCAGAATAAATTAGCCACAAAAGCACAAAGTCTGTAAAAATCTAAAGCTTGCAAAAAAATACATACTTTGCAAAAACAAAACTCCAACACAACACAAAAAATCAATCTTTGTAGATGCTGACGATGAGGCACAAGGGCGAAGCTGTTGGTCGGCCTAGAGCTCTGTTCTGATTGGAGGAGGAGCGCTCAGAATGAACAAGCGCCGACGACAAGACTGAGACGTTCTTCTCGGGGCACAGATTCTTAACGGATCGAGGAACTAAAAATGCCCGACTACAGGGCTAAAACCTTTACGACGCATGGCGATTTTGTGCAAGCGGCGTCTTCTGTGTCATGTTCGGAGCTACAACTAAAGGCTAATCGGATTGCCGGTTGCTCCAGAAGTGGACAGAGCGATGAAAGGCTCGCCAACAATGACAGTGTTGCTCCTTCTCCGATGGACTACAGCGAGACGACGATTGGGCATGCACGGTGCTTCGATGGTCAGGTTTCTCCTTCTCAACAATGACGACAGAATCAACTTCCTTCTTGATCAGCGCGACAACCATGGCGATGGATTCTCCTTCTTTGTAAGGAGAATGACATGACACGGGGAACATAGAGGAAAAAAGAATTTCCTCTTTTGTTTTTTTTTTTAATTTCATTTTTCTTTTCCTAAAATTGCAAATTTCACAATCAAAATTTATTTGATTCGAGTAAAGAAACTCCTCGCTCAGATGTCAATTGTTGATAATTGAACACGAAATCGAAAAAAGAAAAACTGTGAAAATAGAAATACCAAGATTTACGTGAAAAATTCTTTCAAGAAAAAAAACTAGGTGTAGAAGAGAAATTCACTAATAAAAAATTAAAGTAGAATAAGTTTTCGTACTCAATCATCAATATATAAAGTAAACAAAAAATCTTAATAATTAAATACAAATCTAACTCGACCCAACTAAAATTTGAATCACATCAAAATTTGACAGACATTTATTGGATATGAGAGTTAAAATACATAAATTTGAGGTAAGATTATAAGATTATTTTGGAAGTTTTGTATTTGATACATAGATCAAGTGATGTGAAGATAATGTTAAGCAGGAGAAGACAATTTTGTTCGTAATTGAATTGCACAGGTCCAAGCTTACGTGTGCGAAAAACAGCTTTGTATAAAAACCTCTGAGGTTCAGTGTTTTGTTCAACTCCATTATTGGGTCAACAAATCATGCTCTTGTGCCAAAAACCTATGATTTATTTATTGGGATCAACTGGTGTTTTAGGAATTAGAAAAATAAGTTGATGTTACTGGGTTTTTGGGCATAAATCATATGAGCTGGTGGTTTTTACGAGTGAGTTTGATTTTTGGGCTGAGTTGTTCTTTCAAAAATGACTAAAATCATCATAACCCACAATTCACTGAGCTTCCATGTATCGGGTTAACTTAACTCGACTTACTCATGAAGTTAATTTTACCTAAAATTAATTCCATCATTATTTCATATAACTCCCATGTATTTATGGTTGGCTAATGAAAAATTAGGCAGGTTGATCACTTTTAGAACCACCGGTTAGAGAAAACGTTTCTTTTTTGTCAGGGAGAATTCCACGTGGCGTGAAATGATTGGATAAGTGACATGGACAGTGAAAATCCATTACAGATCGTGCAGCCATTTGGTCAAGTCTGGGAAAGAGGCAGTCTCTCTCAGCATGCTATTCCTTTTAGGTGAATTCCATTGGATCTGCGGCTCTAGCCTGATCCTTCCCCTTCTCTCTGTCCTCTGTCAAAAAGTCATACGCGGACCCTGGCCCAGACTCGTCTTCCAGCGAAGCCAGAAAGAGGGTGTTTCCATTATCCATTTGCCGGTATTTTGGATATTCCTTTGGATATCATTATATCTTGTTTGTTGTTGCATTGTCAGATCTCTTGCCACCCTTTCTTGCTTGTTTTTTCATAGAGAATGATAGAATGGAGCGGTAATTTCACCTGTTGTAGTTTAACCTACTTCTGGTTTGATTGTTTAGGGCTTTCGTTGAGTGGTGGCCTCTGTTTTTCGTTTCTTTTTCTTTTGGGACGTTATTTTCATTACCCTTTCTACATTTCGTCTGTCTAGTAGCTTTGGACATGTGGGAAATTATGATTCTTCTGCTTTTGGAAGTCCGACGAGTGAAATCTGGCTCTTTACCTTATTTTCTGTAGCGCGTTAGACTTGGCTTCCATTTTACGCTTTTAAACGAACCTTACGTTTCTAATGCGGGGTTTATCGTGCTTTTGTATTGCTTTTATCGTCTCTGATCATATTTTAGGTGAAATATGCTATGACTGCCATTTATACATTTGTTCAAGTGCTAAGTTTTCATTTAGTTTATTTCTGATATATATTCCTGCCCAGGTTAATGTCTCTGAAAAAAAAAACTGTCAGTGAATGCATCTTGGCTTTTGTTTTCCATATGATTTCATTGTTGGTTTTTTATTGACGGTCTCCCACGGAACCCCTTGGAATGAAAAGTTTCGATGAGTTGGTCTTCTTTGGAGTTTTAATGCATAGCAGTTTAGTAGCCTCTAGGGGAAACATCTTTTTTCAATTCCATTGCAAAGCCAGACCTTATCCATTGAAATTTGGTTGTTTCAGAAGTAAATTATGTTGATTATTCATTTTTACGATTATGTTGTTGAAGGTGATCTGGGCTTGATATCTCCGTGCTCTAAATCCTGAGTTTGGATAGGAAAACAAAAGAAAGGCTTCTGTAGCTTGCATGAAAGGACATTCTACTCTGTTGTGGCTAAAAGAGAATCTTCAAAATTCAGCTGCCAGGTTCAGGGGGCGATTTGCCCCAAGGTGTTGAATATAACCCTTATCCTGTAGTTCGGAGGGTTAATTCCTTTCAAACTGTTGTTATGGATGATGAATTGGAGAATGGTAATCTTGGGTCCTTCCAAGACAGGCCAAGGTCTTTTCCCGATATGCGCAGTAAAGCCCACACTCCAATGGTCAGTCCAAGTATCTCATTTTCAAATCAATCTTTCCAATTTTTGGCTGGGATAGTTTTTTTACCACACTGCTTGAATTCATAAGAAAAGTATGCATTTATGTTATCCACTTACGAATATATTTATGTTGAGTTATTTATCTAATGTTTGAGTTTCCATCTCTTATTTAGTTGTGTATTTTTTCTAAATTCATGGTATTGTTTTCCTCATACATGGCTTTCTTCCGTTATGCAGATTTTTCGAATGTTGATGGGGATAAATATCCGCCTGCTTTTTGTAATTTTCCTCTTTGCTTTTGGAGCTGTATTTTACATTGGAGCTAGAACGTCCCCTATAATTGTATTTGTCTTCTCAATTTGTATCATCAGCTTCTGTTTTTCAATATATCTAACTAAGTGGGTACTCTCAAAAGATGAGGGACCACTTGAGATGGTGCAGGTAACCATGCTCTATTCACTTTTTTTTTGCCGTAACTTGGAATTATTGTTTTTGGTTGTGATCAAGTTGATGTGTCTTGTCAAATCGTATTTTTGTCCACGTGTATATATTTGTGCTCACACGTCCTCACACCATTGTCACTGTGGACGGTTGCATTCACATCTGTTTGAGTTTGTTATCTCACAAGAGCTTTCTTTGTAAACATATAAATAACAGTTGGAAGAATAAATTTTACTTTTCTTTTTATTGATGAAGAATAATTTTGTACTGTAACCATCGCAATATTCTTTTTCTAAGGTGCCTGGTAATGACAGTGAACTCATGATTTGTCATTAAGCTGAACTATAACTTTGATTCCCCTGAGAACTTTCTCAAATTTTAACTGTAATAATATAGCAGTGAGTGGTTGTGGTAGACTCACCGGTATTTATTTTACCCCATGGAATTTTTCAGTTTAATAGTATTGACATTTGCCTGAATTATGTAGTTTTTGTCCTCAGCTTCGCTCAAATTCAAATATTTAGGCCTTCTGTTGAAAATCTTTTAAATGTTCTTATTATAAATTGTCTAACAAAATCGTCAATAAATCAAAAATTTCATTGCAATGAATTCTGTTAAAGTTTCTTATCAATTTATGTCAGTAATTATTTTCATTATAATATCCTTATTTCTTAGATGTTCAATAATCACTGTAAATTGTAGATATCAGAAGCAATACGCGAAGGAGCTGAAGGCTTCTTCAGGACACAGTATGGGACTATTTCCAAGATGGCATTGTTGCTGGCAATAGTTATACTTTGCATATATCTCTTTCGCAGTACGACGCCTCAACAGGAATCTTCCGGCCTTGGGAGGTTAGAATGAAATTTTAATTTGATAAGTTTTTAATTTTACATTTTCTCATATTTTTCTTCTTGTTGATGTAACATTATGATGTGAGCTTCTTAATGCAGGTCAGTTTCTGCGTACATTACCGTTGCAGCATTTCTTTTGGGGGCGTTGTGTTCTGGTATTGCAGGTTATGTTGGAATGTGGGTTTCAGTCCGTGCTAATGTTCGAGTGTCCAGTGCTGCTAGGCGCTCTGCAAGAGAGGCATTGCAGGTTTGTCATCTTGCTTCTTAGTTCCATACCAAAAACAATAAATCATTTATATCTTGAATGAGGAAGCTGTGTGCAGGTTGCTGTTCGTGCTGGTGGTTTCTCTGCAATTGTGGTTGTTGGTATGGCAGTGATCGGCATAGCCATTCTATACGCTGCATTTTATGTTTGGCTGGGCGTTGGCTCTCTGGGTTCAGTGAAGGTTACTGATTGTACGTGTCTCCATTAAATTTTTTATGACTCTGAAGTACCATTTTAATTTTGAAGATCTATTTCTTCATTTTTTGAGGGCATCATGTCTTTTGTGTCTTGCCTTCTGAGCGAAGCATTTCATAAAAAAAATTGTCACCATGCTTTACTCCTTGTAGTAATGTGTTTAAAATTGTTCTTTCCTTCTGTTGTATTTATCAGATGCCTAAGTGTGTGACCTCCCATCCTCCCTTTTAAACTAGTCATTCCCATAGTCCCTCATTCTGTATTACTTGTTTGATCTGTGATTCAGCTTTGGTTCCATTGTGTCTATTTATTAGTCTGAAACCGGCCTTGTTGATTCCGTTTTTTTATGAAATGCTTCGCTCAGAAGGCAAGACACAAAAGACATGATGCAAATGGAACACTTCTCCTGCCATTTTCAAATTGAACATAGAAATGAAACAGATGGTTAAGTTTTACTGATTCATGACTGGCAGCCAGCAAGTATCTTTATTTGGAAACTTGTTGCTATTTGCCACAATTTATCGGTGACAATGAATTGTTGTTCATATGGTTTATCAATTGATGTTCATATGATTTACTCTTTATATTGATAAAATGATGATTTGAATGAAAGACTCTGGCTAAAATGAAACTCTTCCGGTGATAATTGGGCTTCTTTATGCCTTGTGTCTGACTATATTCTATGAAGAAATCATATGTGTGGGCAATTAATCATAATATTTGTTAGGACTGGCATCTGTGTGGGCAATTAATCTGTATGATCAATTGCCTATGCCTTGTGTAAACAGTTATGGACCATGTGCATGTACTTGTAGTAAGGTTGAAGACAAATTTTCTATGTATATTATCTTGTCTGATCTGCTAACATAGAGAAATGTTCTTCCAGTGCCTCTTCTTCTTGTGGGATATGGTTTTGGAGCTTCTTTTGTTGCCTTATTTGCTCAGTTGGGTGGCGGAATATATACAAAAGCTGCAGATGTTGGAGCAGACCTTGTTGGAAAAGTAGAGCAAGGAATACCAGAGGATGATCCTAGAAATCCAGCTGTCATTGCTGATCTGGTGACTTCCTTTTCCTTTGTTATCTTGATTGAAGAAGTACTATTTATTTCCAGTTTCCTTCGTACAATCTGCTCAGGCATTTTTATGTTACTGAATTTGGTTATATACTTGTTGCTGAGTATGTTTTCTTGATTAAATAGATCTAACTTCATAAAATATATCATTCGTTCTGAAATGAAATATATCTAAGAGAAATATGGTATTTAAGACATTTTCTTTTATCAATTCAGATTTTTTTTTTCTTGTTTATTTCTTTTGCTGTTGTTTCACCATCACTCATTGCTTTTACGTTCCTTGATTCACTTTGTTACTCGCATGAAAGGTTGGTGATAATGTTGGCGATTGTGCTGCTCGAGGTGCTGATCTTTTTGAAAGTATTGCGGCTGAAATAATTAGTGCCATGATACTCGGTGCAACAATGGCTCAGCGATGTAAAATCGAAGGTTAGTTCAAAGTTTCTATTATGACCTTTTCTATGTAAGTTATAGGGTGATTGCTAGACTTTGGCGCTGTTTCAAAGATTTTGTAGGTGTCATTGACACATTCTTATTGGTTTTAAATATACTCATGCCTAGGTTCCATGTTTGTGCAGATCCATCTGGTTTCATCTTGTTTCCTCTTGTTGTTCACTCTTTTGACCTTGTGATATCATCAATTGGGATTCTTTCAATCAGGGGAACACGCGATTCTGGAGTAAAGACTTATATGGAGGATCCCATGGCTATACTTCAGAAGGGATACTCAGTTACAATTGTTTTAGCTGTCCTGACATTTGGTGTGGTAATATGCGTTGTTAGTTCTAAGATATGTATAGTAAATGCTGCACTCTGATGAACAGTTATTTTTGTTTTATATGTTTAGTTATACTATATTGTTGAATTCCTTTCCCATTAACTTTGATTCACTGAACTTTTTATATCTGATTTTGGTGGTTATTCCAGTCGACCCGTTGGCTGCTTTATACTGAACAAGCACCCTCTGCATGGTTTAACTTTGCCTTGTGTGGGTTGGTTGGTATCATCACGGCATATATTTTTGTTTGGATCACGAAGTACTACACTGATTACAAGCATGAGCCTGTGCGGACATTAGCTCTTTCTAGCTCCACTGGCCATGGAACAAATATTATTGCCGGGATCAGCTTGGGCCTTGAATCAACAGCACTTCCTGTTCTTGTCATTAGCATAGCTATTGTTTCAGCATTCTGGTTGGGACATACGTCAGGACTGGTGGATGAGGATGGGAATCCAATTGGTGGACTGTTTGGCACAGCTGTAGCTACAATGGGCATGCTCAGCACTGCTGCATATGTGCTCACCATGGATATGTTTGGTCCGATAGCTGATAATGCAGGTGGAATTGTGGAGATGAGTCAGCAGGTAATTTGGGATGCTGACTGCCTGATTATTGTTCTTTTGTATATATTGAGTTTTTCTTTTTGTTTGAATGTTCATGCAGCCAGAAAGTGTGCGGGAGATTACTGATCTACTTGATGCTGTTGGGAACACAACAAAAGCAACCACAAAGGGATTTGCCATTGGATCAGCAGCACTTGCGTCTTTTCTTCTTTTTAGTGCTTATATGGACGAGGTTGCGACATTTGCTCATGTTTCCTTCAAGCAGGTGTATACTTTGTAAGTCTTGGATTGATATCTTGCCATTTTTTTTTTGTAATAACTTCCAGTTTGTTTTATTCTCCAGGTTGATATTGCCATTCCAGAAGTTTTTGTTGGTGGTTTGTTAGGGTCAATGCTTATTTTTCTTTTTAGTGCTTGGGCCTGCGCGGCAGTCGGCCGAACTGCTCAAGAAGTTGTCAATGAAGTAAGAAGACAATTTATTGAAAGGCCTGGTATAATGGTCAGTACAGCGCAAGTTGTTTTATGCTCTTTTGTTTTTATTCTTTGAGACGTGTGAATAATCCTACGTATGAATCATGATGGTTAGGAATACAAGGAGAAACCAGATTATGGGCGTTGTGTTGCTATTGTTGCATCTGCATCTTTGAAGGAGATGATAAAACCTGGTGCTTTGGCTATCATTACTCCAATTGTTATTGGTGGGTCTGCGCTTATTCTTTTTGTATTAGTAATTTTTGCTTAGGAATAGGGTAATGTGAGTAAACAGCGATTAATCTACGAACATTACTCAAAGCCTTGTGAAGAAGATTTGTTTACCATGAGACAAATTTAGTGGAAAGATTGCATGATTCTTATTATACACTATGAATTCATTCGAAAGATCGTGTTAGATGAAGGATGAGTGGGTTGGACGTGGGATAACTTTGCATGTTTGTAAAGCTTACGTTTTGGGAGGCAAGCAATATAAGTTTGTCTCAAGTGTGGGAAGCCACTTCTTTTGCTTTTCTTTGTTAAAATTGGTCCTCTATGTTGGATGTATTAAATTTACCCCAAGTTTTGTGGTATTAATGGCAGGGATTTTGTTTCGGATCATGGGACATTACACAGGGCATCCTCTTCTAGGAGCTAAAGTCGTTGCTGCTATGTTGATGTTTGCTACAGTTTCTGGTATCCTCATGGCTCTCTTCTTAAACACGGCAGGCGGAGCCTGGGATAATGCTAAGAAGTACATTGAAACTGGGGCCCTTGGAGGAAAGGGGAGTGATTGCCATAAAGCAGCTGTTACTGGAGATACGTAAGCATATCTTTCCTTTATTCACAATCTACATGTCTGTTGGCTTTTAGCTGCCCGCTGGTGACACCTAGTCTTTGTCCGATTTTCCCTTTAATTAATCACCTAGTCCCAAGTTCTGGTTTGGCTTGATTAAGTTTAACTTCAACCTTCAAACTAAAGTAGTTTTGCAAAGTTATAGGTTGTATTGAAATTAATTAATTGATTACCCAAATTGAATTAAGCTTCAAATTGGTGGATATAGATTAGCTCAAGTATTTTGAAAACAGCTTTAGTAAGTGAATAAGCTATAAGTTGTATGGTGGGAGCTTATAAGCTGAGGCTACCAATTTGACCTGTTGGCTAGTTTAGTTTTTAGCTTCTACTCAACAATGTGTAAATTTGTGATAGGATAATTGGGGCCATTTTGTGTTGCAGGGTGGGAGACCCGTTCAAGGATACCGCGGGGCCGTCCCTACACGTACTCATAAAAATGCTTGCGACGATAACACTAGTCATGGCTCCTGTTTTTCTGTGATTATCTGTTTGCTTATTCCTCGCCTCGTCTATGTTTGAACCTTACACATAATAGACAGGCACGGTTCCTAAGTATACCAAAGTTTTTGCCTTTTTTATACGTACATTTTGAGGGTGCTTGAGCCTCGTTGATTAGAGAGTCCAGGTTATCGTTGTTTAGTTATATTTTTCAATAAATAAGTCAACGTAGTCTTCTAATCTGAACTCCAACTTTCTCATCTGCAACCAATAAATCCTTAAAATGACTACATATATATATATCCATGCTCATCGTATTACATTATTTTGGTCCATGGTGGAAGAGCAATTCTCAGTCCTAGTTTATGTATCGACTCCCAAATAGCATTTTTACATTCAAGCCATACGATGGAACACTAATTTGTCATGCGTATTGTGTTGACTGAGAAGATCAGAACATTCATTGTCCGACCAGATCCGAATTTTCATTGTCGGCCCATGTTGGGGAGGCTGAGACTCTGAGAGTACGTTTGGCGAGAGCTATAAATTAAAAATAAGAGCTAACCTTGTTTGAGGTAAAGGGCTAAATTTAGCATTATGCGAATTTTCTCCCATAATTAGCATCGATCATCCCATCCTCCTTTCTGTAGAGCGGGGAAAATCTTGTTCGGTGCCCCTATTATTCTAGTGCTTCGATGCAGCAACCGCCGCCTCTAGCCGCTCTTCCTCGGAAGAACAGTCCCGCTGCGAGCTCTACTTCGGCTACCCCGAATAGGAAGCTCCCAGCCCCAACCGCGCAGGAGCTCATCTCCCACTACGAGTCCCAAGGCCTTGACTCCCAGCAGGCTTCCTTTAAGGTCATTGAGGACCTCCAGATTGCGCTCCTCAGGGTCGTCTCCTCGGGCGGAGGCAAAAATGTGAAGCTTATGGCTGAGTCCGCTAGGAAAATTGATGCTATTAACACCCGCGTTGCCTTTCTTGAGTTTAAGCTTGACTCCAAGCCTGGGTACCCGCAGACATTCGCATTAGGGCTCGCTTCAGGAGCTGCTTTGAAAGGAATTGGGGTTGTTTTCCCTCATATTTGGGCTTCTATTACTCAAATTTGGGGCTCCGTTGCGAGTCTTTCCAACCGTTCTTGATGGGGGAATGCTGTATCCGTTGTGTGTTCGTTGAAGTTGAGAAGTCGATTCTGGGAGCGGGTCTTGGTTTGAATTTGAATTCGAGTTTCCTACCATCTCTTGGGGCAGTGAAGATCCAAGCTTTGGTGGAAGAGCAAGTAGATTGAACCAGAGCATTCGCTGCAATGTTTCATGATTCAATTCTTATTTAATCATGTAATATGCGTGACAATATAAATGAGTAGCGCCTTCTTTTGCGGAAGAATAATGGAAAATGCCCGGTCACCCTGGATTTCCACAATCAATCTTCCAATGAGGACCAGGACGCTCTAGTCCAAGTACCCCCGCATCTCCTCAACTACACAAGTTTATGGATGTATTCTAATCTTCATCTTCTTCCTCATCCTGTATGTGTATATTCATATAACCTGGATTATAATAGGGCAACAGGATTGATAACCTCAAACTTAAAGGTGGCTTAAATTGTTTTTTACGCAAATTAATCTTTGAATTAGGAGGCGTTATCATGTTGGTCTCTGTCATTAGGATTTTCATTTTGCTGGGCAATTTGTAGGTAGAAATTACGATTTTGGTGGGGGAGAGGAAACTTTTGGAGAAATTTAGGGGTTGATTTTGTGAGAGCCATTGTCAATTTTTCCAGAGACTAGAAACGAACTCTTCAAACTCTGAAAAGGATGACAAAGTTTGCATTATTAAAAACTAATCATGATTGAGTTATTATAAAACTCGAATTTCTCTAGTTTGATAAAAAAAAAAAAAATCGACTGGCTTCTCATAATACCAATTTCTAGATTTTTTTCTTAAAATCTCGTTTCCAGTTTCTCCTCATCAAAATCAACCCTTAGAAAACTAAAACTCTAACGGTAGAGATCTAGTTTAAGATTAAAAGAATTTTTCAAAGATAGTATTAGAGATCGAACGATAACTGGAAAAAGAAAATACGACGTGGGATACAAGATTTACGTGAAAAAATCCTTTCAGAAAAAAACCACGGTCTGAGGAATAAATCTAATATAAAGATCAAAATACAACCGCGAGTTTTTTTTACTCTAAGTTTGTAATACCCTGTGTTCCTCCATTTTTCCTCGTTATTGTAAATTGGATTTATTTTTGGTCATC
>CM039474.1:26220809-26279390 GCA_022433065.1 Begonia loranthoides | reverse complement strand
TAAATTTATCGCATTTTAAAAAGGAAAGGAAAAACCGGGTCGTCACAAAGTTACATGAATTTATAGAGAAAACAAAACTCTAAATGAGATCTACAATGAGGGCCCACTAGCCCCGCCCAATAGAATTCGGGTCACACCGAAATCTAATAATCTCCACCTTGACATGAATTCTATGAAAGAGATCCATAACGCGTACTTATCAACCCAGCCCAACAAAGCGAATTTACAACCCTGAATGTTGACAATCGCCATCTTGAAATGAATTCTAATACAATGAACCAATTTTTAAATCTTCAAATTTTCTTCTTCCACACCCTTAAAGAAGATCTGCAACGAGGGCCCACCTGTCTGTCTCAAATAAATATACAGATCACGAATATAAAAAGTATTCAAGGGTAAATTCAGCAATTAATGCTGATCTGGTTTAAATACATTTAAACCACGATGGTGACATCTTCAAATCCCACAAAGAGTCAACCAAATCTATGCCAGTATTAAGGGTGTGCAGGACCGAACCGGTACCGAAGAACCTGATCGGTACCGCCGGTTTTGGTACTGGTTCAGTACGTATAAGTTGGGTACCGAACCGAAGCCGGTTCTTCGGGACTAGAACCGGCTTATGCGGTTCGAGACTCGGTACTGCACTAGCTGGCACCGTCCCGACCGAAGACCCAACTTCAAATTAGGGCACCATCGACCATCAGTTCACACTTCACTCTTCGACTTCAGCTCTGCACCGTGCACCCCGCGAATCCCGGATCCCGAGTCTTCAGCTTTGCACCCTGCGAATCCCAGATTGGCCGATCCTATGCCGCACCCGGAGTCTTTAGCTCCTGCAGTCCTGCATCCCGAGTCTTCAGGCTTCAGCTCCTGTATCCCCCGACTCGGCGACTCCCGAGTCTTCAGCTCCTGCACACCTTGAGTCCCGACCATCAAACGGTGATTGGTTACGCAGTTTGTACCCCGAGTCTCGAGTCTTCAGCTCCTGCTGATCTGTTCTAGTGTTCTGCTTCATTCTTTGCTCTGAGCCTCCACTCCAGTGGTCAGTATTTCTATTTCAATTTTACGGTTTTGAGATTGTAAAGACTAAAGTTTACAGATTTAAGTCTAACAATCGATACATTAAAGTCTAACCAAACTTGCCTGTCAATTTATGTGCTGGAATAATGTTTTGTGTCTGGAATAAAGTTTTGGAATAAAGTATTTATGTGCTGGAATATTTCTGTGCTAGTGTGCTGGAATAAACTTGTCTGGAATGTTTTGGAATAATGTTTCAAATATTGTCTGGAATGTTTTGGAATAATGTTTTGGAAACATCATGCACCAGAGAAGCATTTTGTGGTCTTTAAAGAGTATGCTATAGGTCTGGTTGAGCATAAAAAAAAAACTGTAAAAATTTCTGAAGTAGTTTGATTATCTTTTTGCGTGTGGGAACAAATTGACCTATGCATGCACTATCTGGTTGTTAGTGAAATTAACCAGGTTGTTAATGTTGGTGTTGCTGGAATCCACAGGTCCAAGAGGTTTGTGTAGAAGTGGTGATTATGCATTTTAAGAAATTCATATCTTCTACTTTGTTTTACATAAGGTTGAAAGATTTTAGTTTTTATTTAGATTCTAGGAATAAAATTCAGTACAGACCGGTACCGTACCGGATTGGAATAGGTACCGAATTTTTGGTTCAGTACCTGACTATAATGGGATCGGTACCGGTCTTGAATTTTCAAAACCGGTACCGACTAGTCCGGTGCGGTCTACTGGGGAACCGGTACCGAATCAGACCGTGAACACCCCTAGCCAATATATCTCGCCTCTTGACTTGCTATATCAAAATTTTCTTTCAAAATCTTTTAAAATTCCACTATCGTTATCTTACCATAAGGAAATATCGAATCTCTATTCAAAAGTGGAATATCTACTTCAAAGATCTCATCACCCCTAAAAACATAATCTTTAACAAAGTATCTGACCCAAAAGATTACATACTTCAATAAAATATTCATCCCAAACATTGAAGCGGAAAACCATGGATATCTGTTACAAGTGGGCACTACCTCGTCGTTGGATATTGTCCGCTTTAGGCCTCCCATACGACCCGCACATGTTTGTTCTCGAACCAAAGCCCTATAACCCTAACCAAAACGCGTTCAACAGGCAAAGATAGTACACACTTATACACTAGTCCCACAACTCTCCCATTTTCGATGTGGTACTGCAGGTTCCCTTGCAACCCCCCACTGGGGCCAAGGCCTAACCATGACAATATCACAAGATTCCAAAAGATATCCCCAAAATTCAGATATTTTTGCCACAACAAATCATCCCCAAAATCAAATCAAATCTAATCGCCAGAATAATCGCAAATATTACAAAATTCAAACCTTATTTGAATTTCAACCGAAAACAATCTCCATGATTGAGATATTCCCGCGATTTCAAATCTGCCATAAATCCATCAAATTTAATCTCCCAAATATCTTCTAAAAATTTCAATGATTTTCAAAAATATTTATCTTTGGCAAAAATCCAATTTTGCAAAGGACACTCTTGCAACAACCCCAATCGAAATGACTTGACAACGAGAATGGAGAACACAATGTAGATTATCTATGGCGATTGACGATAAATAGAAAACCCTCTAATGACGAACCTGTTGTTCGGAGACACAACTGCTCTTGAGAACTCCAAACAGAGATGAAAAACGTGGCAATTGTTTCTAATGGCAGCTAGACGATAAAGAGAACAAATCTCATAAGCAAGAGGAATGGCAGAGGGAACAATTTTTCTGTTCTTTTTTTTCTTTTTCCCAAAAATTGTAATTTTCCCAAAATTTACACAAACTTTATTCAATGCAGAACGACTAGAGTGAATTTGTTTCAACACACTTGGAAACACGAACTTCCGAAATCAAAGCTCTGATACCATTTGTTAGAGATCGAAGCTCACCAGAAAAAGAAAATACGACGTGGGACACAATATTTATGTGGAAAAACCCTTTCGGGAAAAAACTATGGGCAGAGGAATAAATCTACTACGAAGATCAAAATACAACTGCGAATTTTGTGGCTTTAGCTTACATGAATTTATAGAGAAAACAAAACTCTAAATGAGATCTACAATGCAGGCCCATCGGTCCAGTCCAATAAAATTTGGGTCACATCAAAATTTAATAGGTAGGATGATGGACTAAAGCTAAATTTTGTGATAAATGAGTAAACTAAAGAGTCAAGTGGATTGCTCAGATTTTGATGTTGTATTTTTGCATATATGTTGAAATCTTTCTCACTATAACACTGAAGCATACAAATATAATTTGTATCAACTGCAATTTATACTTTGACTGTTGTGTTTAAAACTTTGAATTCCCAAGAATCCTTACGCAGAGTTAAAAAGAGAAAGTTACAAATTATTAGAGGTGTTAAACGGGCGGGCTGCCACATGCATAGGGAGGGAGGGGGACTCTCCCCTCTCACTCCTCCCTCCTCTCTCTCTCTCCTTTCCCCTATCCGCTTCTCTATAAATAACTCGCAAATATCTTCAAATTTTTTCATCAAATTTTCTTTCAATCTCATATTTTCTTACTTTTGAATTTCTAGTGCTCAATCGATCTCTCCTGTTCTTACCAATTCTCATACTCTTTCTATTTATTCAATAAGGTATATATTACACTTTATTATTTACTATATTTTTATATTGTTGTTAATTTTACGTGTATGATTTAACAGTTTTTGTGTGAATTTTTGTAGGTTTCGTATACGTGGAGGTGATAACAAAATTCACACCACCTACAAACTATTGTTGATCAATTTGATTTGTGGTATCAATTTGCTATTTGAAATTTATTTTTAATAGATCCGTGTAATTATAATATTGATGATGATATTGAGGAAAATATGGAGTTAAATCCTGCATTTT
The DNA here is from genome assembly GCA_022433065.1 of Begonia loranthoides. Taxonomy (NCBI): domain Eukaryota; kingdom Viridiplantae; phylum Streptophyta; class Magnoliopsida; order Cucurbitales; family Begoniaceae; genus Begonia; species Begonia loranthoides. The sequence continues at coordinate 26,275,475 of CM039474.1, read as the reverse complement.
TAATAGGACAATCATCTGCACAATCATCCACTTCTTCACCTAAAAAAAAGAACAAAATGTCTGAGGTATGAAAACATTTTGAAATGAAAGAAATTAAAATTGGTGGAAAAGTAGAATTTAAAGCTCAATACAAATATTGTATTAAAAATTATGCATATGTTACCGTAGTTCAACTAACACAATTGGTAGACATTATAAAAAATGTCACTTAAATGAGCAAGTAAGGGATCCTATACAAATATTATTGAATAGTAGTGGTAGTGACATTTTTTTTATATTCACAAAATAAAATGAGAGAAAGAATAGCAAAACTTGTAGTACAATACGAGTTACCTTTATTGTTTACCGATAGTGACGAATTTGAAAAATTTATAAAAGAGTATATTACTCCTAATTTTAAACGTGTTCCTAGAATTACAACTAGAAATGATATTATTAAAATGTTTAATGATATGGAAAATGAACTAATTTCATTTTTTTCAATTGCCCATTCAATGTTTATTTGTATTACCTCTGATTTGTGGAGTGCACATAATGTTATAGGCTATGTTATTGTAACTTTTTATTTTGTTGATGAATCTTGACAATTAAATAAAAAAATTTTAGGATTTCGTACTAGTGAATACGTGAAATCCCAGCGGCCCAGCCCATTAAAAAAAATATTAAACTCCCCCTTTCAGGGGAGTTGTGGCCGAATCAGGGGGGATTTCCCCCTTAATTCAATGTGTGGGGAGGGAACTCCTCCTCCCCACTTCCATCGTTCTCTTTCACTCCTGATCAGTGGTTCTCCCTCTTGGTGAACCGACGACGTGAAGGGGACAGATTTCTTCGGCGAGGTTGGCATCTCGTTTTTGTTCGCAATAAGTGTCGGCCTCCTCGAATTTCTATATTCTTCTTCTCTATAACTCAGTAATTAATGAGTAGGATGATTTTTATTTGAAGTTTTGCTGTGGGTACCGAAGTTTGGAGGTCAGCGACGGCTAGTTGTGGTAAGGGCGGTGTCCATCATCTGGTGAGTGTTGATCTCCTCTATTTTTGTTCTTTTTCGCTGGTCTGTGGTTAAGGGAAAATCGAGGTTTTCTTAAAGGTTAAGTGTTGGACGTCTACCTTTGTTAAAGAGTTTCCAGCGAGGAGCTTGACGGAAAAGCGGATTCCTCCGGGTGAGAATCTGGATTCTCAATTTTGTTTCCAAATTTTTCTGTTGGATAATGGATTGTTGGATTTGGTTCTGGAATTTAGAGATAATAGCATTTTCTGTTGGATTATGAGGTGTTAAGTTGTACGCCGGAGGTTGGGAAGGATTCTCGACCAGAAACTTCATCCTTTCGGCCAAGAGCATTTCTACTGAATCGTTGTTTAATCTCTGTTAGATTTCTGGATTTATAGTTGGGTACTGATTATTGTTGTGGAGGTTTCGTCGTTGCGGGAGGAAACCGCTCTGTGTCCATTGTCGACCAGCGACTCATAGAATTGCTGGGTAAAGCATAGGGTATGGCTTGGGATTAGGGGTGGAAAACGGTTCAGGCAGAACCGAGGAACCGAACCGAACCGGCGTAAATTGCACTGTTTGGTTCGGTTGTAAAGGTGGAAAAACCGAGGTTATGCCCGAACCGAGCTGAACCGAGGAAGCTCGGTTCGGTTGTCGGGTTGCACAATGGGAAACCGGGTAGACCGAGCCTACCTGATTTCCCAGTTAACTTGACCGGGCAGGGCTTCTCCACCAGTCCCCAAGCCCCGAGGAAGAGATTGCGAAGCTGGACTGCTGGAGAGCCTTCGCTGCGTGCCTGCGTCAACCACAACCAGATCTCGACTCGAGTGGAGATCTCGCACTACCAGATCTCGCTGCATCCACTGTCCATAGCCTGAAGTGAAACCGATTCTTCCCAGACTCACCGGATTCTTCACAGACTCACCGATTCTTCAGCCTAAAGCTGATTGTCCCATCGGCGAGCCAGCGACGCCATTCTTCAGCGGTGAGTCTCAAGTATTTCAGCAAGTCTTTTCTTTACATTCTCAAATCTCAACTCTAATCTCCTTCATTTTTCAACGTTCAGTGAAACCGATTCACCCAGGGCTCAGGGGACAAGGAAAACAAAGGTTCGATTTCAAGTCATTTTCTGGAAATCAAAGGTTCGATTTCAATTCATCTCTTCATTGAATGAATTACTGATTTCTGGATTGAAAATCAACTTTGGATTGATTGATTTTTGCACGGATTGATTTTTGCACAGATTGATTTTCTGCTGTGTAACCTGTGTTAGACCTGTGAAGTGAATCACTAACATATCACTTGATTCACGGATTGATTAATGTTATGTATTTTATATGTTAGACCTGTGAAAAATATTTGCACGGATTGATTAATGTTATGCATTTTATATGTAATCTTAGACCTAATAATGTTATGCATTTGATATGTAATGTTAAAGTTTTCAATATTTGCAATAGTTAAAGTTTTTATTGTTCATTATAGGATGGAAAGTGAGACGAATCATAGAAAGAAAAAAACCAAAACTTGCGAAGCTTGGAATTATTTTACAAAAGTCGAACCAATAGACGTGGACAACCCTAAAGCAAGTTGCAATTATTGTGGAAACTCGTATGCTTGTCATCCGATTAAGAATGGAACATCAAATTTAAACAAGCATGTGCACAATTGTAAGAAGTTGGTAGCCAGTTTAGATGGAACTCAGAAAACATTATTATTTCGGAAAAAAGATGTTGCAGGACCAAGTGAGGTTGGTTCTTTGGCACTAAAATCATTTAGCGCTGAAAGGTGTCGAAATACATTAGCTAGAATGATTGTAATGGATGAATTACCTTTCAATATTGTTGAAGGGAAAGGTTTTATCGAATACTCCAATGAGTTGGAGCCCAAATTTAAGGTTCCTGGTCGAAAAACTATATCAAATGACATTTTCAAGATTTATATACAAGAAAAGAGTAATTTGAAGGTTTTCTTTTCACAATTACCCGGCAGAATATGTTTGACAACCGATACATGGACTTCAATACAAAACATAAATTATATGGTTGTTACTGCTCATTACATTAATTCAAGTTGGGCTTTGCAAAAGAAGATTATCAATTTCTGTGTAATACCTAATCATAAAGGAGAAACTATTTCTATGATTTTGGAAAAATGTTTACTGGATTGGGGGATAAAAAGAGTTTTGACAGTCACCGTGGACAATGCTTCCGTGAATGAAGTTGCTTTGAAGCAGATGGCTAAAACAATTAAACATTGGAATGGTTTAATATTTGAGGGAGATCTTTTACATATAAGATGTTTTGCTCATATTGTGAATTTATTGTTTGCAATGGTTTGAAAGAGCATGATGATTCCATTAGAAAGATACGTAAAGCTGTAAAATATGTTCGGTCTTCGCCTTCAATAATGCAAAAGTTTAAAGCATATGTTGAGAGTGCAAAAATTACATGTAAAAGCACTGTGTGTCTTGATGTTCCAACTCGATAGAACTCAACATACTTGATGTTGGATACAGCTGAAAAATTTGAAAAGGCATTTAAAAAGTTAGAAGAATACGACACTCAATATTTATATGAATTTCTTGAAGATGATACTATGAAGAGTCCTCCCTCTGATGAAGATTGGTGTGCCATTCGTCAATTCATTGTGTTTTTGAAAGTATTTTATGATGTGACCTTGAAAGTTTCGTCTACTTTACATATTACGGTCAATGTGTTTTTCTCAGAAGTCTGTAAACTTGATAAAGTTATCAAAACATTTGTTGGAAGTGATAACCCTTCGTTAAGATCCATGGCACTTAATATGCAAATTAAATACGATAAATATTGGGGCGATGTCAGTAAAATCAATCATTTGATGTATGTTGCTGTCGTTCTTGCTCCACGACATAAGTTGAAGTATGTGAAGTATTGTCTTTCGAAATTGCATGGATTTGAGAAGACAAATGATTTGATAATCGAACTAGAACATACTATTAGAAGATTGTATTTTGAGTACAAAATGAGTTCATTAACACATAACATGGAGCAAGTGTCTACTTCTAAGCTCGTGGTTGACATCACTCGAGACAATTTAGAGGACGATGACTTTGATAGGGCATTTTATGAAGAATGTAATGATGAAGATCAGTTTGGCAATGATAATGAAATTGAAAATTATTTGTCTGCGAAGCTGTAGAGTTTTTCCTCTGAAATTGATATATTGAGTTGGTGGAGAATGCACGCTAAAGACTATCCAATTTTGAGTAAAATAGCAAGAGATGTGTTTGCTATACCCATTTCAACAGTTGCCTCAGAGTCGGCATTCAGCTGCGGTGGTCGAGTGTTGGATTCTTTTCGAAGTTCCTTGGCTCCAAAAACAGTTGAAAGTCTCATTTGTCTACAAAGTTGGATTCGTGATGATAAGAGACCTTCAGATACTATGTACGAATCATTGGAAAAAGTTACTCAATATGAAAAAGGTATAAAACCATAAATTGTGGTCTATTTAATATTAGTCATTTAAATGTTATTATTATAATTACTAACTTCAATTCTTTTTTGTAGATTTGGAGGATTTTATAACAGCATCGAATGAAGAATGATATTCTGATATTCTTTCATTCTCAGGTGGTATTGTTTATAATGATTTGATTTTTATAGTTGATTTTATTCATTTCATCATTGTTATTTTGTAGTTATTCATTTCATCATTGTTATTTTGTAATTATTCATTTCTTCATTGTGGAATGTAGGGCAGGGCAAAATAACAAGAGTGTCGACGATGAAATTGCTTTTTAGAGAGAATGTAGGTATTTGTATTTTGATTTGATTTAGACAATGTTGCATTTCACTTTATTTATTCTAAAACAAAAAAGGCTTCTTGAAAACACTTTTTTTACTTTAACAATAATACATTATAACTGTTTTTTATTATAATTCTTCAAAGGTAGTTTGTGGAAACTCTTTTAAATGTGTTGTTTCCAACTATTTTCGATTTCATCGCTACCCAAGCAAGCCCTTAATGTTTATATCAGCTTGAAAGTTGCAAAATGAACTTCAAGTTGATCAGAATTCGAGAGCTTCTTTCATTCTACTTTCTTTTACAAGAAGAGAAACAAAGAAGCAGGACTGGTGAAGAAAGAAAACAAGAGTTGGAAAATGATGTAAGGATGTGCTCAATAACTTCTTTATTTGTTTTCAGGATTCTGCAGTTCAGATAAAAAGCAACTACTAGACATAGACAATGTTGGATAATAGTTGAATGTTGGATAATAGTTTCAATATTTGAAGTTGGATAATAGTTGAATGTTGGATAATAGTTGAATGTTGGATAATAGTTTCAATAGTTGAATGTTGCATGTAAAAACCGAACCGAAAAAAACCATGAACCGAACCGAATAAAATCGAAAACCGAGCCTAATAGGTCTCATGTAAAAACCGAAAACCAAACCGTGAACCGAACCGAATAAAACCAAACCGAGGCCTCGATTTTTTTTCGGTTCACCCTACACCTCGGTTCATCATCGGTTCCTAAAAAAAAACCAAACCTCATAGGTTCGATTTAAATTTCACTAAAAATCGAACCGAACCGAACCGTTTCCACCCCTACTTGGGATTTCCCAAGCCGTGAGGAAATTTCTCTTGGGCCTTAGCCCATGAAAACTCCTTGGGCCATGGCCCAGATCTGGATTGAGGTTAGGCTTATATGATTTTGGGTTTTGGCCTATTATGTTTTGGGCCGAAACCCAGGCTCCATTTTTGGCCGAAAATTTTGTCTTATATAAATATTGACTCGACCATTATTGGATCGTTATTATTGGTCTAAAAATCAAAAATTTTATTTTAGAGTTCAAATTCTAATTGGATAAAATGTTATGATTAGATTCCAAGACTTAAGAAATTTTCATACTTGTCTACTGTTTGATTTCATTGGGCTTTTCAGTTGTACTTTGATATTGGTTGACCCAAAATTCGAGGTAGGGGTTATCTTATGTTTAACGTACATTAAATTACAAAATATCCAATATTGTTTTAATTTAGACATGTTGATTCACTGTTCAGTTCGATGTGTTTAATTTTACATTTATGCACTGTTATTGTTAATTAGAGTAATGAGACAGCTGTATGTGTCGTGTCCTTAGGCGCAAAACCCTAAACCTGTTATTATTAACTAGAGTAATGAGACAGTTGTATGTGTCGTGTCTCTGGGCGCAAAATCCTAAACCTGATCAGGGTCTGTTTGGCTGTTTGTGATTGCCTGAATATCGTTGTTATTGAAATTCCGTTATTTAATTTATTGTTGTTATTATTTCTTCACATATTGATATGTTAAAAATATATAATTGAAATGTCCGTATAATTCATATGATAAAAACATTGAGTATAAAATTTAATCTCTACTGAGTTGTTTGACTCACCCCTTAATTATTTTTACTTTTCAGTAATTTATCAAAATAATCCACAATTGTCACTACAAGAATAGAAATTTGGAGATTTTTCCTGTGTAATTAAATTCTTTCTTTTTATAAAGGGACTTAGAATATTTTGGTAAGATTTGTATCTTAGTTCTAATTTTGATGTTATTTTCGCCTAGTTCTAGATTTTGTTAATTTACATTATATTATTGTTACTTTTGGACCTTTATTTTGGGCTTGGTCTATACTGTGAATGCTTAAGTCTTTCGCTGCTAATTATGGATTCAAGTAAGGGTCGGACGATTTGGTCATTCTTGGCCGGATCGTTCCCCGTTCTATCTTGGGTCCCTTTTGGAACATGACAGAATATCCTCATACTTGTATTATTATTTATAGATATATTATAGCAATATTGCAAGAATATTCTATTAGAGATATAATATGTAGCATAACTCTTGATAATGCTAGTGCTAATAATGTTGCTATTTCTCATTTTAAAATTTATTTTCAATTAGATACTACTCACGATTCTCTTTTCCATATGAGATGTGTATGTCATATTTTGAATTTAGTTGTTAAAGATGGTATGACATATATTTCGCCTCATATTGAATTAATTAGATTTGCAATTTCTTTTATCATTCGATCTAATTCAAGATAACAAGAATATAAAAATTTTTGTAAAGATACCCAATTTAAACCAAGAAAATTAATAATTGATGTAGTTAAGAGGTGAAATTTGACTTATTTAATATCGAAAAATGCTAGGTCATATTGACAAGTTATTTATGCTTTTATTAATGAGAAAACACAAAGTATTAATCTTAATAAATATAATTGTGATGTAGCTAATACATTTCTTGATTTTTTAAAACCATTTTATGATGCTACAAATAAATGTTCGAGAATTTATTATCTTACTTCTTATCTTGTTCTCCTAATTTTTGTAAATTTAATGGGTAATTTTGCACAATATCGACAAATAGATAAATTTAGAGATATACTTAATAAAATAGAAACAAAATTTAAAAAATATTGGTTTGACATTCTTTTTTTTTTTTTTTTGTTATGCATGCATAATGGATCCTAGGTATAAATTAAGAGGAGTAAGTCACATGATTAATAGAATTTCTACTAATTTATGTACTACTCCTTTACTTTCTAATGATCAAATAATACATGGAATTGCTATTTTATATTTTTCTTGTGAAATTAAATATTTTAATGTTAGTCGTTCACGTTCTTCTTCGCAGGCTAGTTCTAGTAGTGGTTGTGGAGCTACAATAGCTCCACAATTTGGTATTCATAATATTTAGAATGAATTAGATACAGATCTTTATTCTAGTTCTATGCGAAATAAACTAAATATTTATTTTGACACTCAATATCAATTTTCTCATGATGAGAACTTTGATATATTAGATTGGTGGAAAACGTTTTCCACTATATATTCTATTTTTTCTACAATAGCACGTGATCTACTAACACCTCCGGTCTCTAACATAGCATCAGAGTCTGCTTTTAGTGCAGGTGGACGTATGTAGGATGAACACCGAGGAAGACTTGCACCGGACCTCGTGGAGGCATTCATTTGCATGAAGGATTGGAACAACACCATAACAAGAAATCAACAACGAGAGGACGAAATACTAGAAGAATTTAAAATTTTGGATATTGAAGATTAGATTTTCATTTAAATTTGGATGTATTGTAATTTGAATTTTGAATTATTATTTTAACTTGTAATTTTTTTGACATTTTACACATTATTGACAATTAGATAGGTGCCAACCTAGTTGAGATGTATCTAATTTGTAGTGATGTAAGTGTCAAATTGATAATGAATTATTTTTTTTTTTTATATATTTGTCTCAAATAATTTTTTTTTGTAATTACTTATTGCATGTCATTTTTATATTAATTAAATAATTTTACTATTTATACTATAATACCCAGAATTAAGTTGAGACTAAGGATAATAATTAGTGAAAATTTTGGAATGGATTTAAGAGTTATTAGAGGATTTTAGAGTCAATGGGGGATGATATTAGAATTTGTTTAAGTGATAATTTTGGTTAAGGATTTAATTGTAAGTGGTTAAAGGAAGTAAGACAGTGCATGTAACAATCCGTTTTTTGGTAAATCCTTTAAAATGCGTGAAATTTAAAACTTTTAAAAGACTCCTTTTTAAAACGATATCAGAGTGAAAAACTGGACAGTTACCGACCATTTTTTGTGAAAGTGTTGCGGAAGCGTTATAAAATCATTTATTTAAAACATAGCGAAAGCGTAAATAAATCGTTTAAGGAAGAAATACTAAACAAATCAAGTACTATGTACAATTTAATAAAACCTAATTTAATTATAACCGTTTCTTATTTTACTCTTTTAGTCTGGCCAGCCACAGGCTCTCTCGCTCGTGCAAATCCTTCATCTCTACATTTTATTATCTGTTCTTCATTTTTTCATTGAGTACTAATTCTGTGCATTTGATTCAAGCATACAAGTACCTACACCTACACTACAAGTAACTGTAAGCCTGAATGCTTAGCAAGGAAAAAGGTTTAATGCAACATGATATGCTACTCTTTAGTCCATTTTGGAATGGGGCCACCCAAACCAATCCTTTCATTAAGTCATTTACTCATTTATTACTTTACTTTAATCAATTCGTTCGCTACTCGTACTTTAAGCTAAAGATTGGGGGATTTTCTCGTGCAATGATATAGTGGATTGGTCTAACCTTTTACTTGCAACTAAAACTCCCGTACCCTACAAAGGAGGGGCTTCGCCTAGTTGCAAAGTAGACCCACTACCCATCGGCCCCCAACTTCATTTTCTTCTTCTTTTTCTTAACATTTTACCTCACTTATGCGTGTGCGAGTACCACCCCAAGGTAGCACTCCCTACTTGTTTCTATTAGCATGATGCATGACCATACATTCTCAACCTAACATGATACATGATGCTTTATAACGTAACATTAACAGAAATTGAAGGGCGCATTGAAATAAAAGTAACTGTAATTGAAATTACGCACAGAATGTATAACGGAAATTGAAAGCGCACACAGAGAACAATTATAATATTGAATTGGAAACAACGAAGCACATAAGGAGATCAAATAATGAATATTAAAGAAAAACAGGAATTACACACACACATTTATCAGAATGCAAACATCGCTTTAAAATAATGAATGACATGCTTGAACGGAACATGTTATTGATTTACATGTTATTTATCCTAGTTAATTCCCTAGTCAACTTACATACTCTCTACATTTATTATTCTAATTGGGTATCCAAGTAAATTAACATGCTCAAAGTTGATTACATACTTTTATCTTAGTTAACTAATCATGCTTTGGTTCGATAGAAAATAACATGCCAAAGACAAACAATTATAAGCAAGATTATAAACAATATCAAGAAGACAATAACAAAGAGAACATAAAAACATTTATCCGCATAGTTAATGAAATTCTTAATTCACTCATGCTTAGTCCCTCTTTCTTTCATCTTCACTATTATTCTCTAATAAGGTAAAACATTAGATTGTAGGAGTTACAATTAAGGAAATGACAGGAAAACACAAAAACAGAATATCAATTGATTAATCACTTAGCTAATTAACATGCTTAAGTTAATTAACATGCTTAAATAAATTAACAGGTTTAAGTCTAATTAATTATTTTAGTTAAGCTAATTAACATGCTTAAATAACAATGAACATGTCTCAATTACTTAACACGTTGGTATTAGCCTAGTTAGTTAATTAAGCATGCTTAACTATTAAATCAATTATTGTTGTCCTTGTTAATTGACATGCTCAAGTAAGGACTTCAGTTATAATTCTAATTAGTTATTCTAATGGGTTATCATGCTCAATTTCTAATTAAGTTAACTACTCTAGTCGATTAACATGCTTAATTTCAAATTAAGTTAATTACTCCAGAAAGAATTTCAGTTATTATCCTAGATGATTAAATATGTTTTTATGCTAGTTGGTTGATTAGATATGCATCGAAGGACTTAACATATGCATAGTACTATCAATTCACACAACAACTTAACCTAGTTGATAATTAAGCATGACATGGCTAAGTTAATTAACACTAATATCATTCTAATTAATAACATGCTCAAGTTTAGTTAATTAAACATGCATGGCATACTTAGTTAATCCACATGCTAGTTAGTTAATTAAATATGCTAATTATTCTAGTTAAGTTAATTAACATACTTAAATAATTACACTAATAAGTTAACATGCTTAGAAATAAGGATTCAAAGTAGTTATCATAATTAAGAAGTAATTACAATTCCGAGTTTAATTTACTAAACATGCTCAGGATGTAGTTTATTCTAGTTGGTTAACTATTAATCATGCTCAAGGCCAGTATATTAATGTGCTAGTTAATTTAACATGCTAGTCTAGTTGCTTAACATAGAGTTTTGTTAACATATAGTTATCAAACGATGGTGATAGCAGAACAATATATAAAATGACAGAGCAATATATATGTTGAGTGAAGGAAATGATAGTTTATACTTATCACAGAGGGATTTAAACTAAACACAGTAGAACAATGGTAATTAAACGTAAAATTACAGCAAGTAAAGCAGTGAATAAAATCATCGTCAAGAAATTCTTAGCTCATTCATCATTTTCGCAGCATCCATCACATTCAAAGCATTTACCACAACATTGGTCTCTATCAAGTAACACATTCACAATAAGGGAATAAACTAACAATCAAGGAAAGCTACACTATCATCAAAGGAAATTCACGCTAGTTAAAGAAAACAACTAACAATAAAGGAATCTACATTATCAACAACAAATAGACACACTCACGCACTCTACTTGCGGTGTAGGGCTTCCAACTGGCCAATACACACCCAAGTCCTTACCTAATTGAAGAAAACTAACAGGGACAGCAAGGTAGCAGCTCACTCTAGCTCCATCAGCTCCTACCTCACGGACAACACCACTCACAGCAACTCACACCACATAGCTCTCTCTCAATTCTCATCGCACTACACTAACGTTTACTGAAGGAGAAATTACTAACTCACAATCCCTCTCTCGCAGGTCTCACCCTAGCTAGAAGGAAGGCTCTCTCGCAGAAAGGGGAGAGTTGAACCATAAAATGGAAGAATGAAGGGGGACAGGTAGCTAAATCATACATGGAGGAGACAAATTGGACACCTAAGGGTAGAGAGGAGGCGGCTCCAAGTAGGGGGAGGTCGGCGTCCTAGCGTGGAGGGTGGGGAGAGGTCATTCGTGTCTCCCATCATGGCTACCCTACAATTTTTCATCATTTTAACCTTAATTTATTTGTAGGTCTGGGCTGATTCGGACGAGTACGGACGCACTGGTCTCGTCTGCAAGAGCAAAACTCTTAAGGCAAAATCATGCCTTCGGACGAGAAATGGTGTCCCCGCCCATTCCGTACCCTCCGAAGGCAACATTCGGACTCAAAATGGCGTCTGCATGCGTCCGAATGTGTCCATAAATCGGACAGAGACAAATCGGACGCCGCCACCCGCGTCTGCACACGTCTAGAACTATCCAAGATTCAGAAAGATTCAATCTAGACGCAGTCATCCTCATCTGCATCGTTCGGACATCTTCCGCAACTCCACAACACAGTAAAATCAAGACGCGAAATCGCGTCCTGAGTTGTCCCAAGGTTCAGGGGCGACATGGCTATGCACTTGCGGACGACATCTCTCGTCCGCAAGTCATCCTCATGCGTCCGAAAGTCCAGCATCAGATGCATTTAGGACACAAATTCTCGTCCCGCTACGTCCCAAAGTACAGGGACGCCACACAATGCACGTGCGGACCACATATCTCGTCCGCATGTCATCCGCAGGAGTCCGAAAACGCCCAAAATAGCCATTCTTCATCTTTTTCCCACTTAACCTGTACCCCCTAATATTTTTCCCATAAATACACGTCATAAAATGACACATATAAATACGCAATGTAATATCTTGATCACCCCAACACTTGATTACATCACGTATACGGGAAAAACGTAACGGAAATACCCCTGGACCTAACGCTCCGAACACGTCCTTGGTAATACCTCGATAATTATCCAACTTAAAAATTCGGGGTGTTACAGTGCAGAAGGAAAAGATCGATCAAATGATTGACCTCGCAGATAGCGGAAGGAAACGGTTGACCTCAAAATGGTCAGTGGCGTTTGAGAAGGCTGACAATGAAGGAAACAGTTGACCGATGGGTCGACCACGACAATGGCAGATTTAATGCAAAGTCTGGCAAAAAAGACATTTTCTATACAGATGTTTTTGCGACGTTGGAGCAGTCGATCACTCGGTCGATCAAGTGATCGACTAGCCTCACAGTGAGAAACAAGAATCAGGTTTTTGAGTGGGGGCGGCTGAGCAAGGGTTACCAGTCGGTCGTCAATCGACCTGTCCCACATGGATTCTGAAGGAAACGTGTAATCCTGAGGCAACATTTTCTGTGATTCCTCCACACATCCTCTTTACGTATGACTTAAATGGAGGGGCTAGGCGAAATTTATGAGGATAAATAAAACATATATAAGAAGCCTTTAAGATAATAATAAATATTTATTATAAATTTAATAATTAAAATTATATATATATATATACATAACACATTTATATAAAATAAATTTATTTATATATGTTAGGTTTGTTAGCTCGACAGCTCATCATTGGTTCGGCTTGACTTGGCTCATTAAGTTGGTAGTTCTAAAAATTTTTTAAGATCAATTCGTTAAGATTGACTGGTTAAGCTCAACAGGTTGGACAAGCTCGGCTGGTAAGGCTCACTGAGCCGGTCGGATTATACAATTGCGAAGCGGGTGATCTTTCCGAGGTTACATAAATTCATTTCCTTCATTTCTTCTTCATATCGAAGCTTTCACCGCAGTGTAACAGTGGAAGTGGGAAGTTAACCTTATCCAATCCACCTCCTATTCCATTCCCAACCCCAACAAGCTTGGAGGGAAGCCGAAAAATGGGTGCTTCCTTTCCCCTATCTCCCAACCTCAGACATTTTGTGGTCGCGTGCTGACATTTTGTTGGGTTATAAGGAAGGTGCAGACGCGGATTCTCTCATACGGGCCTCAAAATGTCTGTAACAATGATGAGTCGGTTCCCCGTTCTTCAAGTACGCGGCTTTTCTGAGCCAAACCAGGGACGTGGTTTCGGAAATAAAAAGAATAAGAAAGTAAGTGTGATTGCCTTTGATTTTTGTTTATTTGCGGAATTTATTGAAAAAAAAGGTTACAGCCACTTGGTAATTGCATTTGGATTTTTTTTAATTTGCTTTGTAAGCTGGATTCGCCATTAATGCACCATTTCTTTGCTTAATTGTTATGAATTATCGTGCTTTAGTACTTGGTTTTAGGCTGGGAAATTTACTTGAATTGTCAGCGTTTGTCTCTTAACACTTAGACCATGTATGAATCATTAAATTATTTTACGAATTATGACTGAGATGAGAAAAGCAACTGTAGAAACTGAAAATAAACAGGGTCCTTGTGAAGTTAAAGGCAATATTATGTGAAGACATGTTCTCACATCAACAACAGAAAGTCATGGCAATAGATTAAGAAAAAGGAAGAAGTTAATATTAATTGGTGTATAAAGTTAGTTACTCTTAGTTTTGTTCTTTCCAATTGGAAAGAATTTACTGTTAATTGTAATTTCTAGCACTTTGCTTGAGATGGGTCCTTCTCTTTTTGCTCACTTGCACATTCTCCATCTTATTGACAAATGCATCTCTCTAATTCCCTCACCCTCCCATAATAATAAATCATAAAACAATCATAATAAATAAACTAGACATAAGTAATAATAAACATATCTTCATTGCTCGTTTATCTTGTCTTCTTCTTCCTTGCATTAGTGAAGTGCAATGGTGGGTACGTATCATGACCCTGGAAATAAACTTGCATAAACGCATGCAATCATCTCCTTTTTTTCAGTTAATATTCTTTTCACACTTCTTGTAAATTAACATATCATATTCTCTGATAGCTCCTCAGAAATGCATGATTTCAAATTTTTAAATACTTCTAAGTGGTGTAAAGCCTAACAGTGAATAAGCAAAGATTATTGCTTTTATTTACTTCACATGTGAATTATAACTTTACGGAACTCATTTTTTATTATACAAACAGATCAGCAAAGTCACCACCTCAAATGAGGACAAGGATATGGCATCACAGCAAAGGTATTTTAAAGGAGTTTAATCTATTTTTCTGCAATTCATGCTCAGCTCAGTTGGTTAATGATGGTACCAGGATTTTTTTTAGTGTGTACGTTTGCTTTTTAAGTTTTATTCTTTCAGCCAATCTGAGTTTATTGATTCTCTTTATTGTGCTTATTAATCTGCCACATTTCCTCTTCAAGAATTTAGAGTGACAATTAATGGGTTAATTTGGATTAAACTTGCCATTTGGGGAGTGACTTATTACGTGCATTAAGATGTTTTGTGAGCTACCATGTAAATCTTTATTTTTTCTGAAAAAAGGTGTAGTTCTCCTCAAAGAACGTTGTAGTAACTGGCTTCTTTATTTCTTTTAAGAAAGACTAATCTATATTTATTTGTCTTTGTGAGTACGACTCGAGTTACTTTGAGATTTTACGAAGTTAGATTCTCATTAGTAAAGTTTGCTGGGAGTGGAATTTGTATTGGTAAGTAACATAGAGGTGAGATTGTTCAAGCAATTAGTGTTTAGTTCAGTCAACATCTCATGATTTGTTAATGAAATTATGTTTTATTTCTTTTTCACATCCTTTAAAGTTACAAATACTCAAAATATTCGTTGCAAAATAGCCAATAAAAAAAACTCTCGTCTCTGGCAGAGTCTTTATGTAAGAAGCTCTTTAAAGTAAGCAGGTGTACATTTGTTCTTGAATTGCCTCTTAACGTCTAATTAGGTCTATAAACATTAAAATGGATTTGATTTGCAGTGTGTTGAACTCACTGTTCCTGCTTGGTGCAGGAAATCTACAAGTAAACAATCTGCCCCAGAACCTACTCGTAAGTGGAGTTGATTGTCTCTCAATAAAAAATCATATACTTTTCCACTGAGTTTTTATATCACTTGCATAGGTTGGATAATTTTATGCACATTTCGTGTCTATAGAGCTTGATTGACCCGACTAAATTGCTTGCACTTTGAATTTATTTAGTAAGTTTGCTTGTGGTCAAAGCATTTATTTAATTGGTTATGTAACGTTTTGTTTCCTGTTAACTAAGGATGGTGAGCAAAATTTTTATTCTACCCTGTCTTTATTCATTTTTAGGAATAACATGTTTCTAAAAGATAGTAGATAGGTTAATTCTTGTATCATTGGTGAAGCACACAATCATTGTGATCTGACTTTCCATAGAGATATAAATAGTTCCGAGTTAGTTTAGCTTCCCAATCTTTATGCAATTATCTCTTATGTCTCTCTAAGAACGAGTATCGCCAACACCAAAAGATGACTTTATAATCCTTCGGCAAATTTTTTCTCTAGATCTTTTTTCAGCTCACTTCTTTTTTTTTAGGAATTTCTCTTTTTTTAACTTTAGAATGAAGAAATATTGTCAAAAATTCAAGTGTTCACCTAGATTCTTATAAAGGAAAAGTTGTATACTTGTGATCAAATCCAGAAGAGAAACCTTTTCTTAGCACTTTCCCCGCATGTTTGTTCTTTTTGCAAGGCTCATGAGGAAACTATCGCTCATATTATGATTAACTGTGAGCTTATTAGAGTGATTTGGATGTGATTTTTCTCTTTCTTCAATCACGTGGGGATGCGTACTAACATTCAACGTTTCCTTATTAAGATATTCAATAGGGAAGAAAAGGCTAAAAAACATAAGTTAATCTTGAGAGTGGTGTTTTGACAATTTTTTGGATTATGTGGTTCCATCGCAATGCTATTATTTTTTAAACAAAGAGCTAATTATTGATCTCTGGAATAACATTAACTTCATGATTGCTAAATAAATATATAATTATAAGGTTTTTAGAATTTATCCTTTTAGTTTGGTCCTTTGTAATTAGAAGGAAATTGCTATAAATTAGCAGTGTATCTTTGCTTTGTTTTGATAAGGGTTGTTGCCCTCTTCTATGTAATCTCTTCGTATCAATATACATTCTTTCTTATAAAAAAAAAAAAAGAAAAGGTTAATTCTTGTAATGGAAATATGAATATTTTTTCCAAAATGGTAAGTTACAAAATTACCAAGTCTTGCAGCAAAGATTCAATTCTCCTCCCTCAACATTGATACAAAATTCTTTTTCTTTCTCTTTCATATGTATTTTCACTAAACGTAAGTGCAAATTATTTACAGAGGCACCTGGTCTAAGCTCTCGCTTTGATGGGAAATCATATAACAAACTTGTGGACCTTGAATTTGAGGAACGACTGGAAGTGGTTAGGAGGTACGACTCACTCTTGCAAGATTTTTTGCATCCATGAAATCCTTGCTTCCTGTAAATGGTTCCAGGTGAGCCATTTTACTTTCCTTATATGTTATGGGACGCATAACTGGTTATAAATTTATTTGGACTGCAAGTGTTGAAATAATACAACCTAAGACCTAAAAATAGTGAATTTGTAATCATTTAATGAGCCATTTTACTTAAAAAAATCTTTCATTAAGTCTAAGTTAAATCGTGTTTTTGTACTTTTCCAAGTTTCTCTAAAATTGTGCAGTAACTAGTAGTTGATCTTTTGTAAGTATCCTAACAAGTTCCAAGTGATTGGCAAATGAAGGTCTTATTAGATGTATAGGCAGGAATGAGTTTCTTCTTAACTTAATAGAACAATATAAAATGGAAGATCTTATTTCTAGTTGTATGAAATTGTTCATTTCAGTATTGCAAAATAGCTGATTCAGTAAATTTAATATTTGCATCATTATTAGAATCTCTCACAAAGCTTTTTTCCAGGTCAGCTCTTGAACAAAAAAAGGCAGACGAGGAAAAAGAGTTTGGAGTGATTGATTATGAATCACCAGTTGAATCAAATAAAAAAACAATTGGACTAGGTACAAAGGTATGTTTATTTCCTTCACTCTCAATTGGACGTTTTGAATAATGTAGACATTAATGTCAATAAGTAATTCAAACCCTGTGATGAATTAGATTGGAGTAGGGGTAGCTGTCTTGGTCTTTGGGTTGGTTTTTGCTCTTGGAGACTTCCTTCCGTCTGGAAGGTAGGTGGCATATGTGAAGTACTTATAAAGGGCTTTTAAGATGCTGATTCATCACCTCTATTTGTGATTTAAGACTGTCATTTATTCACTTTTATGTAATATAAATTACTGAAAATGTGCCTATGGGATTTGAAATTCCTGCTCTCACGTCTTACCCATATTTATTCTTGTTGGACTTTATATATCCATTGCCTACATGATCAGCTGCTACATATCAATCTATAGTGAAAACAATTGAAAATTGTAATAACTTCGAAAAATTTGCAGATATTTAACTTTTGTCACATAAATCTTACATTGTTTACTGTTGTTGTGAGTTTTTTCTTGCCCATTCCTTCTACAGCATACTACCCGGTATGTGCATAGTTGACTTGATTCTGATATGAATATTGTTTTGTACGGAGAGAACAAAAATGGATATCATGTCCGAATTCTTTAAATATATGACGGTGCCACAATTGCTACCTCTACTTCTAATGTCAAAACTCTGTTAAGTTACATTTATGCACAGTGCCATAGTATGTGAAAGATGGTGAATTATAATGTTTCAAAGATGTCTCGAGTTCAAAGTACATCACAGGGATGTATAAAATATGTGAAAATTTTCATTTGTTGGACTTGTCAGCGCTAAGATATATGCCTTGTGTGTTTATCCAATCATTGATGTGATAAAATATAATTTAGGATAAGTCTATGATTTTTTGTAGCTGACTTGTTTGCTCTTGTTCTCTGATTGTAATATTGGGAATCTACATTTTGTGAAATTTTTAGTGACCTTCTATTTGCAGTGTTAGTCCAGGTGAGGATTCTGTGATTGTTCCTAAAAAGCTATCAAGCGAAGAGAAAGTTTCTCTTCAGGTAACATTCTTAAAAGTTTTGGATATACATATTTTTTTCTTCCCAAAGCACAATTTTTCCTTAAATATGGGATCAACTTTCAGAATGACATGTAAAAATCATATGTTATAATATCTAATAAATTTACTCACCATCTTTTTAATATTGAGTTATTGCAACCTAATCTTTGGATTTAGCTCCCGAATGTTTTAAAGGTCGAAAAAAGTGAATTTCAAAGTGGTTTATTCAGTATTTGGAGTTTCATTGTGCCACTCCTGTCAGGAAAATTAACGCGGCGGTACGAAAAATGGACATTACTTTACATTTTCTCGTAATTAAAAAAAGTTTCTTTTAAGTATGAATTAATTAGTCTTTTTCCTTGAGTTAACTTGTTCATGTCATCGATACATTAATCTTTTTTTTTTTTTTACTTTTCTATACGGCAGAATAGGCTCAAAGAGTTTGAGGCTACACTTGAAAACTCCCCAAAAGATCCAACTGCTCTAGAAGTGAGTCTCATTATTTTACTTTTTTTACTAGATAAGCTTATTGGATTTTCTATGGAATAACAAGTTTATGCCAATTACATAAAAAGCAACCCGTTGATTTTTCAGAAAAAATGAGGATGGGCAGATGAAGTTCTTATTGTTGCTACGTGACATGTTTTTACTTTTGAGTCCGACATCTTTCTTCCTGATTTGAAAAACATGACATGCTAAATTTATGGTGCTTTTGCAGGGTGCTGCTGTGTCCTTGACTGAATTGGGGGAATATATTAAGGCAGTCTCTTTGCTTGAAAAATTAACTGAGGTTGGTTTGTGCTTTGCTCTCTCCTGGTCTACTTTGACAGTCTCCTTCATTTAAATGTGTACTATTCTTGAGGTATTCTAGGAGAAACCTAATGACCCTGATGTTTTCTGCTTACTCGGAGATGTAAAATATGAGCTCAAAGATTACGAAGGGAGTGCCTCCGCATACAAGACTTCAGCAAAGGTTAGATTTTCCTAACGAATAGCTCGCCTGATAACCATTTGAGATTGGGGCCGATTTTGTTCCACCATTCTTGTGATTTAACAGGTTTCAAAAAGTCTCAAATTTGAGGTCGTCCGCGGCCTTACCAATGCATTACTTGCTGCTAAAAAGCCAAATGAGGTTTGTTATAATATGATGTGATTTTCCCTGCCAATGTGCAGTTTAGACCTTTTTCAATGGACCCGTTGGTCAAGTTATTATTATGGATAGCATCTATGGTAGTTTTATCAGTTCTGTAAGATTGTAATCTGCAACATTTTCGGTTTTTATATTTTTGGATTACTTCAGTTAAATCTTCACCTGTCTGTTCTATGTGAATTTGTTTTATCCAGGTTGTTCAATTCCTCTTGGACTCTAGGGAGCGTCTGAGCAGTGAAAAGTCTGCAAATAATGCAGAAGGCAATACAGGAGAAACATTGCAGGTGGACCCTGTTCAAGTGAGTCCTTCATGTTGTAGCCCTCTTAAAAGTACACAAACTTCATCCATTTGAATGGTGTGCTTTCCTCCTCTTGAGATGTAATTCAGATTGATTTACTACTTGGAAAAGCCTACTCGGACTGGGGCCATGTTAGCGATGCCGTATCTGTTTATGATCAACTCATAACGAGTCACCCTAATGACTTCCGAGGTTACTTAGCCAAGGTTTTCTCTCTCTCTCTCTCTCTCTCTAAGTGTGAGTGTATGTATGCATTAGATGTTTCAATATCCAGTCTTACATTGTGCAAAAACATCTTGCAGGGAATTATTTTAAAACAAAATGGTAAAGTTGGAGATGCCGAAAGGATGTTCATACAAGTGAGTTTATTGCACACTTTTTCTTTAATGTTTAGGCAGAACTGTAGTGGACGTGAAGTCAATTATCTGTAAACCGATTATGTTCATGGTACTTGGGTTCGGTGTGACAATAACATTGTACCTAAATCAATCGATGAATGTGTGCAGGCTCGGTTCTTTGCCCCAGACAAAGCCAAGGCATTTGTTGACCGCTATTCTAAGTAGCACTCCGCCTCTCTGAGGAGGGCTTGGAAGGATTCAATTATGGCTACATAAGCTTACAACTAAACCATTCTAGTCATGAACTCGCTTGTTCAATTTGCCTACATGCACAGACAAGAGTGCAAAGCATGAGGCATCCTTTGTTTAAGAATAAGCATCGTCCAAAGGAAGAGAATTCATGTGTAGTGAGTAATATGCCTAATGTTTTCGTTTACCTATATTGATAACGCCAAAAAGAAATTTCTTGGGAATGTTGTGTAAGTCACGAATTCCTTTTTGTCAATTACTCACACACTACCATCACTTTGAGAGCATAAAATAATGAAAGCTACTTACATTGATCAATTTAAGTTTCATTTTTGCATATCAAAACCAAACTGTGAATGTTCTTCATCCCCCGGGGGTTCTACGAGGTATCCTGGTCTGTTAGTGCGTCACTTCCTCTCCTAAGAGACTGAAAAACAAAGGGGCAGATGGATTGCGAGTTCTCAGCAAACATGTAGATGCAAAAGAGGCATAGACCTGCTCCATTCAAAAACCCAAAAATGGGATTGTAATTGACTTAATTAAAGTTACAACACCACCCGCAGAATGACAATATTAAAGGCTCAACCAGGGAATCTTTAGGTGCAAATACATCAGTATATGAGTAGCAGAGCGAGGAAACAATTGAAGTTTAGGGCATACCAGCATAGGCAACTGTAACACCAGAAACCCATCTTCCCAAAACCGAGAGAGCATAAAGAGAGGCAACTACCTGAAAAAAGAAATGCACAAATCAAATTCAATCCATCTTCACAGAATAAGCTTTTCAACTTCTAAAAAATTTGTCAAAATATCTTTCCCCATGATAACTTGTGCATTAAACTTGTTTGTTACGGTCTAAAAGTTTGTTGGTACGAAAATTGATTGTAATTTTGGGGTTACTACCTTAAAGAAGAGCTTTTTGTCATGTCCTGTAGCTGCTACCCTCAGAACAGACTCTGTTGCGCCAATGGTATTGGCCAAGCACGCTACAATGGTGTTAGCGGCGTCCTGAGATATTTGCCACTCCAGCGGATCCACTGGTACCCTAATTTTGCAGCCATTTAAAATTAATTCAGGAAAAAAGCGGCAGTGTTGATGAAGCATAAAGACTATGCAGTCGCAGAAATTTGGCAGTTTGAACGAAACCTAGAAATGAAACTTTTTTCTGAAAAAAAATAGATAAATACTATGATTCATCCAAAGGAATACAACGGATGCTGAGAGAGAGAGGGGTTTAGGAGATTTACGAAACGTTCATGTGGCGGAAGAGAAGGCCTAGAATGGCGAGCGAGCAAAGGAGGACTATGAGGACGTCGGACAGAAGAGAGATGAAGCTGGAATTCCTATAGGCACAGTGATAATACACCAGAGTACCACAAATCAACGCTATCACCGGCTTTCCCATTTCTCTCCTGCAACTGCTGTCACTTTTCCCCATTCTTTCTATCTCTCCTCAGAGTGACGAATTTTCTCACACAATTTCAATAATAAATAAAATTCCTACAAGTTAGAAGAAGAAAAAGCACAGCAACGGAAGGGACGAAGAAATATCACAGAATTGAAAAGTGCGCTCAACGAATCGTCTTCCAAACGAGGTCGGCCAGAATCGCGGAGGCATTTATTTTCAGAGACTGTACTCCATTACAGAAATCTTATCTTCCTTGGACTCGCCTGAATCGTTCCAATCGGGATCGTGCCTCCAATTTGCTCCCCTTTTCACGGATGATCAATCGATGAGATTACGAATCTTTTCCCAAAATTCAAAAATTACGCTGCAGAGAATTTCCTTCCTCTGCTCCAGAAATTGGTCAACAATGCATGCATACAACTTTATCTCGTTGGATCATAATCCGTCATCCGACCACACCATCCATCTCCAAATCAACTCTCTTATTTATGATGCAAGAATTTATTTTTATTTGGAAAATTAACAAAACAACTGCAGTAATATGATATTTATTAAGAGGTAATTACGGAACAATTTTTGTTAACAACTTAAACATTAAACTATGAAAAATAGACGGTACAAATATAATCGTTACCTGTTGAAAGATTATCGCGAAAACGATATCGAAACATACTCTTTGTAATTGTAATTATACTTTAGTTTTATACTAAAATTATAATAATGGAAACAATTTTATCACAAAGACGATGGGAGAAAGTTCTGACATGATCTTCTTATCGTAAAAAACAATTCTCATATTTTTGAAAATGTTCTCGAACGTCGGCATGACTCATTCCTCCTCTTTATTTCACTCCTTCAGTTCTCTTCAAAATGTCTCCTTCTTCTTCTTGGTCCATCGTCGTCGTCTAGTGCTCGTCTGCATGTCTCGCTTTTCGCAGAGGAAAGTAATCATTCAATTGAAAGGATTTGAAATGACGAATTATTACAGTTTTTTTTCATGGGTATTAGCTCTTTTTCATTGCGAGTTCTTTGAAATGATATGGTCAAGTCATTTCTCTCATGTTAACGGTGTTCATTTTTAATAGTGGAGTGTTTTACTTTTATTTATTAGCGAAAATTGTTTAATGGATAACCTATCATTGATTTCATAAGTTAGTGGTTGTTTTGTTATTATTATTATTATTTATATTAAGAAAGAGAATATAGAGGCATCAGTTCCTCCTTTAAAAAAAAACCTATAAGAAAATAATTAATAAAAAAATAAGGATAAAATTTAAATAAAAGAATAGCTCCCAAAATGTTTAGAGTTATAAACTTATTTGTCAATTAACATTATGCAGATGAGATGAGAGAGATGAGGAGGTCAACTCCCAAAGATTGTTGGGTTGGGAGTGAGTCTCGTGTTACAGAGGGAAACAACATAAAATAGAGTGTATTTCCTGAGCTAATAATTTTATTTGTATTTTACCGTTGAAAAATAAACAAAAAACGAGAGCAATGCTATGCTTGCTTCATGTATTTCTTCTACATCTATTCAGTAACAATCAAAGTAACTTAAACACTTGTCCACTCTCGCTGTTTACATTCCCCGGCCTGTGAAGATACCCTCAAACAGGATGCTGTCAATTGATGATATTGCCTCCTTTGCGCTACTGCTAGCTTCGCTGTCTCTGTTGGCCGAAATTCGGATGAGCTTGTCGCAAGTTTTGAAGTGTTGACCATACTGGATTGCAGATTCTGCACATTTGTGTTGAACAATATTTCTTCAACTTCTAATAACACAATCAGCTATTGTTTTTACACAGAACTAAACCACACTGTGGCAAAGAAACATAACTCTGAAACACAACAAACTAACAAACATAAGAAAAAACAAACAACACAACACCACAAACCCGGAATCCACAGGTTCGGACATGAGTTCCATGCTCTGGAATTCTCCTTGTAAAACTTTCTGTAAAAAACACACATAACCTCCACTCCTTGCAACTTGCCTCCAATAAAACTACTCCAACCGCTCTCTTCAACTTCCCTTTTCTAATTACCCAATTATTCTTCATTTCCTCCACAATTACCCAATTAACCTTCATTTCCTCCTCTTATAAACCATACCAAAACGTCCTTGTCCATCATTACTCCCCCCTTGTAAAGAGACCTTGTCCTCAAGGTCGAAATAAGGAAAACGAATTTGGAAATCAGAAACCAATTCCCACGTCGCCTCATCTTCCGGAAAATTAGCCCATTGTACTAAAACTTCTGGCCCATGGGATCCAGTACGGCATTGTAATATCCTGGCCGGAAGCGAAGAATTGCTGATTGGTGATATACCTTCCCAAACCACTGGAGTAGAAGAGATAACATGGTCACCAACAGCCTTTTTAAGTTTGGAGACATGAAAAACTGGATGAACTTTTGAACCTTGTGGTAACTGAAGACGATATGCCACCTCCCCCACTTTGTCCAAGATAACAAAAGGTCCATAATATTTAGGAGCAAATTTGTGCACAGCACGATGTTGAACAGAAGTCTGGCGATACGGTTGTAGCTTTAACCAAACTAAGTCGCCCACTTGAAAGGTTCTCTCCACCCTGGAAGTATTGGCATACGTATGCATTCGATCTTGTGCCTTTTTTAAATTATCACGGAGAATTTTGAGTTGAATATCTCGGTCACGAAGTTGTTGGTCAACAGAATTCACAGTAGTATCTCCTCCACAATAACGTAATAACGTAGGTGGATCACGCCCATAAAGAGCCTTAAATGGAGTAGTTTGAGCGGCTCCGTGAAAAGTGGTATTGTACCAATATTCGGCCCAACACAACCATTTGCTCCACTGGCGAGGTGCATCAGAGATAAAACAACGAAGGTAAGCTTCTAAGCAACGATTGAGAACTTCAGTTTGCCCATCTGTCTGAGGGTGATAAGCTGAACTCATTTTGAGTTTGGTTTGTTGCAACCTGAACAATTCACGCCAGAAAAGACTTGTAAAAATTTTGTCACGATCACTAACAATGCTGCGAGGAATTCCATGAAGTCTGACAATTTCCTTACAAAACAAATCGGCCACCCCTTTAGCAGAAAATGGATGTTTGAGAGCTAAGAAGTGTGCATACTTCGTGAAACGATCAACCACAACCAAAATAACAGAATATCCCCATGATTTAGGAAGACCTTCAATAAAATCCATGGAAATATCTTCCCAAGTTTGCTCCGGAATAGACAAAGGTTGCAATAGACCTGCTGGATGAGTAGACTCTGTTTTATGACGTTGACAAATCGCGCAATTGGTCACCACTCGCTGGACATCTTTAGCTAAACCTTTCCAGTATACATTTGCACTCAAACGTTTAAAGAAGCGCCACGTACCCGAATGTCCACCCATAGGAGTGTTATGAAATTCGTCCAATAGCTTTTCTTTCAAAGAGGACTGCTCAGGTATCAGAATCCTGTTTTTAAACAATAACACCCCGTTAGAAATAGCATACCTGAGATCTTTGTTAGTACCCGTCAAGATGGCATCTCGGATAAGTCGTAACTCTGGAGTAGCAGCAATTTCCTTCTTTAAAATTTCCATATCCAGTAATTTTAGACTAGATATAATAAACAAAAGATCTTGTGTCATCCAACCACCTCGTCGAGAAAGAGCATCAGCAGCTTTATTGTCGGGACCAGGTTTATAACGAATATCAAACTCGTACCCTAAAAGTTTGACTAACCATTTTTGCTGATCTGGGGTAGTCAATCGTTGGTCAAGTAAAAATTTCAACGAACGTTGATCAGTATAGATCGTAAAAGAGCGCCCCAATAAATACGTTCGCCATTTTTGCACGGCCAATACCAAGGACATGAGCTCGCGTTCATAAACTGATTTATTTTTTGAGGGACCCGTTAAACCTTTGCTGAAAAATGCAATAGGACGACGGTTTTGCATCAATACGGCCCCTAATCCTTCACCAGAAGCATCCACTTCAATTTCAAATTTGCTAGAAAAATCTGGTAATGCTAAAACTGGAGTTTCAGTCATTCGCTGTTTAAGCACGTCAAAAGAAATTTGAGCTGGTTCAGTCCAAACAAAAGTGCCTTTTTTCAATAATTCCGTTAAAGGTCGAGCAATGATACCATAATTGCGTACAAAACGCCGATAGTAACCCGTTAATCCCAAAAAACCACGCACCTCCTTGATATTAGATGGAATAGGCCATTCTAACATAGCACGAATTTTATCTTGTTCTGCCTCTACCCCGTGAAAACTGATACGGTGGCCTAAATAATGTACATACTCTTGGAAGAAAGTACATTTTTTTCTGTTAACGATGAATTGGCCCTCTTTCAAAAGACCCAACACCATACGTAAATGACCATAATGCTCAATCAAGTTGCGGCTATATATTAAGATATCGTCCAAAAATACTAATACAAATCGCCGAAGAAATGGACGAAACATGTCGGTCATAATAGCCTGAAACGTAGCCGGTGCATTAGTTAATCCAAATGGCATGACTAAAAACTCGTAATGGCCATTATGTGTTCGAAAAGCCGTTTTCTCCACATCTGCAGGATTCATCCTGATCTGATGATATCCACTTTTCAAATCTAATTTAGAGAAATACAAAGCCCCCTGAAGTTCATCAATCAGCTCATCAATAACGGGTATTGGAAATTTATCTGCCACAGTGAGTTGATTTAATTGTCGGTAATCAATGCAAAATCGCCATTCACCATCTTTTTTCCGAACTAATAACACTGGGCTAGAATAAGGACTTTGACTGGGTTGAATGATTCCTGAAGTTGCCATATCACTAACCAATTTTTCAATCTGGGATTTTTGTGCATACGGATAGCGGTAAGGTCGAATATTGGGAGGAACTGCTCCAGGTTGCAAACGTATAACATGATTACGACGCCGGATCGGCGGAAGAGATAACTTCTCCGAAAAAATTTCAGCAAACTCCCCATATAATGTTTCCATATATTTAGAAATTGTATCATTCTCAGTTTTGTCTTTTAGATGACTTTCACCTTGCCATTCAATCAAATAACATTCTTCTCCTCGAGAGGCTGATTTAACTGCATTCTTAAGGGATACTTGCCGAACAGAAAGCTGTGTTTCCCCTTGAAGCACATGACTAACTCCATTTTTGATAAACTTCAACCAAAGATGAGTGAAATTAGCTTGAAATGTACCCAAAGTGCGCAACCAATCAACGCCCAAGACAATATCAACACTAGGAATCGGAAATGGATAAGCATCCACTAGAAATTCAACCCCTTGTATCCATAATTTAATACCACAACAAATAGATTGGATAATAGTTTGGAATCCATCTCCTACTTTAACACCAAAGTCAGGTACCACCATGGTTGGAAGATTCAATTCCGTAATTAAAGTCTTACTTATGAAAGAAGAATTTGCGCCCGAATCAATAAGCACTAATACTTTTTTTTCTTCCACACTGCCAGTTTGTCGCAAACCCATTAATTGCTCCTGATTAGAACGAAATTCCTTTGGTCCAAAACGTTGTCCGAATGCAAATTTAAGATCCTCCCAACTTAAGCGTGGCTCTTCTTCAGTTATCCATTCATAATAATCTCATGTTTTTCCTATCATATAATCAGAAATCATATAAACTTTATTTTCAGGATGAATACGAGTGACCCGAAAATATCTTTCAGCCTTTTTTAACCATGCTGGCCAATCATCTCCATCAAACATATTTAAATCAATTTTTGGAGGATTTACCCAATCACATCTCCTACCAAAATTAATGGGACTTCTTCTGTCTCCTCCAAAATGTCCATATGTTTTGTCTGTACTTCGACCAAAAAACCCAACATCCTCATTTCTGGTCCAATCTGTTCTCGGCACTTCCTGGGCTCGCTGTTCCTCTCGTTTACCCCCAACCGAAGACCACTCTGGCTCTCGACAAAACTGTTCTTCGTGACTACCCACCATCGGCGGACACTTCGGCTCACGATAGTGCAGTTCTTCACGACGACCCACCAACGGCGAACACCCTGGTACGCGATAACGGGATTCCTCGCGTCGACCCACCACTTGCGAACAGCCATGATCGATGTCCTCTGTCGGCCGATTAAAGTTACGGAAGTCGGAATCATCCATATCCAGCACCCCCTTTCCTTTGTCGACAATCGGCTTGACATTCGGTGCCACAACCGGAGAGATTTGAGAGTCGGACCTTAACTTTTGAATGTCTGTTCTTATTTCCGGCAACAGACGAAACATTTCCTCCACCTTCGGTAGCAAGGTTTCAATCCGTGCCATCTGCTGTTGCAAGGTACTCATCTGTTCACCATTTTTTTCCAAATTTGAATGAATTCCAAGTATCTCCTTTTCCATTTCCTCCAATCGGTCCCCTCTAGTCGTAGGCTTAGCCATGCTCTGATACCAAATTGTTGAACAATATTTCTTCAACTTCTAATAACACAATCAGCTATTGTTTTTACACAGAACTAAACCACACTGTGGCAAAGAAACATAACTCTGAAACACAACAAACTAACAAACATAAGAAAAAACAAACAACACAACACCACAAACCCGGAATCCACAGGTTCGGACATGAGTTCCATGCTCTGGAATTCTCGTAAAACTTTCTGTAAAAAACACACATAACCTCCACTCCTTGCAACTTGCCTCCAATAAAACTACTCCAACCGCTCTCTTCAACTTCCCTTTTCTAATTACCCAATTATTCTTCATTTCCTCCACAATTACCCAATTAACCTTCATTTCCTCCTCTTATAAACCATACCAAAACGTCCTTGTCCATCAATTTGGTGGCAAATTTCCAAGAACACCTAGAGAACCACGCTGTTGCTGTTGCTGCTGCTGCTGTCACTGCTGTGCAGGCATCATGCTGCTGGATTAACTCCTCCCGTATTGGACACTGGAAAAAAAAAATCTAGAACTCTGAATCAGTTGGGCAAAAAGGGCAGCTTGAGAGACGCCTACTTTGAACCAACATTCATTTTCAAGAAAAACACAATTAAACTAAAACATGTGAAATATGTATTTTTCTGCGATATTGCAGACTAGCAATGATTTGTTCTTACTCTGATCTGTCAAAATTTGGGAAGCGTGACTTCGCTGGGAATTGCTGCCAGGCAATCCAAACTGAGCAGCAAGGTCAATAAGAGAAAAGTCAATAAATTCACGAAAAGGTAGAAGCTATTTTTATAAAAAGAAATTCACAATTTGGAAGTATCATTAGCTACACAAGACTTTGAGACACAGACAAGGGGAGTTATCATTAGCTACAGACAGAGTAAGTAACATGGGAGTCATAATTTAACAACCATATTACAGAAAAATATGAAAAACAACTAATAGTGGGAGCTCACTCTATGTCAATTCATTTTTTCTACTATCAATGACAACGGACATCAGCGGAATAAAACAGTTTTGTGATCATAGTTTAATGACTTTCAACAGCACAAATATCAGGTTCTTGATCATTCAATTGCAGAACTAACAACCTCCTATTTGAAATACGCAAAGACCGTGAAGGAGAAATTAGTGATGACTGAAGCCTAGACCAACACGAGGCCAATTCAGAATAAAACAACAAGCAGGGACTCACTTCTCAACACATACCTCAATAGATTGCTAGTAACAAAATGAGTTTTGAGATAAAAGCAGTCTTCAGCAATAATCTAGTATTATGATACAAATTAATCTAGAAAAACCCAAGGCAAACTCACAAGCTATATAAATATTAGATTACAACTTTATAACAGCTGATTCCAATATTAAAGCAACTGGCTTTCACGTTAGCAACGTTTTTTCATACATGAAAGGATGCACATAGCTTTGTCCCATAATTCTGCAAGGATGTGAAAGCCTACTTGTTGAGTTATCTGCATCAACATTCTTTGGATGTAAACACAAATGCCTCCGAGGCTTTCTTAATCTCATCTACGATGTAGAAAAGCAGAAGATTCACCATAGAATATTGGCTCAATATGTCTTGCCTGGCGTAGAACACAATAGTAAATAAGAAAACTATCAAACAATACTGTACCTTATGAAAGAAAGAAACTCAATTATCAAGTCCCATGGATCTAGAAAACTCAGTGACTTGGAGGGCGGAAAAGGTAACATTAAAATCACAAAATTATTAACAGGTAGATGAAGACAACAACCATAATATGCTTTCCAATTATTGATCAGTAAACTAAACTGACCCATTCCGAGCAATTGGATTATGAAGTTGACTCCAATCTGTATTCTGTAAGACTATTAGTTCGATGAAGAAGAACTTTTGCGTCATTTGATTTTTTCCAACACATTTTCTACATTTATCGGAAATTTTTATTCGGCATTAGAACACTGTAGAATCGGTAGATTTTTCAAATTCCCCACCAGCAGAAGTAAAAAATAAAAATAAAAATTCTAGAAAATCAGAACCAAGGCAAGAAACGTAGAAAGGGGAGGAGTTACTATACTCGTGATCTACAGCAGGCAAGACATATTGAGCAAATATTCTCCTATCCCCACTCTCCGGCACTCTCTACCGACGAATCAGTCTTTCATTGCAGGAACGAGGCAACAAGGTAGAACTTTAGCCAAAGCAATTTACAAAAATGACGGTGTACATTTAGGGAAATAAACCTCTTATTTTTAATTATTTACAAATTTTCCCTCATGAACATAATTAGTGATTAATTACTGTCTAACGTGTGATATTAATTAATTAGTTAATTTCTTTTGTACATTTTTTAGTATTTAACCCAAAAAAAAATTCTAAAGTACGAAGTCAATAACAAAGTCACACTTTAAACTAATTTAGTTAATAAATAAAATTTTAAACTATTAAAATGAACAAATCAAACTTTACAATCACGTTTTCTATTAAAAAATATGTATCAAATGTTCACCCTATCTATTAAAGTGCGTGGGTATTTGTCTCATATGTTCGTCAATTAAAGTATGGGCGTCTGCGAGTATATCTATGATTTAGTGCATACGCTCGTGAGTTAGCGCAGACATTTAAGACACATTTTTTAATAGAATTGTGACTACAATGTTTGCATTATTCAATTTTTATAGTTCAAAGTTTTATTTGTTAGTAAAATTAATTTACCGTTTGATTTATCACTGTCCTCATAATTTAAGATCTTTTTTTAATTTCTCGCCATTCTTTTTAGAATGTTTTCACTTACTCTTTTTCGGTTATATGATAGGTTAAAAGAAAGGGAAAATGATAAATCAACTATTATCTTTTATTGTTAGTGACAAACCAACCATCATCATCTTTTTGCTAACAATTTAACTATTGAATTTTGAGAAATTGCTGCCACAAACATCGCTGTTAACTTTATGAAAGTCGCAGTGCAAAAGAACAAATACCCATGGAAAAAAACAGAAAGAACTCATGATTTTAGAATAGATTTTTCAATGGAAAAGAGTTAATATCCATGAAGAATGGATTTAGAAGATTTTAGATTGGATTTTGTAAAAGAATGTTAATATTTTATAGTTTTTGAATGATTTACAATTGTTTTACAGTTCATGTTAGAATCACAGTTTGTCTGAGTTTTTGTACGAAGAAGAAGAAGACAACGAATTTTTTTCATTTGCAGATGAACCGTGGTGATTTGTCATGAGACCGCTGGGTTTGTCATGAGACCACTACTGTTTGTTGTGAAACTGCCGCAGTTCGTCCTGAAACAGCTGCAGTTCATCGTCAAGCTGCAGAGGTCTCATGACAAACAGTTGCGGTGTCAGAATTGGTGAAATCGCGCCGTGGTTTGTGGAGTCTTTTGACCTCTTTAACTGCAAAGAACCATAATTTTGGCTACGAGTGTTAGAATTGGCTCCATAAGATATCAAAACGAAGCTTTCTCAGATATCTATTATATATAATAAGCTTGCCTGTGATGCACATTTATTGGGGCCAAAATCACGCGTTTAAGCCCTCAAATTTGTATTCAAAGATTTTAGACAAACTGCGAGTCATGAGAATGTGGCGGTTTGACAACAAACTGCCGCTGTCTCACAACAAACCGATGTGGTTCATCGTCAAACCGCTGCGGTTTTATGACAACAGCCGCGGTTCGTCATCAAAGCATTTAATGGCAAACGTGACACCGATGTTAGCAGTGTCATTTTTTCATAGTTCAGTGGTTAATTTGTTAGCAAAAAAAGAATGATGGTTGGTTTGTCGCTAATAGTAAAGGATGATGGTTGATTTGTCATTTTTCCTAAAAGAAAATTTTAATAATTAAATTTTGAAAATAAAAAATGTCATTAATAATAAAAAAAAAGTCGTCTATTTTTCCAAAAATCTAAGGCCACGATGGTCATTGCATTGCTTAAGTGGACATTTTTGTTTAATAATGACGGGAGGTTAATTTTCTAAATGACTCATTTCTCGCTGTCTCTGTCTGAGAACTCTACATGGGAAACTCTCTCAAGCTTCTGTAATTCAACCCAACGGTTCGTACACGATGAACCCCCAATACTGCTTCAGTACCAAGTTAGCCATACCCGTCGATCGTTTCCTTTTTTCATCTAGCATTTTTAATCTCTTACGCACTTAGTCTTCTTTTGTTTGGAAGACTTGTACGTTCAGTTCTTTGGAGATGTTTTTTCCGTCTCCGATCGCCGTTTCTTTTTTCTGATTTTTTGGAATTTAATTATTGTATGTGGATTCGATTTGATTGTATTCATTCATCGATTTTAGTACCCGGATTTTGCTATATTGTTGAATTTTATAGAGTAGAATTGTAAAAATGTGCTGCCCCTATCCATCTATTGACTATTCGTGATTTTTTTCAATCATTCCCTATCAGAATAATTGGGTTACTAAGGAATTATCCCCTGATATATTTGATATTACCCTGCTGTTTGATAGTGGTACTTAATTTTTGTAATTATGTATTTTTGTTAACTGAAAACTCATCTTAAAGTCACCGATAGTCATGAAACTCCATCTTGCACTCCGTCTTACAGAATTTGATTATTTTTCAGGCAAGTTAGGTCCCATTGAAATGATTGATTGGAATTGTAGCTCAGGCAAGGACTATAAATCATTGGCTTTGTATTCTACACAATGCAATTAGTGTCAAATGATAGTCATGGTGAAGATTCTTCAGAAAGTGAACCCATCTTGAGACAGTCCGAGCAAATATCATCAGAATCTACACCTTCCGATGAGATTACTTCAGTTGTAGATGTTAATGGTGATGATTTACAAAATCAAGAGGTTGATGAAACTTCTCATCTGGTGAATGTGGACCAATCACTATGTCGCATATGTCTTGACACTGGAGGTATTTAGTCTTGTTGTACTTGATGTATCCTTGTTTTATGGGTTAGCATCTTTTAGCATGCTGTGTTCTGGCGTTCTCTGAAAATTGAGCATGGCAATTAACAGCTAGATGATAATGGATAATTTTGCACCAAAGTGATTATGATTTCATCTTGACTGTTATATGATTAAGTTTTGGAAGCTTGATTGCAAGCTACCAATTTGAGGACGTTTTGTTGTTATCAGGGGAAGATTTAATTGCTCCCTGCAATTGCAAAGGCACCCAAAAGTTTGTTCATAGATCTTGCCTTGATAATTGGAGGTCTACAAAGGTGAATTCTTTTTCTTAGTCAGGCTTCTTTCTTATTTGCAAATTTCACCATATTGATTTTTTGTAATTGCTTCTTTTAGAGTCAGGATATTTTGAAATTGGACAGTTATGTTGGTCTGTTGGAAGTATCATTTCTAATTATTTTGTGATAGAAGTTAATGGTTTTTTTAGTCAAGGATTATTCTTGTCTTTGGTGTGGAGATTCTAAATTTCTTTTCTAATTCTCAAATTCTCTCAGGAAGGATTTGCTTTTTCTCATTGTACAGAATGCAGAGCAGTATTCATCTTGCGGGCAAATGTCCCTCCTGATAGATGGTGGTTGAGATTGAAATTTCATTTCCTTGTTGCAAGGGATCATGCATTCATCTTTATCATTGTGCAGCTGGTAATGTGATATAATAATTGTTTTTAGGTGTTCTTTTGTGCGGTCTTTGTTTTAAATTTTATTTTGAAAAATGAGTTTATACGACTAGCTTTTGTCAATTTAGGATATACTCCTTTAGCCCAATTTTTTCATCTTAGAAAGTGTTAGCATAATCTTAATGTACTCTGTTGCTGCAGTAGTATGCCACATTCTTCTTTTGTATTTCAGAAAAAATAAAGGTTTTGGTTTTGGGTGATGATGCAGCAAACTTAAAAATCAACATCAGTTGCCATCGAATAATGATGAACACGACTTTCAATGCAATTCTCATTAGTCATGATACATTTTTTTCTCATGATCTGGTTTATCAGTTATTCAGATCTTATTAAATTGATCAGTAAGATGTGAATGCCATAAGATTGCTACGGTATATGGAAGTTCAAAGCTGGGTTGCTGCGGAATGGTTTTTGGGCTATTGTCTCACTGGTTGCTAGAAATGTGCTTTGGAAAATGCTTCATGTTACTGGAAATTTAAGTAAGGTGTGAAGTTTTAGCTTAAGTAAACCCAAGTCATAATATGGTTTCAAATAAAGTGTTCGAAATCAAACTTGGGGGAGTGCATTTGAAATACGGCAAGTGGAGGAAATGGTCAATGGTTGAAGAGCTGAAAAGAATCTTACCATCAAGATCTTTTTTGAAGCTCTCAGTTTTACTTCTACGCTTTCTATATGAATACTTTTTTATTATTTTTAATTCGCTTGGCATTATGAAACAATTTTATATGCTTCAGAAGATTATTTTGTTCATTTTAGCATTGCATGAGTTTTACGCAGAGTAGAATCTTCATTTTTGGCTAGTTGCTTTACTGTGCATCACTTTTATTTAGTGTAAGTGGCATGACGAAACACTTGACCATCTCAAATTAAATGTGCAGGGGTCTACATACTGTATAGGCTGCCGTCATGTCTAAATGCTTTTGTCATCATCATTTCAACTGCAGTAAAAAATATCGCATTGCATGGAAAATAAAAACAAGATTCAAGAAAATAAGCCACGTTCATTGTTATAATAAATGAAGTCTTTTAACATGCTTATGCATTTCATTACATTCTCTTGAACTTCTATTGTTTTTTGAATGAGCAATCGTACTAATTAAAGTAAATGTCAACTAAGATTTTTTTTTTTTTTTTTTTGTATTTGTTTATTTTCTGCTGTGGGATCCTCCTTGCCCATCATCTTGTTATATAATTAGGGACAGTTTGATCAATAGTTTGGTTATGTTCTTTAACAGATAGTGGCATTCTTGGGAGTATTGGTGTACAAATTCTACGGTGAGGAACTAAGAGAAATGTTTGGTTACGAAGAACACCCATATGGTTTCTATGCCATGGCCGGTATGATTGCTAGTGACTTTCCTTCTCCCATGTTTAGTCTCTGCATTATCTTTGTAGAAGTGGTTGTTTATGTCTTCATTTGTTATTATAGACTTTATGTTATAAATTTTATTGATTGGATAAAATGGATTGAAGGATCATTGGTTGTCGTGCAGTTTTGGCTATCATTTTGGTCGGTCTGCTCTATGGTTTCTTCATAGCTATTATATGCGGACAGAGGATCAATGAACGCCATTATCACGTTCTTGCCAAACAAGAACTAACCAAGGTCTGGTATTTAGCAAAAAGCTGTCTTAATTTTGTAAGATTTAAGTGCGGATCCTTATAAAATCGTATTGATTCTTATCAAAGAAAGACAAGATTAACTGAAACAGTTTAAACAGGCACATGTCAATTAAACGGTATTCCTGTAACAAATGGGGTTATGGATTTTGAGTTTATTGGGGGTAGTATGGGATTTGTACTAGGTGAGAAAATTTTCCGTTTGATTGAGTATGCTACTGATCAATGTTTACCTTTTATTTTAGTGTGTGCTTATGGAGGAGCACTCATGAAAGAAGGAAGTTTGAACTTGGTGCAAATGGCTAAAATATGTTTCGCTTTATATCATCATCAATCAAATAAAAACTTATTCTATGTATCAATCCTTACATCTCTGAATACAGGTGGGGATACTATATCTCATTCTTGAAGGGTTGTTCTTAACTTTTCAGGAGTATGTGGTAGAAGATCGAGAATGTCATAAGAATACCCCTGAGCTCGACGCAAGCCACGTTATGGAGCTGAAGATGTTGGGCCTATATTAGAGCAGAGATTGTAAATTTTTTTGGAGATTCAGGTAAGCATATGCATCATCTACATTCCGATTTTGTCTTTTTAATTTTTTTTTAGGTGATTAAAGTTTTTGTTTTTCTTTTTGTTAAGAGATTCATAAAAGAGAAGAAAAAGTACATCAAGGCGGAATAATTTCATAGAGGAACATATAATCAATTCCTGACTCTCTCCCACATATTACATTGCGTCATAGCAACACGAAACAAGATAGGAAGCGTGTCAATCTTGTAGTTTATGTTCATTAGAAAAATTAGGAAATAAACCATTTCTGCTTTGTTGAATTATTGTCGA
Organism: Begonia loranthoides; assembly: GCA_022433065.1. Classification (NCBI taxonomy): domain Eukaryota; kingdom Viridiplantae; phylum Streptophyta; class Magnoliopsida; order Cucurbitales; family Begoniaceae; genus Begonia; species Begonia loranthoides. The sequence goes on along the minus strand of CM039474.1, from coordinate 26,239,069 downwards.
AGACGAATGAGCTCAACTGTCCTTGCTTTTAGGATGCGTCATTGGCCGAAATCAATGGAAAGTTGGGCATCAACTTTACAAGAAATCACCTCAATATTTGCAGGTCCCCACTCCTAGTGACCTGCCTTCCCAAGAAACATTCATTGGGAACAACTTAACTAGAAATTGCGTGGACCTGTGGCCTCCTCAATTCTTGTTCCACGCCTTGTTTCAACGTGGAATGTCCATTGTGATAATTATTCCAAAAGAAACAGCTGAAGGAATAGCACCCACCCAAATGCTATTATTATTTTTTTCGAGCAGTTAGTTTCATTGTACCAAAACTTAATTTATGGGAATGCTACCCAAAGAACAAAAAAAAATGATGATATTATGTTCATAATAGAGAACAAATGGGCCAGGATTCACTCTTTCTTGTTGATTCTCCTCTGGATTAACTTAGAATGTGCGACTTATACACTACAATCTTTCAATATGAAGCCGTCGATGATTCATTGATACAGTTCAGATCATCCAACTACTTGACCTCATTTCAATAGTCAATTCAATTAATTAATTAGATTGGTCACCTTGTAGGTAGAGTATGTTGAATTTGAAACACATGCCACCCCCTAGTATTGCTTTAAACTCATTTTGTTGTACACTTGACTAATTCAATAAGTGCAGCCCGCCTCCCTCGTCTTTTAACCATGCAACACTGGTCTATTGGGGCCAACACCTCTGACTGCATAATCCCCGTTGATACAGATTAGAGCACAGAATCAATCGCTTTTGGAACAAGCTTTTCTGTGCCTTTTCCTTGGCTAATTAGCTGTCCATTTGGTAGGGACCTCCGGTGTTTTAATGTTCTTCTCAATAACTCATATTGATTCTTTTATTCACCTCCTCCACCCTCTGTTTCATCTACTCCTCTGAAACTGGAGCCACTCAACAAACACTACTTTCTCTAGCTTCGTACACAAGCAGCATGGCATAATCAGAACATAGGACCTGAAATAGGCACGCAAGCCCGAATCTTATCCAGTAGCTTGTAGTTGGAGGAGGTAATGTAGAGACAAAATATGCACCTCCAAAGTACGTCTGCATAGGACTCACTTTCTGCGCGGGCATTACCATGAGCTCCAGCGCAAAAGAAGAAGACAGTAGAGAGGAAAATAGAGTAGACGAAAACTTGGGGACTGATTCTACCCATGGAAGGTATTTGCACCATTGAAATAAAAGGGAATGACCAAAAGAATTGCTTTAAAACCACCGCATTATCCATGCCTCATTTACTAGCAGACAAAAAAGGATAAACAAACCAACATTCTCCAACAGATGTTCCTCAAACACAACGAAAACTTTGCACCATTTGTTGTGTCTCTACTCCTACACATCTTTGGTACAAACTACTAACTAAAGTATCAAAGTCCAATACACGAGTTCTTCATGACAAGTGTAAACAAGAAAGGACAATCTTCCAGTTCTCAACCTAGCACAAGCCTGTCTATCTGCTTCATTAGCTACAATGTTTCAAACCTCGGGAAAGTATGGAAAATTTCTGAATTCACTGCTTCAAGACTTAAACAGCCCCACTTAACACACTCCTTTTAAGCCCCTGCCCCATTCAGACTAACATAAACATTTTGAGCAAAGAAAAAAGGACAGAAACTTCCAAAAGCTCTGCAATTTCATTATATTATGATTTGCTCAAACAGAAATCTTCAATGTAAAGATATAACCACTGACCTGTACCTTCAAAGAATCAAAACTAACTACATAAAAAAGCAGCAGTATTAACCAACTCAATTCAAATAGTTCTTGCTCCCACGTAGAATTACAAATCTATTAAGGCATTAAATAACAAAATCAATGAAATCAAGCAATTGCACTTATCAAAAAAGACATTGCCATGGAAAATAATATTTTCAACAACCAAAGCAGGTCTAAACAGAGCATCAGACATTGAGAAAACCAAAAACCTACAATTCACATTCCAGATTTTCGACAAGACAAACTGAGATCTAAATTTTTAACCACAAAATATATTATTTGTTTCTTTTTCTCTTATCAATGCCATCACATCCCTCCAACTATCTGTTTCTTCAATACATTCCCACACTACCGTGCAAAATTGATCCAAGCGTTCCCAACACCGCAAAAGCCAGAAGTGGGCTGACGTCCAAAGTATCAAAAATTGGCGGAATTATGTTGCGAAACAGATTCAAATACGGATCGCATAGGTCTCGAATTGCTGAGAGTGGCTGCCGGTCCCATGGAATATTTGGGAACCAACTTAGCAACACCCTCACCAACAAAACCCCACTGTAAATATCCAGCCACTTCCCCAATCCCGCTGCCACAACCGTTAACGGCGTGTTGAGATATCCCCTAGGTCGATCCTTCAACGCTGCAAAAAACAGCGGGCTTGCCGCGTTGGTCAAACCGAGCAGTAAATTAGGATATTGGAAAATTGGAGAGACGAGATTGGGGTAAATTTTCTGAAACAGTTTCAAAATTAGGCTGGAAAGTGCTAAAGTTACGGAAAGAACGGTTGTGACAATCCGAGTCGGGCCAGTAAGAACGGAGGCGATGGGAATATTTGGGGAAGGACGGAGTGATGGGGATGGATAAGAAGAAGGTGAGGCTGAAGCCAGAACCCTAAAGCTAGGGTTGTGCGAGGCGGGGAAGAGGAGACCGACCCGGCGGGCGAGCCATTTTCTCGGGGTGTGGGATTGAGAAGAAAGCAAGAGGGGGTTGAGGTGTTTAGTAGGAAGGGTAGGACTAGGTGGAGTTCGGAGGAGAAAAGAATAGGAAGTAGCAATCGGTGCTGCCATTGTTATGCAGTATGCTTCCGGAAAGTTCTTCGCAAACTAGTAACTGAGAGGGCAAAGGACAAGAAGAGGCCAAAATGAGCATTTTAGAAGTGATCACCTAAGATTATCCTCCAAAGCCAAGTGCGAAGAGCGATGGTAAATAATAGGGTATTTAACAAAAAGAAAATTAATTAACAAAAATATTGAATGGAGGCTTCATGCTCAAGTGACAAAGACAAATCTTAAACTCAATTTCCTAACAATTAAAATTCCGAACTATAAAAAATGAATGACGCAAACTTCATAGTCATGTTTTCTATAAAAAAAAATACCTCTTTGATGTCCGCGTCATTCTCGGATGTCTGATTATATTCATTTACATAAAGGTCGACGTCCATACTTATAATGAACGTCCGCTTATACCTATTTACATAAAAGTTGACGTCCTCTTGTTTGCAGACGTGTTCCTTTCCATTGTAAATATCTGCTTCACTATTTACGGATATTCACTTCTCTCCGCGGACGATCCATTCTCTATTCGTTTCTGCTTCCTCATTAAATCGCGTGTGTTGTGTGCGTAATTCCTATTGTCCGCTGTGAATATATGCTTACATTGTTCACAAATCACAATCTACCACGTACCTTATTTCGCGAATTCCACCTTACATTTGCGGACACAACGCTTCCGCCACGAATATCTGCTTACATTGTTCACCAATCATAATCCGCCATGTACCTCATTAGGCGGATCCCACCTTACATCTGCGAATTCCAACACTTCCGCTACGAATATCCTCTTACATTGTCTGTCAATCATAATTTGCCATGTATCTCATTTTGCGAATTTCACCTCACATCCACGGACACAAACGCTTCCGCAGACACCAATGCTTTTGCTGCAGATATTCGCTCACATTGTCCACCAATCACAATCCGCTACGTCATGTCTTTTCGCAAACAAACTTTATTTTGATGACACCAATGCTTCTACTGCAGATATCCGATCACTTCACAAACACCATCCATGTGTGGCCATATGTCTTTTTTAAACCAAGTATTCCTGAACACAAACATATTTGTGGTCACCAATATTTTTGCAAATACACCTCATGCGCGGTCACCTATCCTTCCTAAACTAAGTATCCATGGACCTATTTCTCGGCAATCGAAAAATTAAAAAATCTCCATGGCTGCAAGATCACATTGGTCGCAGACTTGTTCACTTCCAAGGTTGATCCTTGGATGTCCTCCAACACTAAGGGACATCCAAGGATTAGCCTTAGATGTCTTCCAACGCTGAAAGACATTTTTTAACAAAAAATGTGGCTGCAAGGTATGCCTCGTTCATTTTTTATAGTTTAAGGTTTTAATTGTTAACAAAATTAGTTTAAAGTTTTACTTGTCACTGAGTTCAGAATTTGGGTTTTTTTTGTTAATTACCCTAAAAAAACCCATGAACTACAGGATCAACAAAAAACTAAATCTTAAACTAATTTTACTAACAAATTAAACTCTGAAAAATGGAAAATGAATTAAGCAAATTTTTCGTTAAAAAATAAATTTGGATGTCTGCATTGGACGAATACTCATATGGGGATGAAAACGCATCTGTGATCCAATTATATAAACATAAAATATATAACAATATAGTGTTCGTTGACACGTGGTAGGAATCCGTAGAGCGCAAGATTAGTTTTGTACCGTCAAATATTGCTCAACCGATGACATGCAAGGGATCCACGGTGGACGAGGATATTTTCGCTGACATGAACATGTCCGCGATGGACAAGAATATGTTTGCGGCAGAAAATAATGTATATAAGCTTAGGACACATTCACGTCTAAACCCTAAAACTTTTCGAGCGACTTCTAAGAGTTTTTTGAGCGATTTTCGTTGATTTTTGACTTTCTCACGAATTTCTCAATGGATTCTAGGCCAACAAAACTAAACCTCAAACATAAACCCGCTCCCTCTTAATCTCAACTACAATCTAATTCATCTTGTGTCTGTCGAACGATAACTGAATTCTTTTGCTCTCAATCTTAGGGTGGTAAAGCATAAGTCGATTCGTCTCGTCTAAGTCGACCGGCAATCAGAGTCATTCTCTCTCAATTTGAGGGTCAAGCACCACTTTTTCTGATTCGACTCGTTCCCGGAAACCAGTTATAGAATTCTTCTCACCCATCTTCAGGATGGTGTTATCAAATGATAGGTACAACAATGATATTAAATGTCATTCGATTATTGTCTCTAAGAGAGTAGAATTTCACACGTTCATGGAGTTGAGAATAGAAGAAATGTTTAAGTGTAGTGGAATTGTTGGATTGTGCAAACTGGGCGGAACATACTGTGAGCAAATTGTTAAGCTGTTCTATGCTAATTTGGAATTGTGCACCCAACCACTGGAGTTGAGGAGTTATATGTTTGGACGGGAGTTAAACTACAGGGTTAAGTTTAACTCCCAACGATATAAATGAGTTGCTTGGATGTTCGACAGAGGAACCAAACAAGCAGCATTTTTACATATCTCAAGATCCAGACTTTATTAGACAAGGAGAAGGTCTGACATTGCTTTGACAGCTGCACCGTAATCTCGACATTTGAGCGTTCTACAAGCCAAAATCCAAGAACTTGAACACCAAAACTCAAATGATCTATAACTTGATAGCACACACAATTCTACGTAGGGATGGACATTGAGACAATGTCAGCTGCATTGATTTGTATCTGATGGAGAGGATTTACAACGGGAAGAGACTCAACATTGGTTATGTGATTTTTAGTCACATGTACAACATCCTCAACAATTCGATGAAAAGTCTATCGTATAACTAGCTTATTCAAAGAACTGTTAAGTGTAACGGGATAACGGTACCTGCCAAGTGATGTGAACTGGAACCATTCTATTATTGATCAAGCCTCAAAGAATATCATAAAGTTACTCGAGGTCAAGCATAGGTGGAAGTTCAAGAGCAATGAAAGAGAAATGAAAAGAGTTTCCAAAAACTGTCTTTCTTTGACCTCCAATGCGTATATGACTATTTTGACATTTAAGACGACGTCAATGCAAGAAGAGTTCTTCATAAAGATTATAGCAGACTTCCTAAGCTTTCTAGAACATGTTGGATTGTTAAATTCGGAGTCCATTTGTTATGTCAAAAGCCCACGGAACAGAAAGAAAAAGTTAATGAAAGTTGAAGTTTCCAAACTTGGAGACCAAGGAAAATCAAGATATGAAAACCATTTAAGTAGACGATTTTGACAAGGCCCAATGACAAGAGCAAAAGCTCAAACCCAGGAAGATCAAAGGAAGCCTATTCACTTACTATAATGGAAAGAAGCCGAAGAAGATATGTTTGAAAGACAAGAAAGTAAATCAAAAGCTATCAAGCTGAAGATCAAGAAAACTTTTTAAATCGGCAGAGAATTGCAACCAAAAAGATCCACTTATCTAGGATATCTAGATTCACCTATCTATGAGATCTAGATCCACTTATCTAGGTTATCTTTTATTTAGTTTTTTAATTTATGTTCGTAAAAGGCTATATAAAGCCACCTAATTTTATGTTTTAGATAGTTGAGAATTGAATACAAATTAAAGCCTTGTTTTGATTCGGAAATTAGATTCATCCTTTTTCTTCCTTTGGTGAGTGATATCCAAAGACCCTTTGGTGCATAATATCCAAAGTCCCTTTCGTGTGAGTTATATCACAAAAGAAACTTGCAGCCGCGTCCTTATCCAAGGAGTTGAGAAGTGTTGCATGCATCCATCACATGCGGTGCGTTCCGTGCCCACATCATTTGGTATCAGAGCTAAAACGTCCTACTAATTTATGATATTCTCTACACAATGACGAGGTCACAAAACTACTCATGGGATTATTTTTCGGAAGAGGAATCTTCACCACCACCGACATCAAGGTATAATTCAGGATTTTCCCAGATACAACAATCCAAGCGCACACAAGCCATTTTGAGGGATATATCTCAAACACGCAGCAAACTGTATGATTATTTGGCGAGGAAACAAGAACTAAAATACTCCGCTACCTTAAAAGTACAAGACTGCGATGAGGCATTAGAAGATACTCTTGAACAAATTGAGGAAGAGTGTCAAGAAGAACAAGTATCCGAAACAATAGAAGACCAAGTTGACTCCTTGACAACAACAACACAAAAGGAACAACCTTTCCATACTTCATGCTCCCACGTGAACAAGGTTTGCTCTTTAGATGTTAAAGATGAAATTTGTGCTAACATGGTTCCTTTGATCATATTTAAAGGAAATAGCTTGGAAATATTAAAACATGGCATTCTGTACAAATATGGTGATAGAAGATATGATTCGAGGTCGAATCCTTTTCAATCCCAGGAGGATGATGTGAACTGAACCATTCTATTATTGATCAAGCCTCAAAGAATATCATATAGTTACTTGAGATCAAGCATAGGTGGAAGTTAAAGAGAAATGAAAGAGAAATGAAAAGAGTTTCCAAAAACTGTCTTTCTTTGACCTCTGATGCGCATATGACTATTTTGACATTTAAGACGACGTCAATGCAAGAAGAGTTCTTCACAAAGATTATAGCTGACTTCCTAAGCTTTCTAGGACATATTGGATCATTAAATTCGGAGTCCATTTGCTATGTCAAAAGCTCATAGAACAGAAAGCAAAAGTTAAGGAAAGTTCAAGTTTCCAAACTTGGAGACCAAGGAAAATCAAGATATGAAAACTATTTAAGTTGACAATTTCGAGAAGGCCCAATGACAAGAGCAAAGGCCCAAACCCAGGAAGATCAAAGGAAGTCCATTAACTTATTATAATGGAAAGAAGCCCAAGAAGACATGCTTGAAAGACAAGAAAGTCAATCAAAAGCTATTAAGCCGAAGATCAAGGAAACTTTTTAAATCGGCTGAGAATCGCAACCAAAAAGATCCACTTATCTAGGATATCTAGATCCACCTATCTATGAGATCTAGATCCACTTATCTAGATTATATTTTATTTAGTTTTTTAATTTATGTTCGTAAAAAGCTATATAAAGCTACCTAATTTTATGTTTTAGATAGTTGAGAATTGAATACAAATTAAAGCTTTGCTTTGATTCGGAAATTGGAGTCATTCTTTTCCTTTTTTGGTGAGTTATATCCAAAGGCCTTAGGTGAGTCATATCCAAAGATCCTCTTATGTGACTTATATCACGAGAGAACCTTGCATCTGCATCCTTATCCAAGGAGGTGAGAAGTGGTACATTCATCCATAGTTCATTCGTCGACATTCTGTGTGCGCATCACCAAAGAGCCAAGAATCTACAAAAAGGTCGTTGATGTGTACAATTAAGTGACCTTGTCTCAGATGGGGATGACTAAAGTAGGAGTGGAATGGGTATTCAAGGCACAACCTCTATCCAGGTTGGCTACACAATGTTAATCCAAGTCGGTCTCACATCCTCGATCTAGGTCAGCCGCTCAACCTCCATCCACATCGACTAGACTACCTCCATCCACGTTGGCTGAACAACCTCCTTCCTCCATGGCAACATCACTTCCAATGTCCTTAGATCATGTAATACCCTAAATTTTTATCGTAATAAGTATAAGATTATATAATGATGATGTTTAATGATTTTGGGTGTTGATATGGTTGAATTATAATTGTAAAATGTGTTGGTTATTAAGAATTTATTGATGATAAAAGAAGGATAGAGGTTAGATGCATAAGAATTTAGTTAAATTGCCTTCAGATTGAATCATGGTCAACTAGTGTTAAGAATGTGGTCGATCGGTCCAAAGACAATGAGGAATTTGTTGGTCTCAGATAGTTATGTGGTTGAACAGAATTAGATATGTGGTCGATTGGATGAAAGACAGATCATAATATGTTGCTTTCAGATTGATATGTAGTCGACCGGGCATGAGTTTGAGATCGACTAGGACAGTGTAAAATGACTTTTTGAGGAAGGCTAGGCTTCCATTGTAGATGACTAGGCATTCGCAACAAAAGAATAAACGTCCACGGTAGAATATTCTCCTTTGAAATATATGGGAGCGGTCGACAGGTAGTGAGGTGCGGTTGACCAGGAATACACAAAGTCGCTTGAAAACAGCTTATGTATCATGAGTTAAGAGGTGGAAACTTTGATTACTTAACATTAACATATTATTGGGGTGACATTTCATGCCTAAAGGCTGATAGACTATGATAACACCTTCTTTTGTTATGAAAAAGGAGAGAAAATCATTAGAGTTGGGGGGAAGAAGAAAAACTCTTGGGAAATTGCTAACTCTCTCTACTTCTTGAAAGTATTGGAGATTAATGAAACAACTTCGTAAACATTAAGGTAAGGAATGCTTGTATGTGTTTTCAGATCACAAGAAATAGTTTATGTGTTCAATTAAGGATATGGTATTTGTGCTATGAATTAGGCTCTCTATGTGGTAAATGTTTATTTGAGGATGTGTTGTGATATTTGTATTGTAATAAAGGTCATAGGATGTGTACTTGATTATGATGATGACTTTAGGATATGTTTTTTGTGATAAAAACTAGACTCTTTACATAGTGAGTACTGTGATTTGAAATATATGGGAGCGGTCGACAGGTAGTGAGGTGCGGTTGACCAGGAATACACAAAGTCGCTTGAAAACAGCTTATGTATCATGAGTTAAGAGGTGGAAACTTTGATTACTTAACATTAACATATTATTGGGGTGACATTTCATGCCTAAAGGCTGATAGACTATGATAACACCTTCTTTTGTTATGAAAAAGGAGAGAAAATCATTAGAGTTGGGGGGAAGAAGAAAAACTCTTGGGAAATTGCTAACTCTCTCTACTTCTTGAAAGTATTGGAGATTAATGAAACAACTTCGTAAACATTAAGGTAAGGAATGCTTGTATGTGTTTTCGCATCACAAGAAATAGTTTATGTGTTCAATTAAGGATATGGTATTTGTGCTATGAATTAGGCTCTCTATGTGGTAAATGTTTATTTGAGGATGTGTTGTGATATTTGTATTGTAATAAAGGTCATAGGATGTGTACTTGATTATGATGATGACTTTAGGATATGTTTTTTGTGATAAAAACTAGACTCTTTACATAGTGAGTACTGTGATTTGATGACATGTTGTATTGATGTTAAATAATATGTCATGTGTATGAATTCACCCTCATGCATCATGTTTTTTCAAGAAAAGAAAAAAAATGTTTTTACAAGCAATGTTTTCATATAAGAAATATAAAGTACAATGACAATATATTGTCACTGTAACGACCTGGATTTTTGTAATTCTTTGAAATGCATGAAAATTTGAAATTTTGCTAAAGCCTTTGAAATCTCTTTTAAAATAGTTATCAGAGTGCGACGCTAAACAGGATCGCTACTGACATTTTCTTTAAACTCGTTGTGAAAATCAATTTAATGAAAGGCGGAAGCGTATGAAATCATTTATTTTAAAACGTTGCGGGAGCGTAAATAATTTAATGAAGAAACTAAACAATTGAATACAATTTAATAAAACTTCATTTAATAACAACTGTTCATTGTTTTACTCTTCTAGCTTGGCCAGCCACGAGTCTCCCGCGTGCAAATCCTTCATCCCTGCTTAATTAATTGTTTGTCGTCTTTCGCATTTACTCCTAAGTCTGTGTGTTTCTTTCCTCGTACTCGTACCTATACATACACCACAAGTAATACGTGAAGTTTAATGGCTCAATAAAGAAAAGGGTAAATGCAACGTGCTATGTCTCTCTTTAGTTCTTTTGGAATGGGGCCCACCCAAACCAATCTTTTCATTTCGTTGGTTCGTTCGTTCGTTCATTACTCGTACTTCAAGCTGAAAATTGGAAGACCCATATGGGGTGGTATAGTTGACCGGACTAGCCTCCTGTGTGCGAACTAGGTCCCTCTCTCGTCATGGTAGGTGTTCTGGCTAGCTGCCAGACTAGGCCCGACTACCCACCAGCCACCAACTCCCTATTCATTCCATTATGGACTAGCCTCCTGGGTGCATACTAGTTGTCAGACTACTAGTCTTCTGGGTGCATACTAGTTGCCAGACTAGACCCGATTACCCATTCATTTTATCCTTCATTTTTAACATTTTCCTCACTCAATGCATGCTTGAGTACCACCCCAAAGTGGCACTCCTTATTGATTTCTATCATTGTGTGCATGTCCATACATTCTCATCCTATCATGATGCATGATGCATATAACGTAACATTCACTGGACTTGAAGTGCGCATATAAAGGAAATAAAGCATATAATAGAAGGAAATAATTGGCACAACAAAAAACAAGTACAACATTAAATTAAGACAAAGAATGAACAATAAACTAAACATGCTCAGGAAGATAAGATAATTATTCTAGTTCTTTAGCCTAGTTAACTTTCTAGTCCATTTACATGTTTCCTACATTTATATTTCTAAACAATTATTCTAATCAGTTATTAACATGCTTCTACGTTGATTTCATGCTTTTATTCTACTTAACTAATCATGCTATGGTTTAGAGAAAATAACATGTTAAGGACATGAAATCGTAAGCAATACAAGAAAATAATAACAAAAACATTCATTCACTTAGTCAAGGAAACCCTTAACTCATTCACGTTCCATTCATTCCCTTTTCATCTTCTTTATCATTTTACTCTTTAGTAAAGTAAAGCATCGATTGTGAAATTAAAATGCGCACAAACGAAAGTAATTGAAAGCGACTGTAATTGAAATTGCAAATAAAATAAATAACAGTAATTAAAAGTAAACGAATAGTAAAGAGACGATCAAGAAACATGCGATGAATTACAATTAACTAAAATGCTCGTTAAACTAAGCTAAACTAAATATGGAAACATGCTTTAAACAACCATTAACGAAAACATGCTTGTAAACTAGAAATTCTTATTCTAGTTGATTAAGCATGCTTTTATTCTAATTAGTTAATATCCTAATTAATTACATGCTTAAGTTGATTTCATGCTCAAATTATCCTAAATGGTTTAAACATGCCTTCTAGTATAATTCATTAGACATGGTTTTACTAGTTAAGTGGATTAACATGCATAGGTAGTTAATTAAACATGCTTGAATGGATTAACACGCTTAAATCGATTAACACACTTAAGTTAACATGCTTGAGTTGATTAACATGCAAACATGCTCATCTAGTTAAACATATACTATACATGCTCCAGGATTGATCATTAATTACACAACTAATTAATCATGCTTGGATTGGTTATTTAACAACTAGTTAGTTAATTAGCATGCTTGTCTCGTCATATCTAAGTCTAGTTAATTTCTAATTAACATGCTCATTGTCTAGTTACTTACCTTTGTTAATTAACAAGCTACTAATTGATTTAAACATGCTAATCAAACATACTAGTTAGCCAATTGGATATGCTAGTTGGTTAATCTAACAGTTTAGTAATTAATTTAAACATGCCCGTTAATCAATCTACACATGTTAGTTATTAAATGATTTATTTACGCGTCTGCAAAGTTTTGATAAACCCGTTATGTTTTAGATAAAATGTTTTATCACGCTTCCGCACATCTTATCAATTGGTGTTCATAACGAGTGTAAAGAAAGAGTCAGTAGCAATCCGGTTAGACGCACTCTGATACATGTTGTTTTAAAAAGAAAAATTTCAAATTTTCACGCATTTTAAAGGAATTACGAAAGTCTGGGTCGTTATATAATGCATCTTGGCAAGGAATTTGATTGCTATTTTAAGGCTAGAAGAGCACATTCCGTCTTGAGGAGAATTTTGATGTTTCCTATTATTATTATTATTGGTTTGGTTCTTGAACAAGACTTTTATGACAATAAGAATTAGTTTGATAATTGTTTGTTTTGCGGTTTCAAATACTACTTGTCTAGTTTTGTGGTTTTGTAGTCCAAGAATGAATTGCTAGAATGTTTTCCATATTTGATCAAGTAAAAAAAGGGAAGGAAAAAATTAGTGGCCAATACTCCAATGCAAAGATTATCTTTCCAAAGATGGCAAGCTTGGTATACCAATTCATGGAGTTCAAACATCACTAATAAGAAAAGTACATGTTGGGGTAACAATTAACTACTGGCATGTGTAGATTGATTAACGAGCATGTTTAAATTATCTAACTATCAACCACAATATAACATAAGGGAATTCACAGTGAATTAACGTAAAACTCACACACACTACTTGCGGTGTAGGGCCTCCACATGGCCAAGACACACCCATTTTCCTTACCTCAATCTTGATCGTGTTTAGCACCTGATCGTTATCCTCCTTCGTCCTTCGTTACCTTCACGATTAAAACATTTATCATTAACAATTCTTCATCGAGTTCCATAACTTTAACACTTAACGATTCTACTAACCACAGCTTAGCAACCAACAGTGGAACGTTAACTAATCACAAAGCAAATTCATATTCTTCAACGTCCGATAATACTATCCTCAATTGCCAAATAACCAACCAACATGGAGCTTTCCCCAAGCCTATTAACAAATCAAACCTTCAACAATGGCATCCAACACGACCATCCAAACATACAGAATATAAATATATATATATATATATATATATATGTCTACTGAGAATGCTCTAAGAACCCAAGATGCAGCTAAACAGAGGATTATTTCATTATCCCATAACACCAACTCAGCAGGGTACGAATATATAGAGGCACAAATGACAGAGGAAGTTCACCCAATAAAATGATAGCCCATAGAAATTAACAGAACCTCACTAAAACCAACTACATATCCGTAGGCAGTATATACATCAAAACAGATGCTTCATAACATCCTTCAAGGAAAGCAATTCACAAAGCAGCTCATATTATCCATAACAGCACTTATATTTTCCTCAAACCAACAAACAACAAAAATCCACATTTAACATTGCCTACTGTCAATCATTATCCAACAACAACACTCATATTTTCCACAAACCAACAGACACAGAAATCCACATTTAACATTGCCTACGGTCAATCATTATCCAACAACAACACTCATATTTTCCACAAACCAATAGACAATAGAAATCCACATTTAACATTCTTCACTCAACCCATAATAGAACGAAGAGCAAAACCCAAAATCCATAAATCAGAGGAGAAAACGTGCATTACCTGAGGGATCACAAGGACTCGAGAGCTCTCTGTCCAGCCACATCCTTCTTTGGACTTCACTCTCCCGAGACGATTTCCAGCACCCTCCCAACACTCGCTGTCTTTATCCTCCAAGCACAACCGACAACATGCCTCCCCTTTCCCCAGCTTTTCAAGGGCTGTCGCTGGAAGGGTATACGAGTTGTTTGCTCAACAGACAACGAGCCGCTCGAACCGGTCAAGTCAGACCTGGTCACACCCGACCGAACCACACCCATGCAATCTTGAGTTCGCCAGATTCCATCCCTCCAACACTCTTCAGCCAACACTCGATCCTCAAAACGCAAAAGAGGAGGAAAACCCAACCAACATACCTTTGATTTGTCGCTGGAAATCATGACCTGTGGAAGTCCCAAGTTGTCCCACGCCGCCTCGCCTCCAGATCCCTAACCCACGACGCCCCTCGACGTCGCCCGTCGCACACCCACCGGAACGAACCCGAGCTGCTGGTGAAGCCCAGCCCCGAGCCAGCTTCGCCTTGCCTCACTCGTCCCTCTCTCGCCTCTCCCCGTTGTCTCTCCTTTCTCTCTCCCCGATTTCTCCCCCGAAGAATGGCTATTCAGCCATTCTTATTTTCCCTTCATCCGGTTCACTTAGTGAACCAGTTCAAAAGGGCGTGAACCGGTTCTACTGAACTGGATCATGCCTTTCATATTTCTTCCTTAATCCTTTTTTTAATCCAATTAAATCCTAATAATCATCCCCCTAATAGTTTAACCCCTCTCTATTTTTATTCAATAAATTCTTAATTTAAAACGATTATAAGTAACTCCAAACATTATAATTTAATCCATTAAATTAATATATTAATTTTAATTACGGTAATTTCTTTTTAATCTTAAGAAATTCTTTAAATTAAAAACTCACGAATATGTCCTTGGTAATACCCCGAAAATTGTTCAATTGTTCCAAATTTTCCCAATTACTTTTAATTACTCTTGTTAAATTCTGATATAAAAAGTTTGGGTATTACACATTAAGTTCAACAACAACCTTTTTTCCATGCATGCTAACAATGCCATGCAAATTTGAATTTTCATCGTAGTTAAAGAGAACATCCTTAGTACCATAAAAACATTGCCATAGAATCAAATCAATATCAATGTCACACAATATTAAAGTTTTCTCCATGGTGTAATATGTGTTTCTATTCTCAAAATAGTAATCAATTTCAACAAAATCATCATAATCTTTATTGCCATAAGAGTCTTGCCATAGAATCAAAGCAATATCAAATATCAAAATTTTCCTCACGATATAACATATTCTTCTAGCCCTAAAATAGCAAGTAAGTTCAACATCAAGATTCACTAAGATCAATAAGAACCTTCTCTTTTTACCAATATGCATATCCACAAATGAGTTTCCACCAAGATTAAAGAGAACATCATTATCATAGTAATTGCCATACCAAGTCGATAATATCTCAATAACAATATCATAAGAAACTTTAATCCATCATATCTTAAGAATCCAAGCAATTAATTTATCCATCGGCACATACTTCTTTGTCATAAGCATAGTAGTTTTCATCCAATTTCCTTTTAATGCATCATAATCCTTTGTAGTTTGCTTTGGTCGAAGTGGAACTAGCTTGTCCACCCTTTCACTATCTTTGAATGCATAATAATTAGAAAGGCAATTAGGATATTCATCATGTGTAGGCCTTCTATCATGTAGCCATGGTAATTTCCAAAGAAAACGATTTGTACTTATTGGTGACATATCACAAAACAATATGTTAGTGAAACTTTCATAAGAAAAATCAACCAAAGTTTGATTTACCTTGATGTCTCCTATATCATTCAACCAACTCAAACTTTCCTTGGAATCCATGGAAGACATAATGGTATAATTTCTTTCATCATCGATTAAAGAACCTACCCTTTTCTTGGTTAAACTTTGATCATGAGAACTTTGTTCCTTATCGATGTGCCACCTTAATTTGTAAGAAATGTCATACATCAATATATCTAAGCCAATTCCTTTAACCATAATCATAGAAACCATGTTAGCACAAATTCTCTCATAAATAAATAGAGAGCAAACCTTGTTGTTGTTGGAGCATGGGTTATGAAAAGTTTGTTCCTTTTGTATTGTTGTCATCAAGTAGTCAACTTGGCCTTCTATCCAACCAAATATTATTCAAACATATATTATCCAACTAGATATTATCCAAACATAAACATAAACATATATTATCCAAGTCAAAATAATTAACTATGCAATGAATAAATATTCAGTACAAGAAAATCAGTATCCCAATCCATATCCCTACACATCAAGTAAACAAAGTCGGTGCTACCTTCTTGCGATATTTCTTCTGTAAATTTGTGATCACAAATGACAACTCCGGGTCCATGTATACGTTGGACCCTTTGGCGTATAAGAGACTCTTATCAAGTAGATCTTCATGATGGTGGAAGTCGGTCTCCTTACAATTTTGAAGTAGCCTTAACCCCTCATTGGTACACCAAAAGATGCCGTGCGGGCTAAAATGCAAAGGTAAAAATCATCACATAAGCGGAAAGCAATATGAAACTACACAAGGGAAAAATGTACCTCTTTTTGTCTGTTGGCACTATGATGATTGCAATTGTTTCTGGCAGCAACGCCTAGTAAGGGTAGTGAGTGTGTAGGTTAATGGATGACAAAAACCACGGTTGCTTTGGATGTAACTGAAATGTAAAAGAGACAAAAAAAACACGGTTGCTTTGAGTGTGACAAAATTGTTCAAATATGAAAGACAACAAGTAAAAGCGAGAAGTTTACTTACGAGAATCCACCCTATTGTAAGGAGCGATTTTTTCATTTGAACATTGAAGTATTCTTCTTCGTTTAACATGGTACACTGCATACGAAGAACGCAACACAAGGGTGAGTACTTTCCATAAAAAAATCTAACATACTTAATGTAACATAATGTAAATCTCACCAAATCTGATGTCGCTTCTCCCTTTGTGAAGATGAGATTAGTTTAGTGATGTGGTACTCAGCTAGAAACTGAAAATGAAAACAACAAACGAAATATCCTAAGTATCCAGTAAAAAACATTTAATGTCAGAAAATGAAAAAATCTATTATAGTCCATCCCTATAAGAATTGCGCATGTCTCCAGGTTTTTCTTGCTATTTGCACGAACAAACTTCGCGAAAATATCCATCAGTTCACCTAGCTACAATGAACATTGACAGGTTATCGTCAGATTAATAAGGCATGAATAAGTGCAGATATGTAGATAACTAAATCGAAGACATACCACACACAGTTTTAAGTGGTGCAGGATGTATTCCACTTAACGCGACTGTCGATGGAGGAATGGGAGCAACTATCAGCTACACCTTGGCAAGCATAACAGGAAGAAAATGTTGGCATCTGAGGGCAATGATGCTACAAATTTGAGACATGCTATTACGTTGCATAAAAATAAAGTAAATGATGGACTTTACATATAAACTAAAAAACTTATAAGCATTATGTGTGTTCAGATGCTAAAGAGGTTGTTGGAGAGGATGCTGGAAGGGCTGCTTGAGACGCTGCTAGAGGGGCTGCTCGCTGCCCCATTCTTTGCAATTTAGCCAATAACTTCCAATGGTGCACCTCTACTCGTTCCTCCATTATTTGCATTTTGTGTAGTCTCATTTGATGGTGCTCCTCCATCCTTAGAAGTCTATTCTCCATCCTTTGAACTCGATCCAACACTATTTGATGCCGCTCCTCTACTTTCTGATCCATTCTTTGCATCCAGCCAAGAATCTCCTATGGGATCGACGTAAAGTGAGATGACTGAGGAGCAGGCAAAGTCATCGGCTATGGAGTATCGTCCTTTATGTGCTGCAGAGGCAATGATGGAGGTTGTTCCTCCAATGGGGCTAGAGGCTGTACAACTGAAGGGGTTGGAGGCCATACGACTGAGGAGGCTTGAGGCTGGGAAACTTTTGCTCGAGTCTTCGGGGCGGGTTTGGATGAAGTCTTGCATACCCATTCCCCTCTAACTTTGGAGATCCCCATGCAGTCCACTTTTAATTTGTTGTAGATATCGGCGACCTTCTCTTCGATGCTCGGCTCTTCATCCAAGACTTGTACCCTGTGATGCTCAAAAATCCTCTAAATGAGTCAATTAAATAGCAAACCCTAGGCGGGTTGTTCAGGACCTCATACATGTGACTTAAAATCATATAGCCGATGTTCAATTTCTTTCGATTGAACACCTTCTCTAGCATATAGAGATCCATGTAGCTATCATGGTCTCGATGTCTTACTTGAGGCAGAATAGTGTGTGTCATG